>JZKD02S1882125.1:9162-21762 GCA_000966675.3 Picea glauca | reverse complement strand
AGGATTTTCATAATATCAAATTACCATCCCTGTACATGGTAGCTTCTAGAACCTCGGTTTTACCCTACATAGATGTAATGTTCCTAACTCGGCTAGTCTAGGAAACACTGCTAAGTTGTCAAATCCATTGTCTGATGTGATACTCTTGGGGTTTCTGGATGCGTTTGAGTTAATGTTTTAACATGCTTGGTGATTTCTGCATGTGCTTTTCATTCAATTAATGTTTAGACATAATATATGACGCATAAAAAATAAGGAACAATCACCATCCCATTCATATGTATTATAAAGGAAAAATAGCGGGAAATTCAATAATATGTTGAAAGAAGATGAAATTGTCAGCTAGATCTCATAGATCGTCACTGGAATACAAACAACTAATATAGAATATATGCGATCAGATGATGAAGGCAGGTTTGCACATGCACAGATAGATTTGCAACAAGATGCAATTCCAGAAACTCACGTCATTGTTACAACTCTCGAAAACTCACCCGGGTGGCTATACTTGACAGAATCCCCTGGACATTATGCCTAACTGAGTGCCTTGGCCTTTAGGATGATACTGAAGACTAACGGACTGAAGATCGGATGTCAGAAGCTCTGGATGTCATCCCCTGGGGGTTGCACACCTCCTGGGATCAATGAGTGTGCCCTAATTATTCCTATGACGGAATATGTTGTTATATGGCTCAAAATTAGCTCCCTGACCAATGTTGAACTAGGATGGGAGGGTTTCCTCAAATCTGATCCGGAACTCCCTATGGAACCCCAAATGCCCCTCCTCAATATTTTCGCACTATATGGTTGTTTTTTGCGCTCTGAGAGATTCCACCATTAGAATATAATGAATGGTGGCTCAAAATATTTTCCTTGGCAAGTCCTCAACTAGGTCAAAAGGAATCTGCAAGATAATCTTTGGCCTTGTGCAGCTACACCAAACCCTCACTAACCCTTGCGCCATCACTGGTTGAGTTGTGCAAACATTGCAAACTGGATACTCTTGAATAGCATGGTGAAATACCTGGATGGTATCTTCTATAGGCTAGGGTGTGTCTCTCAACACTGAAATCAATCAATGGTGGTGGTTTCCTCCAGAAATCCACAAAACAACAGAAGGTTGATTCTCCTCATGCTCTGGAAACTCTCTCAACATCAAATAATAACATAATTATGAATTGGGTTTCTTTACCCTTCCTTTATAGCTTCCTGAAACCCTAATTCATTGTTGACCTTTTCCCTCCAAGTGACATTTACTTTATTTTATTATTCCTTGATTAAATCACTTAATTAATTAACCATTTAACCTCTAAAAAGTGATTTATCCATCCTTATGGCTTCTTCGGCCACTGAAAGTCACTTCTCATCATTGTATCTTGTAATTCTCTTCCCCCTGATTCCGATGAGCTATTACATTAAGAGTTTTCTCCAAGTAATATACCCATTATGACCTTCTTAGTGAATTTAATTAAGATATGACCCATAATAACTCAAAATTACGGAAATTGTCGGAATGCAACAAAAGCAAAGCCAAGTTGTGCAGAATAGATCCTGATGATGAACGATGCAAGTCAGGCCCAATAAAACCCCTCAATATCTCTCGAACTCTCTCTCACCCCTATCTGGCTACTATGGTAGGAATAACACTATGTAATGTAATAATGTCCAAAAATGGGGACATTACAATCCTTCCTGCTGGAATATTGCTTGTCCTAAAGTAATAAATGAATCAATCTGCATATGATATCGGGGTCCCATATCCACCTGTGTGACACAAAGTTGACTCCCCTCAAAATGGGTCCTCTTCAAGTGTTCACCACACATGACACCCAAATTCTCTTGATGAGTAGAATGATCAGTGGCCAAATAATCTCAGTCAAATCCCCAAGAAACCACTATACTCGAAACTCAAATCCATCAAACATTGAACTACCAAGCACTCCAATCCATGGATCCCATATCAAGATGTGAACTACAAGGCCTTGTGAAGTATAGTTTTGTAACATATCAACACCATGAGTCTCCTGCAAAAAGCACACGACCTCAACCTGAAATGAGTCCATCCTACCAGACCATACCAAACCTAACATGCCCCCCACCGACTGAACATGTTGCTTCCATAGTGAGGTACTACAAGACCTCAATGAATCACCAGCCAGTGACATGCTCTCCCCAATACTGAAACTCAATGGAAAATCAAAGTGACTTCCCCCTGCAAAATTTTGTTTGTCGCCATTAGTCAATGAAATTCCCAACCCTGTAATCCAAGGGTCCCATGCTAGTCTCTGATATGGACAATCGTTTTTATGCTTCTCTAATATGATCATGACTATCTTCTCAAAGTATCCATATTGGATCCTCCACTCTTGTATCCTCATAAGATGAAACAAACTATTGACAAAATAGACTCCTGGACCCCATGTGAAATTTGGAAGTTCATCGCTTCCAATCCCCACTAACTATTGATGTGCCCTACCGGTAATTGTCGAAATCCCTCCACCCTCATCCCAATGAGAGTATGAATATGTAGCAACCTATGAGATATCCTATGTCCCATGGCCTAGGATACTCTCCATCATGCCTAGGGCCTCAACGGGCTTCTCCTGATGATCCACCCATATCATGATGTATGTAATCAAGACACTCCTATCAGGTGGTCTCAGCCTACCAACTCTCCATGTCCCCTTCCATTGTCTAGATCCCCCTGTGTTGTTTTCAATGATGAAGTATAAGGAAAGGCTATCATAAATATCTACAACCAACTGTAGGACTAGAAAGTATCATATTCTTTGGTCAATCCTAAGGACTTGACCAAAATATCATCCACCGGCACCCATGGTAAATAATCTCATGTACTCATCACTGAACACCAACCATCACATACAACAGCAGGTATCTCCACAAACTGAGGGTCAATCATTCTCCATCCATCATCACGCACGCAACTACTGCTACAGTGAAGGTGATCTCCCAAATCTATGTACTATTGCAAGGGAGAGGAATCTCCATTCCTTACTATGTGCATCTCTCCATGCTCCTCCATCCACTGGTGCACCTCTTCCAAACCACCAATATCCTATAACAATGTAATTGAAGGATATATATGACTCTCTGTTGAGACAGATATACTGGATCTCTGACTAGTCTCTTCAAGGAGCTCCTTTAATCTGGCCTCTGATTCTTGAAGGGTTGTCTGTGTGCCTTCCAAGAATCCTCGTGTTCTCACCAACTCATGAGTGAGTTGGTCCACCTAAACCTCCTACTCCCTCAATGCACTGTGATACATCTCGCCAACCTCCAATAGGTAATCTCTATCCATCAATAACTATTGATATTCGGCCCTCGTCACAGACACTCTCTCCATGAGTGTATGGAAGTCATCAATGTCAAGTCCCCTATATGAACTATCATGTGCCATCGAGGCCCTCCAACAATAACCTACCACCAATGTGTGTGTGTGTGATCAATGCATCTAGTGGCTTCCATGATCATGTCTTCACTGACTCTCAACTATCCTTTCAAGTTTCGTGACTCCTGGTCACAACCCTATTGAGGTGAAACCTCATGCCTCTCACTACTAGTGTCAATAATGGAATCCTCAACAACACACTCCTCAAAAGATAAGGTATTGAACTTCCCATTGTCTATTGTGCTACTGAGTCCTCTTGTATGCCATTGCATGTCATCACCAACTACGACCCCCATCTGAATCACATTGTATCATGTATGGGCAGTTGTATCCTCCTGTGCACTCACCCTACTAATATCATCTGCGCCTAGATCCCATACAGATGTGTCCAAACACGTGTTATGGTCATCCCGACCAATAAGGAGTGCATCCACATCACTGTAGATCGATCCTGGGATTAAGTGTCCCAACAAGTTGTTGGTCTCCATAACCTGTTCCATTAATGGAATCTCCAAGGGTGGTGACTCACTCTCCTCATACTGATTGGTATGTGTAAGTTCAACTAACTCCAAGCCATACCTCTCCTCCTGGGTCTGCAGATCCATATGTCCCTTGTGTACAATCCCCACAAAAGGCTCCTCTACCATATCAAAAATGCCACTGATATCTTCATGTGTCATGGCTAGTATAGGTGACTGAGAAGATGAAAAATGTGGTTCACTCATTATAGGAAGCTCATCATCCTCCATACATGACTTCCCTGAAGCCATGTCTACATCCACAGGTAGGTCATCCAACCTCCTAATCTCATCATGTCTAAGTGCCAACACATATGAATCCTCACAAGTGTCACCACTATGATGAAGTGTTGAATCCTCAACATTTCCTAATGGGGAAGATGAAGGACATGAGCTATCATCATGTCCATCCAACTATCCCTCAGATGCACAAGAGTCACTAGCCTCATCAGACTACTCTAAATAGGCATCTATGGTTGCATTCTCATGCATCTCCTCATTCTAATTGTCATAGTGCACCTCAACAATGTGCACCTTCTCTTTACCCCTGCATCTGTGATATGGCTCCCAAGGCATTTTGCAACTGTAGCAAAGCTCCCTGCATCTAATGGGTGTAGGCTCCATATGTGCTCTTGTCAATCCACTAGTTGGTAACGATGTATCTACCTCCTCATCTTATCTGAACTTTCCTCGCTATTACTACATATGAAGGTATAAGTGTAAGTTATCACCGCTAAATTTTAGTGGACACAATCTGAAATAATTCCTTGCTGATTTTTCCATTAGGCTGGCAAGAAAACCAACTATGATACCACTGTAATGTTCCTAACTTGGCTAGTCTAGGAAACATTGTTAAGTTGTCAAATCCGTTGTCTGATATAATACTCTGGGGGTTTCTGGATGCATTTGATTTAATGTTTTAACATGCTTAGTGATTTTCGCATGTGTGTTTTATTCAATTAATGTTTAGACATAATATATGATGCATAAATAATAAGGAACAATCACCATCCCATTCATATGTATTATGAGGCAAAAATAGTAGGAAATACAATAATATGTTGAAAGCAGATGAAATCGTCAACTAGATCTTGTGGATCATCATTGGAATACAAACAACTAATATAGAATACCCGTGATCAGATGATGAAGGAATATCCGCGCATGCACAGATAGATCGACAACAAGGTGCAGTTCCGGAAACTCACGACAACTATTACAACTTTGGAAAACTTGCCTTGGTGGCTATACTCGACATAATCGTCTATAAATTGTCCCAAACTAAGCGTCCTGGCCTCTAGGATGCTACTGAAGACAGACGAACCAAAGATCGGATGCTAGAAGCTATGGATGTCATCCCCTAGGGGGTTGCACACCTCCTAGGATCAATGAGTGCACCCTAATTATTCCTCTTAAGGAATATGATACTATATGGCTCGAAATGTGCACCCTGACCAATGTTGAACTAGGTTGGGAGGGTTTCCTCGGATCTAATCCGGAACTCCCTCTGGAACCCCAAATTCCCCTCCTCAAGAGTTTCTCATTATCTGGTTATCTGTTGCACTCTGATATATTTCACCATCAGAATATGATGACTGGTGGCTCAAAAGATGTGACCTGGAAATTCCTCAACTGGGTCGGAAGGAATTTGCAAGATAATCTCTAGCCTTGTGCAGCTACACCAAACCCTCACTAACCCTTGCACCCTCACTGGCTAAGTTGCGCAAACACTGCAAACCAAATACTCTTGAATATCACGGTGAAATACCTGGATGATATCTCTGATAGGCTAGGGTGTGTCTCTCAACACCGAAACCGATCAATGGTGGTGGTTTCCTCTAGAAATCCACAAAACAACAAAAGGTCAATTCTCCTCCTCCTCTGGAACCTCTCTCAACATCAAATCATAACATAATTATGAATTATGTTTCTTTACCCTTCCTTTATAGATTCTATAAACCCTAATTCTTTGTTGACCTTTTCCCTCTAAGTGACTTTTACATTATTTTATTATTCCTTGATTAAATCACTTAATTAATTAACCATTTTACCTCTAAAAAGTGATTTATCCATCCTTATGGCTTCTTCGACCAATGAAAGTCAATTCTCATCATCTTATCATGTAATTCTCTTCCTCCTAATTCCGATGAGTTATTACACTAAGAGGTTTCTCCAAGAAATATGCCCATTATGACCTTAGTGAATTTAATTAAGATATGACCCATAATAACTCAAAATTATGGAAATCGTCGAAATGCAACGGAACCAAATCCAAGTTGTACGGAATTGATCCTGATGATTAATGGTGCAAGTTGGGCCCAATAAAACCCCTAAATATATCCCTAACTCTCTGTAACCCCTATCTCACTACTCTGGTAGGCATAACACTCTATAATGTAATAATGTCCAAAATCGGGACATTATATAGAAACCTTAGAATTGATAATTAATCACATCCAAGCTGACAAGTGCATGATTAATGATGTGAATGACCAATGTGTTGGTGTTTTCTTGCCAATGGAGATCAGAAAGTATTACAAATTCAGGGAACCCGGAGTTTCGCTTAACACCGACTTTGTGGTTAAGTTCTATGAACAACACAACACCAATCAGCTTGTGGCATCCTGGTGGAAAGAAGATAGAAAAATTGTGAACAAATCATTTGGATGGTACAACACTATAAACCTGAGAGAACCATATATATTCCTCATGGACCTGATATGTCGGTTGTACAGGAAAAATGACTGCTTCAAGTTTTCAGAAGCATGGATTCCCCTGGCCTATACAGTAGCCATATCCGGAAGCATCTTCAATTTGGGCACCATAATCTCTAAACAATTGAGCATTAGGTTTGAGTAGGAACAGAAACCAAAGGCGGGAGAAATCCATTGTTTCTTTATGGCATCATATATATTAGATGCAATTTGCATGAGAAATGTATTTTTGGGGCTTAGGTTAAGCTAACATGTCTCAGAATTATTTGCCCATGTTTATTTCAGCATCTTATGGGAGAATAGATATAAAAAGTATTATGTTGCAATATGTGATGAATTCTTGGCTAGGGTTTATTTCATAATATGTAAACAAAATTGTCCAAGGATTTCTGAAACAGCAAGAAAGGTCATATCTAGGATAGGGAATTGTTATTTAGAGGAAAGGAGTACCTATCTCGGGATTTTTGGAGCCATCGGGGCTCCGCACCTACTGCCATCCTATGTACCGGACAGGCTAGTCTTGGGAGAAATTTGTTACCAAACTATTATGCAAGGTTTCAATGCTTATTTAGTAAAAGACAATAAAAGAGCATTCATCCCATCTGGATTCTATGTAGGTTACCACTTGGTAAAATATACTACTTAGGCCAGACAAGAAGCCCAAAATCAAGTGGAATATAGGTTCTACACTGGCAGGTACACGAAACATGACCCAAAAGGTCTAGTTTCTCAACACTCTAGTCAAGTGGTATCTCACTGGTCATATCCACACAACACCTTTGAGGATGAGATCTTCACTGAAAATGACATAGATTTTGAAGAGGTCCTACAAAGGAAAGAGAAAGCAAAACTTACATGTTTCAAATCCATGTCAGGAGATGAAAAAATAGAGTGGTTGGAACAAATAGAAGGAGTTGTTGTAAAGGCACAAAATGAAAATACAAAGCAAGTAGAAAGGAGAGTTGAAGCACAACGGCTCTTGGAAGAGGCTGAGAGAATGTTCTGAGAGCACGGGAAAAATACCAGTCTTCAAGAATTAAGACCATTGATGGTGACTCTTGTGGACATGCATATTGTAGAAGGAGGACAAACTCTTGCAAGAGAAACTTCATCTACAGGGAACAATGAACAACCTGATGAAAGATAGGTACATGTGGAACAATCAGGACCTAGATCAACAATTAAGGTTGTGACAGTGACATCAGGCCCAAGTATACTCGCACTGGTAATATATGACCTAATTATAATCTATGATGATGATAGTGAGGATATGGATGCTATAGAAGTTCCCGTTGTAAATGAAGTTGACACATAGATGTTAGAAACCCGACTATCTCAAGGATTGCATCCCTTGGATATGGGGACAAACTTGAATGCAACAAAGAGAATTACTACCCCCTCGGGGCAAGGGTCACAACCTCTGGATGAAGGAGGAATCAATCAATAGAGAAAGGGAGAGAAACAAGATACAAAGGGTACCACCTCAATATGAAAAGGTGACACACAAGACAAAGACCAGGATGGAGCTCTAGAAGATGTGTGTCTTGTATGCGGAAGTATCCTTATATTTGCACTACTAGATACTTCACTTTGTAATGGGTTTTTATGTAAGTGGATTTTTAATAAAGTGTACCTTACAATATTAAAGTGACTTTATTTCATAAAGTACACTTATGTTATAAAGTGAAATTGTACTTTAATATTTTAAGTGATTTATTTTGGAGTGAATGAATCATGTCCCTTGATCATGCAAAGGCAAGATTAGATCTTAGCCTTTGGATGTAGGGATGGAGAAGGTGAAAGGTCATTTTTGAAATATAAGAGAATGCATTGGATAGTGTGCAAGACACAACAAAGACAAGAGGATATTGAGAGATTGAGAGAGGAAAGTGAGCAGTTAATTTTTGGCAAGGATTCCAAGGGAGATTGGGCACATTTCCCAAGGGAGAATTTTTTGTTTAGAATAGGTTGAGTTTTATTGTTGAAGACGGGTCGTATTGTATGGATATGTACAGGTCGTACAACAACAATTTTGGGCATGGAAATCGAGGCAAGTGTGGGCATGGTTTTCGATGCATCCATTGGTGAATTTTTTGTTGGAGGTCGGACGTACAAGAGTGAAGGTACAACAACCTGTTGTGGGAACAAATATCAAGGTGTTGAATTTGGAAAAAATTTCTAGGCAGAAAATACAGATGTACGGATTTGGAACGCTTTTCTAGGCAGCAAATATGTGGGATTGTTGGGTGTTGCAAGTGATTCTCTTGGCTACTAAATGTAATTTTGTTGTTGATATACTTTCCTAAAGCTAATAAAATCTCTCTCTCTCTTTGGGTTTCCCCACATTAAGGTTTTTCTTTGGTTGGTTGCCTAAATTTATGAGTATTACATGGATGTGTTATTGTTGTTCATTTTCTGCTGCAAAAGTGCCTGGCAATTGTTGGCACAGGGGTAGGCCCAGGGTTCATCTCCAAGAGCGCACCAGCAATCCCTAACTACTGGCCCTTTCGGAAACACCTGTGAAGTAGATACAGTCTCACCCGAAGCAGTTATGAGGGGGTTGCAGGACAGAGATGTCTACAACCAAGGGGAACATCAAGTGGATCTTAACACAAGAACAACACAGCATTCATATATCACTTATCATATTGATCTACTCCATGCATCTATTAGATCTACCTTAGCAATGCAATAATAGTATATGAATGGCAAATACAAAATACCAATCATACACAACACAAAATATACGTGGTTCACCCTCTCTCTAGGGCTACGTCCACGGAACTGTGTTATATTATATTGAGGTAAAGCATACAGTTCTTGTCTGCGCTCTTAGCTAGAAAATATTCTTTCTTCTCCTATATTTCTCTTCCCTCCCTAGGCACCCAGCTGCAGGGTTTATCTTCACACCCAGATGAAGATCTTACAATACCATAAGGCTCCCCCACTTAGCACTTCTCTCTCATAATACAATAATCCCTCACATCAACAATGACAACCTATCTTGATACCAACCCGACCCAGGTCCTCTTAACCTCTATTTATACATTACAATACCTCATCGACAGCCTTAAGTTGAAACCTAGGTGTCCAAAAACCTAGATACCAAAACCCTAGGTGTCTAAAACCCTAGGTCAACTTGACCCATATTTTCAGGGCTTTGTCATCCTGTCTTTCCTTCCTTCTCGCACGATGCTCCAAAGTATCCAACGGTGGTTCTTTCCACTTGCTGACTTGTCCACGATCATTCTTCCTTACTGATCTGTCATCCTTGATCTCCTCATCCAATGGCTTGCTTTCTCGCACTTCGCTCAGTCTTTTCTGCTCTTTTTCTCACTTCAACCCAATGACAGTCATTGTGCCTTCCGCGAAGTTCATTTTTTCCATTTTCTTCTTTGTTCTTCACTTCCTTCTATAACCAAGGGCCAACAGGCCCCCAACACTCACCTGTGACTCATCCCGAAGCACTTCAGATCTGATCTTCCTATTTTACTTCGACTTTGGGTTGTGTAGTGTAGCCTTTGCTTTATGCTCTATGCCTCCTCTTCGTCCTTGTGCAGACTGTCTTTTCTGTGTCGGGTACCCAGTTTCAACTGCACCTAGCACCTAGACCCTTTTCTTTATGCTTCTTATGGAGAGATGTGAGGCAACTAGTTTGTATAGTACAACTTCAGTCGACTCCCATTTACCAAACCTTCCTTCCATTCTCCCTTCAATGTCTTCAGTTCGCAACTCCTCCTTCTGTAACATAGGCGATCTCACATGGCCCGAGCCAATGCATTCTGAACTTCCTAGGATGTTTTAGGAACTTACTGTCATACACCAGTACCATATCACCTTGTGCAGTACAGAAGAAGCTGGGGATCATTTAAAAGAAAGAGAGGATTGACCCTCTGTTACAGTTGTAGAAGACTAGGGCATATTTCTAAGGAATGCCCCGGAAGAAGACCTAGTTGTCTTTGTTGTAAGGCTATGGACCATGAAGTGTTGGATTTCCCTAGAATGATTTCTAAGCTTAAAGGAATGAATATGAACCAAGAAAACCCTAAGGCAAATCCAGAAAAGGCAGAACCCTGGCAAGAATCAGAGAAAGTATTGATACAAATGAAGGAGACCCTGAATGACCACCGACATGTCAGATTATCAGAGATTTTTCAAAGAAAAATAATGCATTGAAAAAAGAATAGGGGACTTCAACATTGACTTTGTTCTTGATGAAGAGACACAAGTAAATATTATGCCAGAAAGAACTTGGGAAGCCTGTTATGATCCCTTCATTGGAAAGAATAGGACTATTCAAAGGGAAGATGGTAATTTTATGTGGGAGGCTTGCTCAGATATCTACAACTGACAATGGAACTTTGACAAAGGAATATTTTGAGATTATAAAATATATTGAAAACAACGCCCCATTTATCATGTTACTAGGGAAACCTTGGATTGAAAGAGATCAAGCCAGACGGAAAGAAGAAGAAGAAGCCTCGGAATAGAAAAAACAAGAATTAAAAGATTTCATGACTAGAAGGATCGCTCAATTGATTAAAGAACAGGAAAATGGATCAAAGCTATTTGACCCTAGAGACTCCGATGTCGAAGCTACAAGACCACTAGAATACCCTCAGAAGACTAAAGTACTTAATCCAGAGGTAGAAGAGATGTTAACCCTGAAAGATTCTCAACATTACGTAGTAACTATATCTAAAGAAGATAAGAATCGGAATGGAAAGAAGAAGACTAGGACGAAGCTCACTGGAAAGAAGGCTAGGAAGCTAAGTAGCAAGAGGGCTAAGATTGAAAAATTAAATAAGTTTCCAGAGGGAGCCTCACAGAAGGAAAATTTGCAGAATTTGAGCCTCGCCGAGATATCAAAATAGTGACATAGGTCACTTCGTCGTGGTGAAGCAATATAGTCGTTGGGGATGATATATCTATTTGACTGATGCTCCGAAAGGCCGGAAAAACATTTATGGCTCGCCACCTGATTGATGGATCGTGCCATAACAGGCAGAACAAGATTTAATAAAGCCTCATACCCATTGCAAGAAATATGTTGTTGAGTTTCCTATTTATCCCGTCATGCCATGCATGAAGAACACTTTTGCCAAATCAAGAATTTGAGCTCGCAACCTTGGTTAAGATTGTCCAGTGATCATTACACCATTACTTTCCATCTTATTGTCGTGTCTACATTACTTTGTGAACCCAATATTATTAACCCCGAGGGCGTATGTCCGAGGAGCTTGGCGCACTTGAAGAATTTGCGAAGGAAGTACTCATTGATCTCAGGACCGAGAAATTCATGTCGGAAAGAAAGATGTCTGCAGGTGTGCAAGCATCATCGACAGGAGGAATCCAAGCTTTTCCATCAACTGCTCGTGGAGAAGGAACTTCCAGAATCATGACAGAGACGAGAACGAAGCATAGAGACAATCTCGTGAATTCTAAGTTGATTCCAAGCATCTTACATGCGTATATACCTCCTCTGAGTGGCACAGTGAACAGAGATAGTGTGCCTAGAGATTTTGACTATGCCTTGGTCACTGCGTACCTCCCGAAAGGGATACGCGCAATTCGCACAAACTAGGATAAGATAGAAGTGCTAAAGTTTAGTGACTTCAACCTTGGAGACCGTAAATCTTACAGTATGCTCACCCCGCATAAGTATCTAACCAAGATGAAAGGCAAGAATTCAAACATTACCCCTCAGCCTTGGACCCATAACCTCGCGTAGTCTACCCTTCTTGATGTTATGAATATCTCACACTTAGGACGACATCAAGAAGTGAACGCATGTGTTACGTTGTTGTTATCATGTTACCATGGAGGATATTTATGGTTGAACTTACGTATCACAGTGGATCCAACCTTGATCCAACGGATCATCGGGCTGAGCATGCAAGGCCCTGACCCACATGATTTTTACCCTGGAAAGACCACAGACCGAGCCTTAGCACAGAAG
>JZKD02S1882114.1:21048-37054 GCA_000966675.3 Picea glauca | reverse complement strand
TATGGAGAAAAGGGAAGCTATCAAATTTGCAACTATATATTTGATGGGGAAAGCACATGAATGGTGGTTCCATGGAATAACCACCTTGGGCCATGGGTGCATCACTTCTTATCAAGATTTCACTCAAAGGCTCAATGAAAGATTTGATGGAGGAGACCTAGATAGTCATTTCAGGGAGCTTACATAGCTTAAGCAAACAGGTTCAACTGAGACCTTTAATGAGGATTTTCAAAGAGTATCAATGATGGTTTCGGATGTGGCAGAATCTAGATTACTTATGTTGTTTATAGATGGGTTGACAGAACCAGTGAGAGGATGGGTTAAGACTTTCAAGCCTATAACCTTATAGGATGCCATTGATTGCACCAGAGATTTAGTTGGAGCAGCTAATAAAGACAGATTTACACCTAAGCCACACATTATTCCAAGAGGTCGCGACACTAGACCAATGGACAGAGGCAAGGGGAAGTTAGATGAAGCTACAAGAAGAGATCTAAGAAGTAAGAAGCTATGTTACATTTGCAGGGACCCTTGGCAGCCATGACATAGATGTTTAGGCAAGGGAAAAATCCAATACATTGAGTTAGTGTATGGCAGTGATGAGGAGACAAACGATGAAGAGGATGGATCTATCCATACTTTGCAGGAAAACCTCAAGGAGGAAGAAGAAGCCTTTCCACAACAAGGTCATGAGGCACCTTTACTTCCAGATATAGGCCTTAAAAGGGTCACTATTTCTTCTATCAGTGGGGTGTCAAAATTTAACACTTTTAGAATAAAAGGAGTTGTTCAAGGACAAAAGGGAAACAAGACTGATCGATGAAGGATATTCTCATAACTTCATTGATGTAGCCATGGTGGAGAGGAGACATATACCCATAGTAGAGTTTGAAGGTTTCTTGGTTGAGGTAGCAGGGGGTCGTACCATAGCTTGTGATAGGTACATTCCACAGATGAGATTGACTCTAGGYCGATACACCTTAACACATGATTTTTATGTGGTAGACATTCCTGACACCAATATCATCCTAGGTGTGCAGTGGCTTAGCACTTTGGGGCCAATCACAACCAACTACAAAAAAATGGAGATGTCCTTCAACACGAAGAAAGGAACGAGAGTCACACTTAAGGGTTTGATAGAGGATTCACCCAGGGTGGTGATAGCCAAGAAGATGCATGCCATATTCAGGCAATAGGAGATAGCTTATGCAGTTGAATTATTTATTATGGATACCAAGGGTGAGACAAACAAACCATACCCTCCATAGATACAACAAATCATTCACAAGCACAAAAGAGTCTTTGAGCCTATTCCTCTAGGACAACCACCAGATAGAGGCTTTGAACACATTATAGAACTGAAAGAAGGAGCCAAGTCGATCATCTCTACAACCTATAGGCACCCAAAGAAGCATAAATATGAGATAAAGAGTGCTACCAAGGAATTGTTAGCTATGGGACATATCAGGCTAACTTCAAGTCCATTCACATAATTGGTTGTGTTGGTAAAAAGGAAGGATGGAACCATGCACATGTGCATAGACTACCGATCATTAAACAAAAGGACCATTAAGAACAGGTACCGCATTCCCCGGATTGATGAATTGTTGGATGAGCTTCATGGTGCAGTTTACTTTACTTAGATCGATCTACACTCAGGCTATCATCAGATTAGGATGAGAGAGCAAGATGTACATAAAATTGATTTAAGATGTCACTTCGACCATTGTGAGTTTCTTGTGATGCCTTCCAGCCTCACCAATGATCCTGCCACCTTTCAATCATGTATGAACCATGTGTTCAATAAAAAACTAAGGAAATACTTGCTTGTCTTCTTTGATGACTTATTGATCTATTGAAAGACATGGGAGGACCATTTCAGGCATGTGGATGCAATTATGAGCATCATGGTTGAGAAGTCCTTATATGCTAAAGAGTCAAAGTGTGAAATTGGTATGATTGAGGTTATGCACTTAGGACATATTATTGGGGCAAAGGGAGTTAAGGTTCATCAAGAAAAATACAAGCTATCATCAATTGGCCTACCCCAAGGACACTCATAGAACTCAAAGAGTTCCCTGGTATCTACAACTACTACAGAAAGTTTGTCAAGGGCTTCTCCCAGATTTGTGATCCTCTGACAGGCTTAACCAAAAAGGGGGCTTTCTCTTGGAGTGATGAATCACAGGTCATGTTTGAAAAAATGAAGAAGGTTATGAGTACTTGCCCAGTACTTTCCCAACTTGATTTTTCTCAGCCTTTCATATTAGAATGTGATGCATCTAGAGTAGGAGTAGGGGCCATCCTTATGTAGAAAAGGCACCCTATTGCCTATGAGTGCAGTAAGCTGAGAGGCCCATAGTTGCTCTACACAATCTATGACAAAGATATGTTGGCCATAATGCATGCTTTGTCCAAATTCAAACAGTATTTAGTTGGAGCAAAATTTGTAGTAAGAACTGACCACAATAGCCTGAAGTATTTTTTTTTATCTCAGAAGGACTTGAACGAGAGACAACAAAAGTGGGTAAGCAAAATTCAAGCTTACAATTCCGTTATTGAATATGTCAAAGGAAAGAAAAATGTAGTTGTGGATGACTTATCAAGAAGACCTTCGGCATATTCCACGACAGAAATATCAGTGGATTGGAAACCACAGTTGTTGGTGGAATACTCAAAGAACATGTTTGCATGTGAGTTGATGGATGGGAAACTACATGATGGCAGGTACAGGGTCATCAATGACATCATTTATTACAAAGGAAGGATCTATTTTGTACCAGAATGTACATTCAAAAAGAAGGTTCTCCAAGTCTTCCATGATGCACCAATGGCAGGTCATCCAGGGTTCCTTAAGACGTACAAACAGGTAAGAGAAAGGTTCTCTTGGAAATGACTCAAAGGAGACTATGCGCTACATCAAGGAATGTGCTACTTGCCAACAGAATAAATATGAGCACTCTCATCCAATAGGACTCTTACAACCCCTTCCAATACGAGAGAATAAATGGGAGGGTATCTCAATGGATTTCATCACAGGTCTTCCCAAAGCGTAAGGTAAGGACTGCATATTCGTAGTTGTGGATCGGCTAACCAAGTTCAGTCATTTCTTTTCCATCTCCATGGACTACAACACATCACAGGTAGTTGAGATATTCTTTAGAGAGGTATTTAGGATGCATGGATTACCTAAGAACATTATTAGCGATATGGATAACAAGTCCATGAGTATCTTTTCGCAGGAACTGTTTAGATTGGTGGGCATTGAATTGACTTGTAGCACTAGCTACCAACCCCAAACTGATGGGAAAACCAAAATTGCCAACAAATGGATAGAGGGTTACCTAAGAAATTATGTAGCAGGACAGTAGAAAGCTTAGGTCAAATGGCTTTACTTGGGGGAGTATTGTTACAATACCACCTACCACATGTCCATTGGCATGTCCCCCTTTAAATCTTTCTACAGTTATGATCCTCTTACTTTTGAGGAGATTGTATTCGGGGAAAGCAAGGCTCTTAGGGCAAAGGAGTGGATCCAGGTTAATTAGGACATCATCAGAGAACTCAAGGACAATCTCCATAGAGCGTAAAACCAACAGAAGCTATATGCAGATGAGAAAAGGGTGGAGCACACTTTTGAAGTTGGTGACCTTGTGTACTTGAGATTGCAGTCGTACATATAAGCATCTATCAAGAAGAGTGGTGTCGAGAAATTACAACCACGCTTCTATGGTCATATGAAGTGCAAAGAAGAATTGGAGAGGTGGCATATGAACTAAAACTGCCCCCAGGGAGTAAAATCTACAATGTTTTCCATGTGTCATGCTTGAAAAGAGCATTGGGCCAACATGTACTAGTCAATGAGACATTGCCACCGGTTGATGAAGAAAGGAATGTACACTTAATACCATAGGAGATCATAGAAACTAGGGTGAAACAACTAAGGAGGACAACAATCAAAGAATATTTGGTTAAATGGAAATATTTTCCCATAGAAGATGTTACTTGGGAAAGTGAGCGAATATTGCAAGAAATTGGTTCTGGATTGCTTGAGGGCAAGAAATTCCCAGTAGGGGAGACTGTAATATCTCCCTCTCATTGACACAAGAGCTCAATGACGTAGTAGTCTAGCTACCCCTCTAGACTATACTCCAAGAAAAATAAGGGGGAGGAACGCATGGTTTTGTAACTAGGAGATCTAGAGTTATATTATTAAAGTGACAATGGTAAAAGGCTAATGAATATTTAAGTGACTTTAAGGGGAATTAACTTAAAACCTTAACAAGTGGGAAAAAGCAACTCAATGAAATTTTTTTAAAAAAAGAGGTGTAAAAGAAAGAGGAGGGCGCACTTCTCAACATCCAATTATCATTATTCTCTTTCACTTTTGCACTCTTGAGCTAGACAACTTACGTTTTGAGGGTTTTGAGTGAACAAACCCTAGAAACTAGCAAGGAGGTGAAAGATTCCTTTGTTCCTGGTTCAAGCTTGGCCAAGGAGGTGAAAGATCCCTCACTCACCATTGTAATCCAATCACAGGTATTCAACATGCAATATTTGGAGTTTCATGTACAGATCTGAGGGTTTTCCAGCAGTAGGGTGCACCATTGGAAGATAAGAAGCTCGATTTGCTTGGAGGAGACTTGATCTGCATTTCTCCACTATTGGAGGTCTATTGCTAGGGTCATAATGCCCTTTTGCAACTTTTACACCAAGGGTTTTCCTCTTGGATGGTTTTATTTGNAAGAGAAATAAGGGGGAGGAAATTATGGTTTTGTCACTAGGAGATCTAGAGTTGTATTATTAAATTGACATTGGTAAAAGGCTAAGGAATATTTAAGTGACTTTAAGGAGAATTAAATTAAAACATTAGCAAGTGGGAAAAATCAACTCAATCACAAATTAGAAAAAAGGAGGTATAAAAGAAAGAGGAGGGTGCACCTCTCAACATCCAATTATCATTACTCTCTTGCACTTTTGCACTCTTGAGCTAGACAACTTACATTTTGAGGGTTTTGAGTGAACAAACCCTAGAAACCAACAAGGAGGTGAAAGATTCCTCTGTTCCTGGTTCAAGCTTCAAGGAGGTGAAATATCCCTCCCTCGCCATTCTAATCCAGTCACAGGTATTCAACATGCAATATTTGGAATTTGATGTACAGATCTAAGGGTTTTCCATCAATAGGGTGCACCATTTGAAGAGAATAAGCTCAATTTGCTTGGAGGAAACTTGATCTGCATTTCTCCACTATTGGAGGTCTATTCCTAGGGTCATAGAGCCATTTTGCAACTTTTACACCAAGGGTTTTCCTCTTGGATGATTTTATTTGGCTTGAGATGAATATTTGAAGGAGGGCGCAACTCCCATTGGGGATACTCTTATATCTGAAGGAAACCTTAGGGGGGTTAACTTAAACTTGGATCCTCCCTACTCTATAGTCCTTGATATATAGTTTGAGGGTATTTTGGTATTGTTTGGAGGCCATTTATTAGGAGGCCGAAATATTGAGCATTTCCAGCCAATCAGGGTCGTACCAGTTCTAGATCTAGCCATCCACGGTCATACCAGCAGAGATTTGAAGGATTCTATTCAGGAAGGGAAAGAAATTAATCTTGTAACCAACTATATTCATTGGGTGAAGACCTAGGGTCTTTATATCTTCTCTATTGTACCGGATCTATAGATCCATGTATGAGGGTCTCTTCTAATATTAAATAAAGATCATATCTGAAGCTTACTGTGTTGTTTATGTCTTTCTTTCCTTGCACAATGTTTCAATATTGTTGTTACGTCTTCAATGCAATAAAAATCCAAGCAAAACTCTTCAACACATCTTTTTGTAATCACAACCTGCAAAAATCAAACAACAACAAACCCTAGTTCCTAGCTGAAATTGCTAAGGAACATTACAGTGGTATCAGAGCGAATTTCCTTCGCCATCCTGTGCAAAATAAAAGATGACTAGAAGAAGAGGTCGTGGGGGACACCCAGTAACAGGTAATCCAGAATAGGAAGTCAGTATAGTAGAGACACATGAAACAAAAAATGTTACCTATGAAGAGACTAAACTTTTGGTAGATAAAGTAGCCCAAACAATGAAGGATGTACTTCAAAGCAACAAATAAACTATGCAGCACACTCTTGCAGAAATGCAAAACCACCTATCCTTGGGACAGCCCGAGCTAAAATTATCTCTTACTTATTTTCAAATGGGACAAGATAGAATTATAGCCTTGTTGGAGGAACATAATAAACATCAAAGTATTCTCTCTCTGTTTCTGACGGAGCATAGGCATGGCAAAGACCCACCCTTGTTTGGGGGAAGCCATGAAGATAGTGGATCTCGTGGAGGCAATGGAAATCATGAGGAATTCATACATAGAGGTCAGATGGAGGAGCATCAATCCAATAATGGTGGGTCGAGCCCAGTTCACACAATCATCAAGACTACCCCTAGGTCGTACATGCCTACCTTCTTAGATACCCAAAGGAGGCATGCTAATGCCTTGGATTCATAAAGTTTCGGTGACGAGTAGGAAACTGTAGAAAGGGAATACAGTGCCACGATCACAGGGTTCAGGAGACAGGATTATATGGGAGAGTATTTCCACTTGAATATGAAAAGGAGATCCAAGGAGCGCTACAGAGGTGTTAATGAGCTTAGATGAAGGGATGGAAGAATGGAGCTACCCACCTTTGATGGATCAGATCAAATCCAGGTTACAACATGGGTACAAAAGATGGATGCTTACCTCAAATTGAATCCTATGGAGAAAAGGGAAGCTATCAAATTTGCAACTATATATTTGATGGGGAAAGCACATGAATGGTGGTTCCATGTTATAACCACCTTGGGCCATGGGTGCATCACTTCTTATCAAGATTTCACTCAAAGGCTCAATGAAAGATTTGACAGAGGAGACCTAGATAGTCATTTCAGGGAGCTTACATAGCTTGAGCAAACAGGTTCAACTGAGACCTTTAATGAGGATTTTCAAAGAGTATCAGTGATGGTTTCGGATGTGGCAGAATCTAGATTACTTATGTTGTTTATAGATGGGTTGACAGAACCAGTGAGAGGATGGGTTAAGGATTTCAAGCCTATAACCTTATAGGATGCCATTGATTGCACCATAGATTTAGTTGGAGCAGCTAATAAAGACAGATTTACACCTAAGCCACACATTATTCCAAGAGGTCGCGACACTAGACCAATGGACAGAGACAAGGGGAAGTAAGATGAAGCTACAAGAAGAGATCTAAGAAGTAAGAAGCTATGTTACATTTGCAGGCACCCTTGGCAGCCATGACATAGATGATTAGGCAAGGGAAAAATCCAATACATTGAGTTAGTGTATGGCATTGATGAGGAGACAAATGATGAAGAGGATGGATCTATCCATACTTTGCAGGAAAACCTCAAGGAGGAAGAAGAAGCCTTTCCACAGCAAGGTCATGAGGCACCTTTACCCCCAGATATAGGCCTTAAAAGGGTCACTATTTCTTCTATCAGTGGGGTGTCAAAATTTAACACTTTCAGAATAAAAGGAGTTGTTCAAGGACAAAAGGGAAACAAGACTGGTCGATGAAGGATATTCCCATAACTTCATTGATGTAGCCATGGTGGAGAGGAGACATCTACCCATAGTAGAGTTTGAAGGTTTCTTGGTTGAGGTAGCAGGGGGTCGTACCATAGCTTGTGATAGGTACATTCCACAGATGAGATTGACTCTAGGCCGATACACCTTAACACATGATTTTTATGTGGTAGACATTCCTGACACCAATATCATCCTAGGTGTGCAGTGGCTTAGCACTTTGGGGCCAATCACAACCAACTACAAAAAAATG
The DNA here is from genome assembly GCA_000966675.3 of Picea glauca. Taxonomy (NCBI): domain Eukaryota; kingdom Viridiplantae; phylum Streptophyta; class Pinopsida; order Pinales; family Pinaceae; genus Picea; species Picea glauca. The sequence continues at coordinate 29,202 of JZKD02S1882114.1, read as the reverse complement.
GAGATGTCCTTCAACACGAAGAAAGGAAGGAGAGTCACACTTAAGGGGTTGATAGAGGATTCACCCAGGGTGGTGATAGCCAAGAAGATGCATGCCATATTCATGCAAGAGGAGATAGCTTATGCATTTGAATTATTTATTATGGATACCAAGGGTGAGACAAACAAGCCATACCCTCCATAGATACAACAAATCATTCACAAGCACAAAAGAGTCTTTGAGCCTATTCCTCTAGGACAACCACCAGATAGAGGCTTTGAACACATTATAGAACTGGAAGAAGGAGCCAAGTCGATCATCTCTACAACCTACAGGCACCCAAAGAATCTACCAAGGAATTGTTAGCTATGGGACATATCAGGCGGACTTCAAGTCCATTCACATAATTGGTTGTGTTGGTAAAAAGGAAGGATGGAACCATGCACATGTGCATAGACTACCGATCATTAAACAAAAGGACCATTAAGAACAGGTATCGCATTCCCCGGATTGATGAATTGTTGGATGAGCTTCATGGTGCAGTTTACTTTACTTAGATCAATCTACACTCAGGCTATCATCAGATCAGGATGAGAGAGCAAGATGTACATAAAATTGATTTAAGATGTCACTTCGACGATTGTGAGTTTCTTGTGATGCCTTCCAGCCTCACCAATGATCCTGCCACCTTTCAATCATGTATGAACCATGTGTTCAATAAAAAACTAAGGAAATACTTGCTTGTCTTCTTTGATGACTTACTGATCTATTGCAAGACATGGGAGGACCATTTCAGGCATGTGGATGCAATTATGAGCATCATGGTTGAGCAGTCCTTATATGCTAAAGAGTCTAAGTGTGAAATTGGTATGATTGAGGTTATGTACTTAGGACATATTATTGGGGCAAAGGGAGTTAAGGTTCATCAAGAAAAATACAAGCTATCATCAATTGGCCTACCCCAAGGACACTCACAGAACTCAAAGAGTTCCTTGGTATCTACAACTACTACAGAAAGTTTGTCAAGGGCTTCTCCCAGATTTGCGATCCTATGACAGACTTAACCAAAAAGGGGGCTTTCTCTTGGAGTGATGAATCACAGGTCACGTTTGAAAAAATGAAGAAGGTTATGAGTACTTGCCCAGTACTTTCCCAACCTGATTTTTCTCAACCTTTCATATTAGAATGTGATGTATCTAGAGCAGGAGTAGGGGCCATCCTTATGCAGAACATGCACCCTATTGCCTATGAGTGCAATAAGCTGAGAGGCCCATAGTTGCTCTACACAATCTATGACAAAGATATGTTGGCCATAATGCATGTTTTGTCCAAATTCAAACAGTATTTAGTTGGAGCAAAATTTGTAGTAAGAACTGACCACAATAGCCTCAAGTATTTTTTTTATCTCAAAAGGACTTGAACGAGAGACAACAAAAGTGGGTAAGCAAAATTCAAGCTTACAATTCCGTTATTGAATATGTCAAAGGAAAGAAAAATGTAGTTGTGGATGCCTTATCAAGAAGACCTTCGACATATTCCATGACAGAAATATCAGTGGATTGGAAACCACAGTTGTTGGTGGAATACTCAAAGAACATGTTTGCATGTGAGTTGATGGATGGGAAACTACATGATGATAGGTACAGGGTCATCAATGACATCATTTATTACAAAGGAAGGATCTATTTTGTACCAGAATCTACATTCAAAAAGAAGGTTCTCCAAGCCTTCCATGATGCACCAATGGCAGGTCATCCAGGGTTCCTTAAGACGTACAAACAAGTAAGAGAAAGGTTCTCTTGGAAATGACTCAAAGGAGACTATGCGCTACATCAAGGAATGTGCTACTTGCCAACAGAATAAATATGAGCACTCTCATCCAATAGGACTCTTACAACCCCTTCCAATACGAGAGAATAAATGGGAGGGTATCTCAATGGATTTCATCACAGGTCTTCCCAAAGCGTAAGGTAAGGACTGCATATTCGTAGTTGTGGATCGGCTAACCAAGTTCAGTCATTTCTTTTCCATCTCCATGGACTACAACACATCACAGGTAGTTGAGATATTCTTTAGAGAGGTATTTAGGATGCATGGATTACCTAAGAACATTATTAGCGATATGGATAACAAGTCCATGAGTATCTTTTCGCAGGAACTGTTTAGATTGGTGGGCATTGAATTGACTTGTAGCACTAGCTACCAACCCCAAACTGATGGGAAAACCAAAATTGCCAACAAATGGATAGAGGGTTACCTAAGAAATTATGTAGCAGGACAGTAGAAAGCTTAGGTCAAATGGCTTTACTTGGGGGAGTATTGTTACAATACCACCTACCACATGTCCATTGGCATGTCCCCCTTTAAATCTTTCTACAGTTATGATCCTCTTACTTTTGAGGAGATTGTATTCGGGGAAAGCAAGGCTCTTAGGGCAAAGGAGTGGATCCAGGTTAATTAGGACATCATCAGAGAACTCAAGGACAATCTCCATAGAGCGTAAAACCAACAGAAGCTATATGCAGATGAGAAAAGGGTGGAGCACACTTTTGAAGTTGGTGACCTTGTGTACTTGAGATTGCAGTCGTACATATAAGCATCTATCAAGAAGAGTGGTGTCGAGAAATTACAACCACGCTTCTATGGTCATATGAAGTGCAAAGAAGAATTGGAGAGGTGGCATATGAACTAAAACTGCCCCCAGGGAGTAAAATCTACAATGTTTTCCATGTGTCATGCTTGAAAAGAGCATTGGGCCAACATGTACTAGTCAATGAGACATTGCCACCGGTTGATGAAGAAAGGAATGTACACTTAATACCATAGGAGATCATAGAAACTAGGGTGAAACAACTAAGGAGGACAACAATCAAAGAATATTTGGTTAAATGGAAATATTTTCCCATAGAAGATGTTACTTGGGAAAGTGAGCGAATATTGCAAGAAATTGGTTCTGGATTGCTTGAGGGCAAGAAATTCCCAGTAGGGGAGACTGTAATATCTCCCTCTCATTGACACAAGAGCTCAATGACGTAGTAGTCTAGCTACCCCTCTAGACTATACTCCAAGAAAAATAAGGGGGAGGAACGCATGGTTTTGTAACTAGGAGATCTAGAGTTATATTATTAAAGTGACAATGGTAAAAGGCTAATGAATATTTAAGTGACTTTAAGGGGAATTAACTTAAAACCTTAACAAGTGGGAAAAAGCAACTCAATGAAATTTTTTTAAAAAAAGAGGTGTAAAAGAAAGAGGAGGGCGCACTTCTCAACATCCAATTATCATTATTCTCTTTCACTTTTGCACTCTTGAGCTAGACAACTTACGTTTTGAGGGTTTTGAGTGAACAAACCCTAGAAACTAGCAAGGAGGTGAAAGATTCCTTTGTTCCTGGTTCAAGCTTGGCCAAGGAGGTGAAAGATCCCTCACTCACCATTGTAATCCAATCACAGGTATTCAACATGCAATATTTGGAGTTTCATGTACAGATCTGAGGGTTTTCCAGCAGTAGGGTGCACCATTGGAAGATAAGAAGCTCGATTTGCTTGGAGGAGACTTGATCTGCATTTCTCCACTATTGGAGGTCTATTGCTAGGGTCATAATGCCCTTTTGCAACTTTTACACCAAGGGTTTTCCTCTTGGATGGTTTTATTTGCCTCGAGATGAATTTACGAAGGAGGGCATAACTCCCATTGGGGATACTCTTAGATCTGAAGGAAGCCTTGGGGGTTTTCACTTAAACTTGGATCCTCCCTACTATATAGACCCCGATATATAGTTTGAGGGCATTTTGGTATAGTTTGGAGGCCATTTACTAGGAGGCCGAAATATTGAGCATTTCCAGGCAGTCAAGGTCGTACCAGTTCCAGATCCAGCCATCCAGGGCCGTACCAGCAGAGATCTGAAGGATTTTATTTAGGAAGGGAAAGAAATTAATCTTATAACCAACTATATTCAGTGGGTGAAGACCTAGAGTCTCTATATCTTCTATATTGTACAATATCTACAGATCCAAACTAGGCTCCCTTTCTAATCTATGAATTTGTTGGGTTTCCCTGTTGAGCCTCCTGAGTATAATTATTTGTCCTTGATGCTGACGCTCCTCGATAGCCTGCAATGATTGTCTGATTTGTGCTTGAGTGGTTCTGAGCTCATCGATTTCATGTTGTGACTACTCAACTTTCAATTTCGTGGCCTCAAGTTCGCAAGGGATGCAATCGCATTCCAGTCTCTCACCGTGCCACTTTTTTCCTTGAACTTGTTGATGTGAACGCTTGGAGGAAACAATGATATGGGTAATTAGAAACTTTAGGCGTCTATGCTTTATCATCTGTGACTCGTTGTATTTGTTGAACCTTGACCTTCATGTGAAGTCTCGCAACATCCTCAGGGATGATGGTGTCTTCTGCATTATCATAATCGAATGTACGACTTGTTTAACCTGTTTGAATGGTTTCCTCATCATGAATTTGGATGGAGTGATTGTCCCACATGCGAGGAGGAGTTGTATTTGCGAAGGAGTAAAAACCTGCTGGTGGAAGTTTGATTTCAGCCACCAACTGAGATGAATGATGTCGTAAGTTGGTGTAAGACTGTATCTTGTGTTTAATGTGAAGATGTTGTGACTATATGAGTTAAGGGATGTCACTTAACATCCTTTAGGAAAATGTTTTAAGTGTGTTATTTGTCCTCCACTAATGCCCAGGTTCAATTTACTATTTTTCCCATGTGATTCAATTTGTGGTTTTTTTTTTATGCATTTGGAGAGGATCATGAGATTCTTTTTATTCATTTGGCTTAAGGGAGGTAGCTCGTGAGGGTTACCTCATTGTTTTTTAGTTCTCCTTGATTCATGAGCTTGGCTTCCTTATCCAACCAATCTACTTCCTGGTTGTGTTGTCTCAGAATATGGAAGTATTCTACATTTATGAATATGCTTTCTTCTTGTTTTATTTTTTATAGATGCATTGTAGAGTGGAGTGGTTTTGGTGATTGATGCCTCGTATACTTTTGATTACTGTCTCATATTCTCCTAGCACAATGATGTTCTACATTTTATTTCCAAGAATTAGGGACAATCCTTTGTAAGCCACCATAACTTATGCATGATTGTTAATTTTATGTCCTAATCCCATGAAAATTGATGTTCTTTTTGTCGTCTGGGATAATAAGTGACACCCCCGACACCTGTTGCCCCTAGATTTCCTTTTGATGCTCCAAATAATAAGGTAGTTTTTGATTGCTTTTGCCTCTAGTGGGAAAATTCTTGCTCAGAGAGTCTCAATTTCCAATGTTGGATGTGCATGGAGGTTGGAAGAGCATTAGGGAGATGGAAGAATCTTGAGCTAAGAATGTTGTTGACCCAATATTTTTATGATCAATCAATATTAATAAGGGAATTTGTGTTTTTGTATTTGGCGCACATTACATCAGAGAGAAGGCTACATGCCAATGAGAGAACTCTCGATGATGTACAGGTGGCCTCTCGCCTAATCCAACTGACTTATTTTGCATGTTTTCATGTCGACACATCTTGTTGTACTTCCAAGGTTGTTTTGGATCCTTGAACATTGTTTTATTGACTCGCCATAGTAAGATTGTAGATGGAGTTAGAGTCTAACGAAGGAATATGTAGATCTCTGAAAGACCTTTCCAACAGACTATCACGCGCCTAAAACGGAGGTCGTATGCAAAAGTTACGACCCTAGCAAGTTGAGGTACCAAATTACACCAACTTACCCATAGGGCCCACATGACTTTTGGTGTGTCACCTTCTAGGGTCAGGGTTTTGGATGTCTAGGGTTTTGACATTCATGAGTAATATGAAAAGGGCATATGGAGCCTCATTGTAATTTATTCTTCTCAGACGAATGTGCGTAGCAACCACATCTCTTCTCAGAGATAGCTACCACCATTCGAGCAAGTTTCAGTTCTGCAGTTTTACAGTTTCAACCTATTTCATTATTTAATAGAAGATATTGTTCACTGGATATTTGTGTTATTCTTCCTATCTCTATGATTATTGTATTCAGTCTGTTAATTAGTTCGTTCTGCTCCTAAATCCGGATCAGTGGTATTAGAGCGGTCTGCTCTTCATTTATTTATTTTTGTGCATGTCCCTTACAAGGTCTAGATACAAGAAGTTGAGACTCTAACCAATCGAGCCATTACCAGATCGGTCGCGCCAAGCCCGACAACAACCCATGGGAGATGAAAAGAAAGATGATGGAGTAGGATATCCTACTAAAATGTTGCTCGAGGAAGCCCTCGCGCGACAAAGGAATGAAATGATGGACAACTTTGCGCAGATCCTTCGACAGTTACCCATGGGAGAAGCATCTTTATCAGGCGGCCATAAAACCCCCTTCAAGGTACATGTAAATTTTGATATTCCATTATTTGAAGGATTGATATATGCGTATGTTGTAGATAAATGGTTGAATCTGCTCGAAGGATATTTTTCCATCCACAATTTTTTTGATCAGGAAAAGATCACTTTTGCACTCCTCAAGGCCATTCCCCATGTTAAAGATTGGTGGGATACTTACTTTGAGCAAAGGGTCGTGGAGGAATCTACAATTTTAGTGGTGGCCCCTACATGGGATTCCTTCCAGGACGCCATAAAATAACACTACTACCATGTAGGAAGCTACGAGGACCATTACACCAGATGGACCACCCTACGTCAACAAAGGGACCAGACAGTACCAGAGTTCACCAATATTTTCCATACCCTACTTACCAAATTGGGTATCAAATATTTTGAGCATCAAACACCGTGGTTGTTTACATAGATACATTCAAACAGAAATGGAGTTCTTGGACATCGCCTCATTGGGCACAACTTATAGATACGTTGTCAAGACCGAGCATAAATTTAAGTAGAAACAATGAGAGTTTAGATTTGCAAACCCCTCACAACCGAATCAAGGCAAAGGCAACCCCAACGCACACAGCAGGGGACCAAGTTGAGATGCCCCCCCTAAGGACAATCCATTCAAGCTACAACACAAGAAGGGCAACGAGAAGACGAAGAAGGACACGGGAAAATGGTGTGAGTACCATAAAAGTCCTTGGCACAACATCAATGAATGCCACTCCAAGAAGTCCCTCGTGGCTGAGCTGAAGGCTTTCGAGTCAGAGGCTAATTCTAATTCCGAGTCAAATCTAGAAGGAGGGAAGCGGATTATCGATGTTGAACCCAGTGCCATGATCGCTACCACCAAAGTATGCCCAAGCGAACAAGAAGAACCAGAGGAAGGGGAATGCCTCTTTCACTCGCAGATGTGTGTCAAGGGGGCTCTAATTCATTTCATTGTCGACAAAGGTAGTCATAAGAACCTGATTTCAGTAGAGGTCATCAAGCAGCTGAACCTGCCAACGACACCGCACTCGCAACCCTACACCATCAGTTGGCTTCGTCAAGGAAGAGATCTTCATGTCAACGAACAATGTCATCTTTCTACGACATCAAGCCTTTCAAAGACGAGTTACTATGTGATATTTCTCCCCTTGAGGTTTGTGATGTTCTTTTAGGACAACCATATTTTTGAAAGCATCATGTTGTGTATCGGTCTAGACCCCGCAGTGTTATTATTACCTTGGGTAGACAATTGTCATAAGAACCTGATTTCAATAGAGGTCATCAAGCGGCTGAACCTGCCAACGACACCGCACTCACAGCCCTACACCATCGGTTGGCTTCGTCAAGGAAGAGATCTTCATGTCAACCAACAATGTCATCTTCCTATGACATCAAGCCTTTCAAAGATGAGTTACTATGTGATATTTCTCCCCTTAAATTTTGTGATGTTCTTTTAGGACTACCATATTTTTTGAAGCGTCATGTTGTGTATGAGTCTAGACCCCGCAGTGTTATTATTACTTTGGGTAGACAATTGTATAGGATCCCAGAGGTGGCACCGCCTACTGCTATTTCTTTAATCTGTGCTAAGCAATGCAGTAAGGTCATTTCACAAACCAGGAAGTTTATCTTCTTTGTGATTCGTGCTCACAGTAAGCAGAAGGTCGTCGCCACATCTGTGACCTCTACACAATCCCTATCTTTACAGCAGAACCAAGTGGACGGGATCGTGGAAGAATACAGAGACATCTTCGTCTCACCTACAGGGGTACCGACACACTGTCAAGTCAAGCATCCAATTGATCTGACC
>JZKD02S1882103.1:23247-49598 GCA_000966675.3 Picea glauca | reverse complement strand
ATCTAGTCCTACAAATATGGTCATTGGCTGGTAGAATTTGTATAATCTAGATAGACAACCAAAATAAAAATGGAATAAAAGCATAGGACGCACCACTAATTTTTATACGAGATCATTTTCGGAATACTTGTCAGTCTATCTCAGAATACATGTGTGGAAGAATTCCACCATTCCATGTTATCTCCCAAAGAGAAGTCGTTATTTTTTATATGAGAAGGTGGTGATCCTGCATAAAAATTTGTGGTGCATCATGTGTGCATATTCTATTTTATTTTTCGTTGTTTATCCTGATCCTACAAATTCTATGATTCAATGACCATATTTGTAGGACTAGATCCCTAAACATTTTGGTATTAATATTGTGTTTGTATTGACATTGTTATTCTCTTCTTTGAATAAAAGTCATTATACTTGTTTCCCAATTTATGATATAAATATATATACATCATTGTAGATTATAGTATATACTAATTACACTATCTACAAATGTACATCAAGGAATCACACTCAACATATCTAAATCCCCAAAGCTATTGACGCCTTTTCTTAGAGGTCATTTTCAAAACTACTTTGTTACAATGAGTATCTATGAGTTTCATATGAACATATCATATCGATCATATGGATGAACTTGTGTTGTTTTCTATCATTTTTGTCTCCAATAACATGTACAATTTAAGAATGTATCTTAAGAACATAAATATACATGAAAATGGTTACAAACGAAAGCACGTTATACATGCACTAGATATTTTTCATGCCTAGATATTAGATACATGAAGTAGATATTAGGTTTCCTAGTTATTATATGGATCAGTTTGAAACATTGAAAAACTTCATTGCCTCTCCACTTCATAAGTTATGTGCTCCATGGCGACAAATGTGTTGATATTATGGTAGATTCGGGAAGTATTAACCTCCATGTGTAACCTTTGACTAGAATGGAATATTTTGTAAGCAAGAGAAACCTTAAATAGATGTGTAGAAACCCTAGAAGACAAGTCGTCTAAGTAAAAGAATTAATATTCAAGTATTAGATTCTAAAAGGACAATTCAGCATAGACAAGTGACAAGAACCACTATAAATAAGAGATGATCTAGCTCATTTGTACACAGACTTCACACACTCTCTCAGTCAAGTTTGGTGCAAGTTTGGAGCTGCAGCTGCAAGGATGGAAGGTGGATCTCCTGGGATGGTTCTTGGTCTCTCTTTCTAGCTCCATATAGCCTAATATGTGTGCCCTATCCTCTAGTATCTCTTGGTGGTGTTCTTGGTGTTGGTTCTTGGTGGTATTCTTGGTAAGTGCAAAACTGTAGTTGTTGCAGCTGAGTATTGTTATTGTTATGTGGCTTTGGTACTTTATGTTTCGTGAGATATATTTGGAGAAAGATGATCTCTCTTGGTTATATCTTGGTTCTAGTGATGCTTCCGGAATCATTCTATATAGAAAAGGTTATGGTGCTTGGGGGTGGCTGCATGCCTATGGTTGGGTGACAATAGTGATATTGTCTATGGTAAAATGAGCACATCTCTTTAGTTCTAATAGGTTATGGTCCCACACAACCTTCAAGATAGTCTAACCACTAGAAGATAGTGTGGCAGTTCTTTTTTAAGTTCGTTGTGGCAACAGTTACAACTATAGCTAGATTTTCTGATTATGCAGCTACAACAAACCCTCACCCTTATGTTCGGGCACTTTTGATGAAGTGTTTGAACTAATTCCATGAAATCCTAGTGTTCCCTAGCCTAACACACCTCTTGGTACCATCAACTAGAAAAAACGTTAGGCTTGAATTTTTTTCAAAGTCAAAGTCAAAGTTTGACTGGTCAAAGTTAAAGGTTGACTAATCAAATTCAAAGTCAAAGGTTAAATTCTGGTCAAATTGATTTTGTGGTCAAAGTTGAATTTTAGATTTTCTATCTTGATCTAATCATTGAATCTTATAATTCAGCTTCTAATCTCTTCTTGTCAAGATGGTATCTAGTTTCACATTGGAAGACAAGTTCAATGATGCTACAAGACTTCAAAGTTATGAACTTATATATTCTATCTGTGACATTCCCCAAAAATAAATATTTTTATTTTTGTGTGATGGAAATTTATTTCCGTTTTTGGCAAATTCGAATTTGGAAAATTTTTGCCATTTATGGAAATTCTAAATTTCGAATTTAATAATTGTATTTAATTATTGTGACTGTTGGGCAAAGATATGTTTGGACTCAACTAACTATTTGACTATGACACTTGTATCACAACAAAATATTTATATTAACTACAGGAGGACAAATGGAACAACCATGTTAAAAATCAGTTGACCATTACTCCATGAGTGGGGAACAAGTTGGAACTGCCTTTGGGATTATGATTACAAGTGGAAAATCAGATATTTGGCCACTGGTAGCCCCTGAAAGTCAGGGATTAAGAAAAGCTATGAAAATCCCCAAAGGAGGGAAAAGACCTGGGCTAAAAAAAAATGGATAAATAGCATATGCGAGGGGGCAGGACGCTGCCAAGTATGATGGGAAAGGATTCCTGAGCTCTCTTGTTGTTATGAACACTGTGGATTGAGTGTGAGGCAAGAGGAGCCTACTGAAACAGAAGTGTCTTGATGTTATGAACACTTTTGAGTAAGTTTGAGGCAAGAGGAGAACTGTTGTAATTGAAGGACATTGTTGAGGAGGAGTTTCCAAGTTCGCCCTCATGGATTGATGGTCAGGCTAGGGGGTGAATCGAAAAAGTAGATTTGGCTGCCCTATTCTACGGTTGGGAGGAACATGGTTGTTCCCTTTATCTTCCCACGGATTGGATTCAGATATGTTAATTTTCCCCTCTCTATTATGAATGGCTATGGCTTATGATGTTATGTATCTATTGAATCTAAACTGGAATAAGTTATATTCTCTATCTGTATGACCATTTTTGCATCTGGTGTATTGAATCTAATTAAATCGGATCTGTAACGAATTCTTCCCACTTTCTGTTCGAAATTTTTATTCGATGCTATGTATCTAACAATATGCAAACAATATATTAGATGTGTTTAGAATGAAAAATTTTGGAAGTTAAAGAATTTTGGAAACCCCTTTTTGTTTTTGTTTTTCGGATGCTAAAAAAATCTTGGGAATCGACGCCTTTCAGAGGTTTTTGCTTCCTTGTTTCTTTTCAGAATGGGATACCCTTTCCTTAGTCAAGGTCTATGATGAATTTAGAGATTTTCCCTTACAGAAAACCTTTATCCTTTTGTATCCTTCTGTGCGTGTAAAATTCTCAAGTCTTTATGCTTTCGGGATTCGAGAATTGTTGGGTGTTGTTGTTCGACATTTGAAACCCCGAAAATCCGAATCCTGAAATCCCGAAGTGTTAATTCCTCATCCTTTCACTTTTCGGAATTTGGGAATGGTTGTGTTATATTTGAAACCCCGAAAACCCAAATCCCGAAATCCCGAAGTGTTAATTCCTCATCTTTCAGAATTCGGGAATGGTTTTGTTATGTTGTTCGACATTTGAAACCACAAAAACCCGAATCCTGAAGTGTTAATTCCACACCCTTTCACCTTTCGGAAGTCGAGAATGGTTGTATGTTGTAGTTTGACATTTGAAACCCCTAAAACCCGAATCCCGAAATCCCGAATTGTTGGTTCCACGTTCTTTTCTTTTCGCAATTTTGGGAATTGTTTGTGGTTGATGTTTTGGCTTTTGAAGTCAAGAGATTTTGAACCCCGAAATCTCGAAATGTTAGTTCCACGTTCCTTTCTTTTCGCAATTTCAGGAATTGTTGTATGTTGATGTTTGGGCACCGGAACTCGCGAAGTTATGAACCCCAAAATCCCGAAATGTGGGTCTCGGCTCTCACCTTTTCCTTTTTCGCATTTCGGAAATTTGTTGATGTTGTTGTTTGGACACTTGCACTCGCGAAATCCTGAACTATGAATTCCCGAAGTACTAATCACTTTTCTCAAATTCGGGAGTTGTTTGTATTGATGATTGACTTGGGTATTCATGAGATCCCAAACCTCGAAACCCCGAAGTGCTTGGCATCTCCCCGCAAATTCGGGAAATATTGTGTATTGATGTCCGGCTCTTGTACTTGCGAAACCCCGAATCCTGAAACCCCAAAATGTTGGCCACGATCATTCTGTATTTCGGATTTCGGCAAACAACAAGGTCCTTTTTTTTGTTCGGTACTCATGATCACCGAAACCCGATTGACCTCTATTTCCTTCACAAAGCTATAGGAACTTAGAAGAAAAATTAATGTTAAGGGAACAACTCTACTAATGTAATGAATAGACTGGTAAAAGAACGTTGGAGAATCTTCATTTCGGATAGAGGTATGGGAGTAACAGATCGTATTACAAGTCGATTGTATTGCAGACATAGGGTAATTTTTTTATGTAGGGTTCTTGGTCATAAAAACCCCAAAGTTGCTTGTATTGTTAAGACTGTGGTAGTGTTATAGGTACTAGAAGATAAGGGAGTAATTATAAATTTCAGGGTCTTAATTAAACTTTGAAGTGATGAGTAAATGCTCATTATATCATCAATTAGAAAACTTAAGTCGAATGGTAAGGACAATTGATGACAGTCGGGACTCTAAACAAACCTTCAGACTCAAGTCCTCTAACAGAAAGCTTACTTGCTTGAGATCTCGAAAACTTTTCAAGGATAAATGTACAAATAAAATAAAAAATTCTATGGTGATTTTCGAGGTACATTACATATGGTATCAAAGCAAAAGTTACAACATTGGGCCTGAATAGGGCCACATTAATTGGTTAGTATACATTCTGATTTATGAAAAACTAATAAATCTTGTGGATTACAAACATGAAGCTTTTATGTTTTTTGGTGAATAATGGAAGCCCAAGAAGGTGCAGAAATCAGGGTGGAAGAGAATCCACAACAAGGACCTCCGCAACAGTGATGGAAGCTCACCCATGGAGGTGTTGGAAACAATGAGAAACCTTATTTTTGAACTACAGGTTTTCAAGGCTGACAATGAAAAATTGAAGAAGGCACGGCAGGAACAACAAGAGATAAATGAAGTCTTATTGCGTAGTATAGTAACCAAGAAAAGCCCAAAAGATGATAACCCTGAGGAAGAGGTCAGCAAAAGGGCCTCCAAGATTACTGGTGCAAAAACAGAAAAAGGAGACAATTGGTCTGAAGGGACACCTTCAGCTGAAGACAAAACCATACCAGACAAAAAAAGAAAACAAACAAACCACCTTGAAGGAGAATTTAAAAAGATTAAACCAGCTACCTTTGATGGAGAGTCCAGGACAGGAGAAGAATCTGAGGTATGGTTGGTGGACATCAAAAAATGCTTCCAAATCTACAACTATTCCAGCAACATGAAGGTCAGAATGGCCATCTATAATCTGAAGGGGAAGGCCAACATTTGATGGCAAGACCTGAAATTGGCCAAGGGCCTAAAGGAGAAACAGTTGGAATGGTCCAACTTCAAGAAGTATTTTAAGAAACAGTACCTCTCTGAAAGCTATTATGAAAGGAAGACGAAATAATTTTATGAATTATGACTCAGACAAATGACGATGGATGACCTTATAAATAAATTTCTGGAACTACTAAGGTTCATACCATACATCTGAGAGGATAAGGTAAAATTCCAACGACTCTTAAGCTATTTACCACAGTCCTACATGGACAGAATTGAGTTTGAGAACCCCAAATCCTTGAGTGAGGCATTCAGGAAGGCACGAATGTGATATGACTAGTATAAACAGTGGGTGGAGTTTCCCAAGACTTGGAAGCATAAGAAACAAGATGGAATGCACCAGCAGGAGAAGGGATACCAGCCAGATCCTTATCGGAATGCCACAAAATTTTTTCCAAGGAAGGATTTTCACTCCAATCATCTGAATACACAAGGTAGTGGTAAACCTAGGAACAAAGAAGTTTGGGGACAACTCCCACAAGCCATTAAGATGTTGGGAGTGTGGAGAGCCTCATCTAAAGAGGAATTGTCCACATTTAATTGTAGCAAACAGAACTGTTGTTCACAATTTGCAGGAAGCCTCGACAGTGGGTGACATGGGCAGAAGTCTGCATCAGATAAATGCAACCATAGATGGTCGACAAGCTGACCACCAGTCCTCAGTGGTAGAAGTCGAAGGTAAAATCCATGACACTCGAATTTCTGTTTTAATTGACCCTGGAGCTACATTAAGTTATATTACTCCCAATGTGGTAGAGTCGAATAAACTTAAGAAACAAAAGCACGAAAAATCTTGACTGGTACAACTAGCAACAGGTGCTAAAAGAAAGGTAGTTAACTTCATTTTTGACCTTGAGTTCATCTTAGATGGTCAAAAGATAAGGACCAATCTGAACATCCTACCACTAGGGTCTTATGATATGATTATTGGGATGGATTGGTTGGAACAACACAAAGCAGTACTAGATCGTTATACAAAGATACTTAGCTATAAAGATAATTTTGGCACTATTAGAACATCCCAAGGCATACCAAAACATGTATCAGTCAGACAAGTTTTGGCAATGCAACTCAAGAAATGTATTAGAAAGGGATGTCAAGTTTACGCCATCCAAGCGACGAAACTATTAGAAAAAAGAAGATAAGCCCAAGTTAGAATACTGTGTTGTCCTACATGTATTCAGAGACATGTTTGTTGAGGAGATACCAGAATTAACTCCTAGGAGAGAAATAGATTTCTCCATAGACTTACTACCTAGATCAGCCCCTATCTCAAAAGCACCCTACTGAATGAGTCTACCAGAACTGACAGAATTAAAAATACAATTACAGGAATTGTTGGACAAAGAGTATATCAGACCAAGTGTATCGACATGGGGAGCACCAGTTCTCTTTGTGAAAAAGAAAGACGGTACTCTAAGACTATGTATCGATTATAGACAACTGAACAAAGTAACCATTAAGAACAAATACCCCTTACCCAGGATAAATGATCTGTTCGATCAAGTTGGGGGGGGCAAGATCTTCTCAAAATTGGATTTACGATCCGGTTATCATCAAGTTAGGATAAAGGACCAGGACATAAACAAAACGAATTTTCGAACAAGATACGGACACTACGAGTTTGTAGTCATACCTTTTGGACTCACTAATGCACCAGCCACATTTATGTGCTTAATGAACATCGTTTTCAGCTAGTACTTAGACAAGTTCGTAGTAGTATTTATCGATGATATTCTGTTCTATTCTAAAACGGAGGAGGAACATGATGAACACTTATGAATAGTTTTGCAAACACTAAGGAAACACAAACTATACAAAAAATTCGACAAATGTGATTTTTATCAAAAAGAAATACAATATTTAGGACATGTCATTTCCTCGGAAGGTATTGTCGTAGACCCAGAAAAGATAAAATCTATTATGGAATGGCCAGTGCCTAAGGATGTGGCAGATATCCAGTTATTCATGGGAATCACCGGATATTATCGCATATTTATAGAAGGGTTCTCCAAGATAGCCTACCCTATCACGTCACTACAAAAGAAAGGGACCAAGTTTAACTGGTCGCAAAAGTGTCAAGACAGTTTTAACAAGCTAAAAGAATTATTGACATCGACACCCATCTTGAAGGTAGCAAACCCATATAAAGACTTCACAGTATGTGTTGATGCAAGTAAAGAGGCACTAGGTGGTGTTCTAACTCAGCAAGGGCACGTGATTTTTTATGAGTCCCGAAAATTAAAGGAACACGAGCAAAATTACGTCACTCATGACCTAGAATTGGCAGCAGTAATGCATGCCTTAAAAATGTGGCGACACTATATAATGGGCATAAAATTCTTAGTATTGATGGATAATAGCGGGGTGAAATATATGTTTAACCAACCAGACCTTAATGCAAGACAAGCAAGGTGGCTAGCCTTCCTGAGCGAATTTGACTTCGAGGTCAGACATATCAAAGGTAAGGAAAATAAATTAGCAGATGCCTTAAGCCGCAGAATCCATGGGTTATTTGAGATAAACATCAGCAGGGCAGAAAGTGATATGGAACAAAGAATAAAGACGGTAGTTATCAATGATGGAAATTACACAAAAATAATGGAAGAATTTCAAAATAATATCGCAAACTCCGATAAAACAAATATAAGTATTGACAAGAAGGGACTATTAAGATCTAAAAACAGACTTTACATACTAGATTCAGCAGAGCTAAAATTTACTATTTTAGATGAAGTGCATAAGAAACCATACTCTAGCCATCCAGGTTACCAGAAAACAATAACAACACTCAGAAAAATATTTTACTGGCCTAATATGAAGGGCAAAGCAGAAGAGTACTTGGCTAGGTGCCAAAATTGTCAGCAGGTTAAGGCCGAACACCAGCATCCAACCGACCTATTACAACCATTACCAATACCAGAATGGAAATGGGAGACCATATTGTTGGACTTTATAACAGGTTTTCCAAAAAATCATAAACAGAATGATTCTATCATGGTTGTAATCGATAAACTCAGTAATTATGCACACTTTATTCCTGTAAAGTCTACTTTTAAAGCTATTAACATTGTTGAAATATTCATGAAAGAAATTTTTAGACTGCATGGTATTCCTAAAATGGTGATTTCAGATAGAGACGTAAAATTCACATCCGCTTTTTGGAAGGAATCGTTTGCAGGGATAAATACTAATTTGAATTTCAGTACAAGTTATCATCCACAAACGGATGGACACACTGAAAGGACAAACCAAATCATAGAGGATATGCTCCGCATGTATGTAAGAACAAAACCGAACAAGTGGGAAGACTACCTACACTTGGTAGAATTTGCATATAACAATGGGTACCAAACTTCGGCTAAGTTGAGACCTTTCGAAATACTGTACGAAAGAAAGTGTACAACTCCAATTAGCTGGGATAACCCAGCTGACAGACTCATGGTTGGACTAGAGATGCTCCAAGAAATGGAGAACATGGTAAAGAAAGTACAACAGAACTTGAACGAAGCACAGGACAGACAGAAGACTTATGCGGATCAGAAAAGAAGACACTTGGAATTTCAAGTGGGAGACCATGTTTATTTGAAGCTCAAAGCCCAAAAAAGCTCGCCGAAGTTGGGGAACTGTGTCAAGATGGAACCCAGGTTTTGTGGGCCCTTTGAGATACTAGCTCGAATTGGACCCGTAGCATATCAGCTTGCACTTCCAGCTAATCTAAGAATTCATAATGTATTTCATGTTTCTTTGTTGAAAAAGTATATTCATGACCCTACTCATATGATTGATTGGAACTTGGTGCAGGTGGAACTCGAGGGAGATTTCTAGATGGAACCCCTGTGCATTCTAGACCGGAGAGAAATAACACTTCGGAATAGAGTCGTCGCTCAGGTAAAGGTGCAATGGAAGCACTTTAGTCCTGAGGAGGCCACTTCGGAATTGGAGGGAGATTTGCATAAATCTCATCCAATCCTACTCCAGGAAAGGAACAAACACTAAGGACAGTGTTTTACTGAAGGGGGAAAGGATGTGACATTCCCCAAAAATAAATATTTTTATTTTTGTGTGCTGGAAATTTATTTCCGTTTTTGGCAAATTTGAATCTGGAAAATTTTTGCCATTTATGGAAATTCCGAATTTCGAATTTAATTATTGTGACTATTGGGCAGAGATCTATTTGGACTCAACTAACTATTTGAATATGACACTTGTATCACAACAGAATATTTATATTAATTGCAGGAGGACAAATGGAACAACCATGTGAAAATTCAGCTGACCATGACTCCATGAGTGGGGAACAAGTTGGAACTACCTCTGGGCTGATGATTACAAGTGGAAAATTAGATATTTGGCCACTGGCAACCCCTGAAAGTCAAGGATTAAGAAAAAGTTGTGAAAATCCCCAAAGGAGGGAAAAGACCTCGGCAAAAAAAAAATGGATAAATAGCATATGCGAGGAGGCAGGACACTGCCATGTATGCTGGGAAAGGATTCTTGAGCTCTCTTGTTGTTATGAACACTGCGGATTGAGTGTGAGGCAAGAGGAGTCTGTTGAAACAAAATTGTCTTGTTGTTATGAACATTGTTGAGTAAGTGTGAGGCAAGAGAAGAACTGTTGGAATTGAAGGACATTGTTGAGGAGGAGTTTCCAAGTTCTCCCTCATGGATTCATGGTCAGGCTAGGGGGTGAATCGAGCAAGTAGATTTGGCTGCCTTGTTCTACGGTTGGGAGGAATGTGGTTGTTCCCTTTGTCTTCCCGCGGATTGGATTCAGATATGTGAATTTTCCCCTCTCTATTATGAATGGCTATGGATTTTGATGTTATGTATCTATTGAGTCTAAACTAGAATAAGTTACATTATCTGTCTGTATGACCCTTTTTTCATCTGGTGTATTGAATCTGATTAAATCGGATCTGTAACGAATTCTTCCCACTTTTTGTTCGAACGTTTTATCCAATTCTATGTATCTAACAATATGCTTTAACAATATGCAAACAATATATTAGATGTGTTTAGAATGACAAAATTCGGAAGTTAAAGAATTTTGGAAACCCCCTTTTTTTTTTTTTTTTGAATGCTAAAACAATCGTGGGAATCGACGCCTTTCAGAGGTTTTTTCTTCCTTGTTTCTTTTCAGAATGGTCTACCTTTGCCTTAGTCAAGGTCTATGATGAATTTAGAGATTTTCCCTTACAGAAAACCTTTATCCTTTTGTATCCTTCTGTGTGTGTAAAATTCTTCGACATTGTAAATTTCTTCTGTTGTTCGACATATGAAACCCCGAAAACCTGAATCTCGAAATCCCGAAGTGTTAATTCCTCATCCTTTCACTTTTCAGAATTCGAGAATGGTTGTGTTATATTTGAAACCCAGAAAACCCGAATCTCGAAATCCCGAAGTGTTAATTCCTCATCTTTCGGAATTCTAGAATAGTTGTGTTATGTTGTTCGACATTTGAAACCCCGAAAACCCAAATCCCGAAATCTTGAAGTGTTAATTCCACACCCTTTCACCTTTCGGAAGTTGGGAATGGTTGTATGTTGTAGTTTTACATTTGAAACCCCGAAAACTTGAATCCCTAAATCCCGAATTGTTGGTTCCACGTTCTTTTCTTTTCGCAATTTTGGGAATTGTTTGTGGTTGATGTTTTGGTTTTTGAAGTCAAGAGATTCTGAACCTCGAAATCCCTAAATGTCAGTTCCACGTTCCTTTCTTTTTGCAATTTCAGGAATTGTTGTATGGCGATGTTTGGGCACCGGAACTTGCGAACTTCTGAACCCTGAAATCCCGAAATGTGGGTCTCACCTTTTCCTTTTTCGCATTTTAGAAATTTGTTGATGTTGTTGTTTGGACACTTGCACTCGCGAAATCCTGAACTCTGAATTCCCGAAGTACTAATCACCTTTCACAAATTCGGGAGTTGTGTGTGTTGATGATTGACTTGGGTATTCACGAGATCCAAAACCTCGAAACCCTAAAGTGCTCGGCATCTCCTCACAAATTCGGGAAATATTGTGTATTGATGTCCGGCTCTTGTACTCGCGAAACCCCAAAATGTTGGCCACAGTCGTTCTATATTTCGGATTTCGGCAAAAAACAGGGTCCTTTATTTTGTTCGGTACTCATGATCACCAAAACCCGATTGACCTATGTTTCCTTCACAGAGCTGTAGGAACTTAGAAGAAAACTTATTGTTAAGGGAACAACTCTACTAATGTAATGAATAGACTGGTAAAAGAACGTTGGAGAATCTTCATCCTAGATAGAGGTATGGGAGTAATAGACCATATTACAAGTTGATTGTATTGTAGACATAGGGTAATTTTTTTATGTAGGGTTCTTGGTCATAAAAACCCCAAAGTTGCTTGTATTGTTAAGACTATGGTAGTGTTATAGGTACTAGCAGATAAGGGATTAATTATAAATTTCAGGGTCTTAATTAAAATTTGAAGTGATGATTAAATTCTCATTATATCGTTGATTAGAAAACTTAATTCGAATGGTAAGGACAGTCGATGACAGTCAGGACTCTAAACAAACCTTCAGACTCAAGTCCTCTAACATAAATCTTACTTGCTTGAGATCTAGAAAACTTTTCAAGGATAAATGTACAAATAAAAATAAAAAATTCTATGGTGATTTTCGAGGTACATTACATATGGTATCAAAGAAAAAGTTACAACACTGGGCCTGAACGGGGCCACATTAATTGCTTAGTATACATTTTGATTTATGAAAAACTAATAAATCTTGTGGATTAAAAACAGAAAGCTTTTATGTTTTGTGGTGAATAATGGCAACCCAAGAAGGTGCAGAAATCAGGGTGGAAGAGAATCCTCAACAAGGACCTCCTGGAGATCCAAGATAGAACAGTGATGGAAGATCACCCACGAAGGTGTTGGAAACAATGAGAAACCTTATTGTTGAACTACAGGTTTTCAAGGCCGACAATGAAAAATTGAAGAAGGCACAACAGGAACAGTAAGAGATAAATGAAGTCATGTTGCATAGTATAGTAACCAAGAAAATCCCAAAAGATGATAACCCTGAGGAAGAGGTCAGCAAAAGGGCCTCCAATAATTCTGGTGTGAAAATAGAAAAATGAGATAGTTCGTCTGAAGGGACACCTTCAGCTAAAGACAAAACCATACCAGACAAAAAAAGAAAACAAACAGGCCACCTTAAAGGAGAATTTAAAAAGATTAAACCAGCTACCTTTGATGGAGAGTCCAAGACAGGAGAAGAAGTCGAGGCATGGTTGTTGGACATCAAAAAATACTTCCAAATCTACAACTATTCCAGCAACATGAAGGTTAGAATGGCCATCTACAATCTGAAGGGGAAGGCCAGCATTTGGTGGCAGGACCTGAAATTGGCAAAGGGCCTAAAGGAGAAACAGTTGGAATGGTCGGACTTCAAGAAGTATTTTAAGAAACAATACCTTTCTGAAAGATATTATGAAAGCAAGACGAAAGAATTTTATGAATTACGACTCGGACAAATGACGATGGATGACCTTATAAATAAATTTCTAGAACTACTAAGGTTCGTACCATACATCCGGGAGGACAAGGTAAAAATCCAGCCATTCTTAAGTTGTTTACCACAGTCCTACACGGACATAATTGAGTTTGACAACCCCAAATCCTTGAGTGAGGTTTTCAGGAAAGCATGAATGTGTTATGACCAGTATAAACAGTGGGTAGAGTTTCCCAAGACTTGGAAGGATAAGAAACAAGATGGAATGCACCATCGGAAAAAGGGATACCAGTCATCTCCTTATCGGAATGCCGCAAAAAGTTTCCCAAGGAAGGATTTTCACTCCAATCATCTGAATATGCAAGGTAGTGGTAAACCTGGGAACGAAGAAGTTTGAGGACAACTCCCACAATCCATTAAGATGTTGGGAGTGTGGAGAGCCTCATCTAAGGAGGAACTGTCCACGTTTAATTGCAGCAACCAGAACTATTGTTCACAATTTGCAGGAAGCCTCGACAGTGGGTGACATGGGAAGAAGTTTGCATCGTATAAATGCAGCCATAGATGGTCGACAAGCTGACCACCAGTCCTCGGTGGTAGAAGTCGAAGGTAAAATCCATGAAACTCAAATTTTTGTTTTAATTGACCCTGGAGCTACATTAATTTATATTACTCCCAATGTGGTAGAGTCGAATAAACTTAAGAAACAAAAGAACGAAAAATCTTGGCTGGTACAACTAGCAACAGGTGCTAAAAGAAAGGTAGTTAACTTTATTTTTGACCTTGAGTTCAGCTTAGATGGTCAAAAGATAAGAACCAATCTGAACATCCTACCACTAGGGTCTTATGATATGATTATTGGGATGGATTGGTTGGAACAACACAAAGCAGTACTAGATTGTTATACAAAGATACTTAGCTATAAAGATAATTTTGGCACTGTTAGAACAGCCCAAGGCATACCAAAACCTGTATCAGTCAGACAAGTTTCGGCGATGCAACTCAAGAAATGTATTAGAAAGGGATGTCAAGTTTACTCCATCCAAGCGACGAATCTATTAGAAAAAGAAGATAAGCCCAAGTTAGAAGACTTTGTTGTCCTACGTGAATTCAAAGACATGTTTGTTGAGGAGATACTAGAATTACCTCCTAGGAGAGAAATAGATTTCTCCATAGACTTACTACCCGAATCAGCCCCTATTTCAAAATCACCCTACCGAATGAGTCTACCAGAACTGACAGAATTAAAAATACAATTATAGGAATTGTTGGACAAAGAGTATATCAGACCAAGTGTCTCGCCATGGGGAGCACCAGGTCTCTTTGTGAAAAAGAAAGACGGTACTCTAATACTATGTATCGATTATAGACAACTGAACAAAGTAACCATTATAGACAGATCGGGTACAGATTCAGCTCTGCAATGGCAGATAGACTGGGTTCTCGAATTCACAAGTCGACTTTCCCCTCCTAACCAGTTCTCTCAATGGTGCATAGGTATGTCAAGGGTAGACACAGACCAATAACGGAATCAGATGGATGATGTTTTGGTCCTCAGGAAGACGTCTCGATTTTTTGGTTCTCTGAGCTACGTGAGGGTATCTGAAATCAGCCGCACAAGATGATGAAATGAGGAGTGAACCCCTCCATGGCTGACTTCTGCAGTTTTTAACTGCATGTTCCTGGGTCAACACATGTCACCCATGAAGCTACATGCACTCCATGAACATGTGTTCCTCTCTAGGAACTTAGGACAAAACATATATTTCACATGGCTTTTGGAATAATATTAAAATATTATTCCCAAGGACTTAAGCCCCTAGGCTCAACACTTAGCCTCTCTTTACAACCTTCCAACCCCCAATCCCTTACCCACTCTATGAAATCTTAGTCCCCCATCACTCATTCATCATGATCGGTCTGCACGCAGTAGTGTTTATATTTTTATTAATGTTCTGCATAATTACATATACAAAAATAGGCTCTTGGCCTTAACACTTAGGCTCTTCGTCCTAATAAACTCATAATCCTTACCAGCTTATCAATACTCGGATCACCAGCCTACAAAACATGATTTACAATTCATAAACATGATTACAACAGGGCTTGTCCTTGGGGATATTACAATCCCCTCCCCTTATTTTTGCACTGTCCTCAGTGCAACTTTCACACAACATCAAAAAGATTTCCAAAATCTTCAGATGTGGGTATTCTGCTCACATAGCATCTTCATGCTCCCATGTCGCGTCCTCAGGACCGTACCAAGTCCACTGGACCTTTACAATCCCTATAGCTCGATTCCGGAGCTGGTTTTTTTTCCTGTCCAATATGCGCACAAGATGCACTTGCAAGATACCTAATTGTTCCACCTAAATCACATTCCAATCGATAACATGATTAGCATCAGGTATATATTTCTTAAGAAATGAAACATGAAACACATTATGTATAGTCATGGGTGTAGGTAATTCAATCATATATGCAACTGGCCCAATCCTTTCTAGGATTTCAAATGGCCCACAAAATCTGGCTGCCAACTTGGCACAGTTTCCCAGCTTCAGGGAACTTCTATTAGCTTTTACTTTCAGGAAAACATGGTCACCCACTTTGAATTCTCTATGGGTTCTATTTTTGTCAGCATAACTTTTATGCCTGTCTTGGGCAGCTTTTAAATTCTACTTAATTTTAAGAATTTGCTCTTCCATTTCCTTGAGCAACTATGGCCCAATTACTGCTCTGTCAGCTGGATTATCCCAGCTTACTGGAGTATTACACTTTATGCCATAAAGTGCTTCAAATGGGCTCATCTTCAATGATGCTTGATACCCATTGTTGTAAGCAAATTCTACCAAGTGTAGGTAGTCTTCCCATTTTGATGGTTTGTCCATCACATACATTCTCAATATGTCTTCTATCACTCTGTTCACCTTCTCTGTTTTTCCATCAGACTCGGGATGAAAAGTTGTACTAAAGTTTAGATTTGTTCTGAATCCTTTGAACAATCCTTTCCTGAAATTCGAGGTGAATTTTGGGTCTCTGTCGGACACAATTGTTTTAGGAATTTCGTGCAATCGTGCCACTTCCTTCATGAAAATATCAGCAACATATGTTGCCTTGTGAGTAGTTTTCAGTGGAATAAAATGGGTAGCTTTTGTGAGCTTGTCCACCACTACCATGATCGAATCATGCAGCTTGCTTGTTTTGGGCAATCCTGTAACAAAATCCATTGTCACCACTTCCCACTTCCATTCAGGAATGGACAAAGTTTGTAGCAACCCTGTTGGGTGCCTTTGCTCAGCTTTAACCTTCTGGCATTCCATACATCTGGCGATATATTCAACGATCTCTTTCTTCATACCTAGCCAAAATTAATGGCTCGTGACTATTTCCACGGTCTTATGATATCCAAAGTGTCCAACATAAGTCACATTATGCATTTCTCTTAGAATCGCAAGTTTCAAACCTTGGACATTGGGTATATACACTTTGTTTTTGTACAGAAGTATTCCATCATCTTCCAAGGTGTAATTTTCCCCTTTCTGTGGTCTCTCACTCTGTTGTAGCTTTGCTACCAAGTCTCTGTATTGCAAATCTGCATTTGCAACTTCCAAAATTCTATCCTTAATATCAGTCATGTACATGCTAGTGGTTGAAGCATGTAAGTTGTGCACCTTTCTGTTGAGTGCATCGACCACCTTGTTTTCCTTGCCTTTGATATGCTTGATATCAAAGTCGTATTCACACAGAAACTCCAGCCACCTACTCTGCCTGGCATTTAAGGTAGGTTGGTCAAAAAAGTATTTCAGACCGTTGTGGTCTGTTCTCAATTCAAATCTCCTTCCCATGAGGTAATGTCTCCATTTTCTCAGAGTGTGAACGATTGCTGCCAACTCCAAATTGTGAGTGGCGTAATTTTTTTCGTGCTCTTTCAGCTTCCTAGACTCATAGCATATTACGAATCCGTTCTGACTGAGAACTCCTCCCGACCCTTCTTTACACGCATTTATGCACACCATGAAATCCACATTTGGATCTACAATCTTCAATATTGGAGCATTGGTTAACAGTTGCTTCAATCGCTGGAAACTTTTCTCACACTCTTCATTCCAGTGAAACTTTTTCTCCTTCCTTTGCAAGGAAGTGATAGGGTGAGATATCTTTGAGAGCCCTGCGATAATCCTTCTGTAATAGCCTGCTAGACCCATAAAGGATATAAATTCCACCACATTCCTTGGTGTTGACCATTATTTGATGGCCTCAACCTTCTCAGGATCCACGGTGATCCCTTCTTCTGAAATAATGTGCCCCAAGTAATGGATCTTCTTTTGATAAAATGAGCATTTTCTCAACTTGGCATACAACTGGTGTTCTCTCAACACTTGTAGCACCATCCTGAGGTGTTGTTCATGCTCTTCCTTTGATTTGGAATACACCAGAATGTCATCCAGGAAGACTATGACAAACTTGTCTAGATAGTCCCTGAATATGCCATTCATCAAGTACATAAAAACATCATGTGTGTTCGATAGCCCAAACGATACCACTGTGAACTCGTAATGACCATACCTTGTTCTAAAGGCGGTCTTGTTGATGTCTTCATCCTTTATTATTACCTGGTGATATCTCGATCTGATATCTGTCTTTGAAAATATTTTTGCACCTTTCAACTGATCGAAAATATTGTCGATCCTCGGCAGAGGATACTTGTTCTTGACAGTTACTTTGTTCAACTGTCTGAAATCAATGCATAGCCTCAACGTCCCATCCTTCTTCTTCATGAACAGGACCGGGGCACCCCAAGGTGACACGCTTGGGCGAATGTACCCCTTCTTTATAAGCTCTTAAAGTTGCAATTGCAACTCTTTCAACTCTGGCGTACTCATTCTATAAGGAGCTTTCGACACTAGAGCTGCTCCAGGCATCAAATTTATAGAGAAATTTATATCTCTCTTCAGAGGTAGTTCGGGTACCTCCTAAAATATGTCTTCAAACTCTGTTAGTACTGCATGGTCTCAAATATTTGAGACTTCATCTCATGGGCTGCAAACAATTGACAGCCTCTCATGTAGCACTTTTTCAGTTGCATTGCTAAGATTTCTCTAACAACCATAGCTCTGGGAATTCCTTGGACTGTTTTCCGACTCCCCTCCTCATCCAGTCAAGTAAATTCCTTGTTATGATAGTCCAGGAGGGCATGGTGTTGGTCCAACCAATCCATCCCAATTAAATAGTCATAAGAGCCTAAAGTCAAAATATTCAATTCAGCCTTCATGCTCAATCCCTTCATGTCCATAGGACAGGACTTAACCAACTCAGTGACTTTCCTCTTGGTTTCTGTATCCAACTGCACTAACCAAGACTTTCAATGTTTGATTCTTTATAAATGAAAACTTTCCACCACCCTAGGATCTACATAACTATGGCTAGCCCCTAAATCAATTAAAATAATAAATGGTTGGTTGTTAATCATACCTTCCACTTCAATCATGTGGGACTGAAATTCAGTTTGCTTGTTGTCTAGGGCCGCATAGATCCTTGGCATTCTACTACCCATGTCCTCCACTATTTCATATTGTTGAGCATTATGGACAGCTCTTGCTTTGCCATTTTTATGGGGACAATCTTTGTACTTGTGGTTCTCTTTACAGCCCCAACACTGAATGGGCGTCTGTCTCATCCTTTGTTCCCCCACTTCATCCATTCTCGTCTCTCTAAATGATGCCTATCCTTGAGGACTATTTCTAAAAAAGGGAGGTTTGTTTCCCTTCTGCCTCTGTTCTTTCTTAAACTTCTTCTGGTCATCCCAAGCCTTCCGAAAGGTAGGCTTTTCTCTCTGTTGTTCATATAAGCATTTATCTCTTCTTATTGTTTCTTCCATAGTCTTAGGATCATCATACTGAATCTTGTCACCAATGGGAGGTGGCAGTCCACTAAAATACCTCTGAATCTTGACAGCCTCATCTTTGATGAATGGAACATACTTCAGTAATTCCAAAAACCTTCGTTTGTATTCATCAATGGTCATGTTGTCCAGCTTGAGTTCAAAGAACTCCTTCATCATTCTATCATAGTATCATTTAGTCAGGTATTTCTTCTCGAAATACCTCCTGAATTCCTTCCAAGTGATATATTTCTCTCTAACGTGTTGCACCTACACAAGCTAATCCCACCACATGGATGCTTTTCCTTTTAGTTGATACATCGCGATTCTTCCTTCTGCATGAGAGGAATAATTCTGCAGTTGGAAATATTTCTCCATGCCAAGCAACCATGTTTTGGCATCTTCCTCCTTCTTATGTTCTCCATCAAACGTAGGAGGTTTAATCTTGTTCATCTCCCCTTTTAGTTCATCCACTCCAGATCTTCGGTGTTTTCTGGTAGGGGATGGGCTTGAACTACCATGTGCTTCCTTACCGGAATGCTTTGGAGAGAGACGACGATGTCTTCTACCACTCCTCAATCTTCTTTTTCACTCAGGGGTCCTGTGACTCCCTGTTTTGATTGTGTCACTCTCCTTTTCCAATTTCCTTTCTATTCTTTCCGGGCTCTTCAACATATTTAAGTTGAATTCACCCTGTTGATCCCTAACCCTCATGATCTTTCGGCTATTGGCTTGGTGAGCCTAGGCATCTTTCTACAATATTTCAATGATTTTCATCATATTCCCTTCCTTATCCAATTCTCTTCCGGGCCCATTGGAGTTCGATCCTTCGACTCCCAAGTTGACATCCCTTCCTTCTCTTTCATTCACTGAATTGGAGGCAATCTGCACCTCTTCCATTTCTATACTCGGTGTCGATTTGCGGCCGTCCTGACACTCGTTGAACTTTGCACACACAATGTGCAGTCAACTGAAGTTTGTCATGCCTTAAACCCTTAATAAAACTACAACATTCATAAACTAACACGAATAAGAAAACGTTTCGATTCCATGAATTTTCTGAGCTCTATTTGGCTCTGCAATTTCCGGGCGATAGCCCCCGTTTTCTTAGTCCCCAACCCATGCATCCACGGGCCATGATCAAATGCTAAACTTCTAGGTGCTACAAGGCTCTCCAAATGAAGCTTTGAGTTTCGAGATTTCGGGGCTTCGGGGTTTCAGGTTTTGGGGTTTTGGTCCTGGAGGTTCTCATACTCACTTCCCTCTCCAACTCTTGACTCCCGAACTTCCGACCTCTCTCCCCCTGGGCCCATAGCACAGTTGTCACCAACCAAGGTAGTGACACATGGTGTCCTTAAGAAGGTCCACATCACTTCTGGCGATGTCATAGGGTCCCACCACTTTCACTTTTCGTTTCGGATTTTTGGGCATCGAGAGTTCATGCATCCACACATTTTGAAATTTCGTTTGCCGAAATTCCGAAATTACTGTCTATTCATCTACTTGATCCAACGATCAAGCTCCTCTCCTACGATATACGATGTAGATCGTTTCAGGATTTTAGGGATTTGGGTTTTGAAAGTGTTCACCTCTCCTTACTTCCCATCTCCCGACTTTGTGAAATCCGAAAGGTTCTCGCGACTAACTCAAGCGCAACTCCACAATATCTAACGTTCAAGCCCTCCTCCTATATCTACGACATAGATCTTCTCGGGTTTTCGAGTTGCTGTGTCTCAACACTCCCTTCTTTTTCCCGATAGCCGAACTCCCGAAAGGCTTCTTGGATATCCTTTCGGCACCTTTTCTGGATCTAACGGTCGTAAGGGATCTCCTTTCCTCCCGATCAGATCCAACAACTCCAACACTTCATGCGTTGAGCTCTCTCTCTCCCTGTGGCCATATACCACACCGGTTGCGGGTTCTATAATACCGCTACACCTCCTGAGCTTTGTAACACATCCAAGTGACTCCTTGGCACTTAGGAACATTCAAAGGTCCAAAAATTGGTTCTTCCAAACACGATTCCCACCTGAACTTTGGGTCCATGACCACTTATCCAACCCATTCAGGTTCAGTGTTGTAAACCATGCTCTGATACCATACTGTAACGTCCTCGGACGTCATCCCACTGGTCGAGAAAACGCTACTGTGCGGAACCAACATTCTCATACTTATATATATAACATGAATTAAGTCATATTACACACATTTAACTAAACCAAATAGAGTAATCACAGAATTACTACTAACATGCAGATTTAATGGGATTAACAGTAATTCATGATTACAGTGGAATACATGATAATATTGCAAGAATCACAGACATGCATATACTTATAAATTAAGTAAAAAATTAACACTTATCTTTTATTACTGGCGTAATTCCACCAACCACGTGTAGGCCTTCCACGAACCTTCCAGCCTTAGACCACACTGCTCATCATGCTCAGCAGTGGGTCACCCCCGAGCTGGGACTAAGCTCCACCCAAGGCAAGGAATCCTAGTCTAGACTGAGGTTACAGGGAAAAATACACAGAATAACCGAAAGGATTCTTCCCAGGATGCCTTCTTATGCCCACTACTCATGGACTCTCATTCCCCACATGCTTGTTCCGCCTAGGAGTATACACCTTCACAAGAACATTCCATCAGTGCTTCACCTCCCTCTCTGGGTCTTGACAACAGGCCGAATCAGGAAGTCTTAGAGCTCCGTAGTTGGTGTTGGACTCTCTCTAGAAGAATACCACTTCCCAGCAAACTCCTTCACCTGGAAATAGCTTCTCACAGGCCTGACAGACTGCCTCTTCAACTAAGGGCCTTACAACCCAGTTTTTCATCCCCTTCCGACTCAATTCTCACACGGTGAGGATAACCACAACACAACCCCACTCAGGAAAACAGAAAAAAGCAACCTACAGACAGATCAGGTACGGATTCAGCTCTCCAATGGCAGATAGACTGGGTTCTCGAACTCACAAGTCGACTTTCCCCTCTTGACCAATTCTCTCAACGATGCATAGGTATGTCAAGGGAATATGCAGGCCAATAATGGAATCAGACGGATGATGTTTTGGTTTTTAGGAAGACATCTCGGTTTTCTGGTTCTCGGAATTGTGTGAGGGTATCCAAAATCAGACGCACAGGATGATGGAATGAGGAGCAACCCCCTCCACGACTGACTTCTGCAGTTTTTAACTGCATGTGCCTGGGTCAACACATGTCACCCATGAAGCTACATGCACTCCATCATCATGTGTTCCTCTTCAAGAACTTAGGACAAAATATATATTTTACATCGCTTTTGGAATAATATTAAAATATTATTCCCAAGGACTTAATCCCCTAGGCTGAACACTTAGCCTCTCTTTCCAACCTTCCAGCCCCCAATCCATTACCCACTATGTGGAAGCTTAGTCCACCATCACTCATTCATCGTGGTCGGTCTGCACGCAACGGTGTTTATATTTTTATTAATGTTCTGCATAATTACATATACAAAAATAGGCTCCTAGCCTTAACACCTAGGCTCTCTGGCCTAATAAACTCATAACCCTTACCATATTATCAATACTCGACTCACCAGCCTACAAAACATGATTTACAATTCATAAACATGATTACAACAGGGCTCGTCCTTGGGGATATTACAGTTGTATATGTTCAGAATAGAAGTCCTCATTGTATATTGAATAGCATGACTCCAAAAGAATCTTTCTCCAGAAAAGAAGTCAAGTGTTGAACACTTTATGATATTTGACTTCCAGTCAAGAAGAAGGAATGGAATATGGAATCATTGATAGATACAAGGAGAGATTCATGGATAAAGGGTTCTCCCAGAAGGAGGGAGAATAATATGATTACAACTTGTTCCAATAACTAGATGTACCTCTACCTAAGCCATTATATCTCTTGCAGTATCCATGGGTTGGAGTTTACATCATATGGATGTAAATATTGTTCTTCTCAACAGAGTAATTGAAGAAGAAGCATATGTAGAGAAACCTCAAGGTTTTGAGGTATACCAAAAAGAGACCCATGTATGCATATGGAATAAGACCTTGTATGGATTCCAGAAACTTGGTGCAAAGCCTCTCATGTATAACAAAAGCATGGTGAAAAATTCCTATGACAAAGGAAGTGTATCGAAATGGTTCTTCAGAAGTATGGGATAATGGATTACAAATCCATGGAAAACTCCCATGATGAAAGATCTAAAGAAGTTGAGATAATTTGATCCTGTAGAACCGTCCCTATATCAACAATTGAATTACTCGTTGATGTATTTGGAAAATACTCAGCCAGATATATGCTTTGTTGTGAAAATAGTTCCAAGTGGAACCTAGCCATGGAAATTGAATAATTACAAAGCATGCCTTGAAATGTCTTCGTGGACATTTAAGTCATGATATATAGTTGCTTGGATTTATCGTTTCAGATTGAGCAAGGAGTGCAGATAACAAAATAAGTGCTTCTTGGATATTTTTCAGTTTGAGATTTTCCACGATATCATGGGTTAGCAGGAAACAAAAGTTTTTTTCACTCAACACTACAGAAGCATAGTATATTGTACCTTGTGATACTTTTATGGAAACAGTGTGACTCCGTAAGATGGTTTCTAAACTGTCTAATCAGGTGTTGGATTCGACCATGATATATTGTGATAATCAAAGTTGTGTGAATCTTTTAGAGAACCCGGTGTTCCATGATAGGTTGAAGCAAATTGAGATCAAGTATTATTTTCTCCGTGATAGAGTCCAAAGGGGAGAAGTGGTTCTCCAGTATATCTCCACAAATGAGAAGATAGCAAACATTTTGGTAAAGCCTCTGTCCAAGATTAAAAGTTTGTGTACTTAAGGGACAAGTTGGGACTAATGAAGATGACTTCCTTATTGGAAAGGGAAGTGATTACTCCCAGGTTGGGAGGGAGCAATGATATGTTATTGATTTATGGACAATAATTTTCCAGTTTGGAAAATGGTCCAAGTTGGGAAGTCACTTTCCAGTTCAGAAAGTGGTCCAAGATTTCTGAAGGAAAATCATTTTCCAATTCAGAAAGTGGTCCAAGATTTCTGAAGGACAATCATTTTCTAGTTCAGAAAATGGTCCAGAGCGGACAATCATTTTCATAACGAAAATGGTCTGATAGATTGTTGATGTACCAAAGACAATGATTCCCCTTGTGGACAGTGTGGGGGAATGGTCTAGGAAAATCATTCTCCTTGGAATTCACTCTGATTAGTGGTAAAGAAGAATGGTTTTCCACTTTGGGCAGTCATTTTTTCGAAGTTCACAGTTGTGAGAGTTCTGAAGAATGGTCTGATGTAGGAGGTTGGTACAAGACAGTCATTCCCTAGGGAAGATTCATTCTCTCCTAGTTGAACTGTGACTAGTGATGCACGAATGGCCCAATTAGGTTGAATGGTACAAGTTCAATAATCAAGGACAATCATTCCCTAGGGAAAATTCATTCTCTCCAGGTTGCACTGTGATTAGTGCCAGAAGAATGGCCTAGTTAGGTGAATGGTCCAGGTTTATAAATCAAGGACAATTATTCTTCTATGCCTGGGAAGAATAGTCCAAGATATCCCATGGTTGATGCTTAACTTTCCAAGGGGATATGCTCTTCTAGATCTCACATATTTGAGTGGAAGAGTGGCCCAGATGAATCAGTTTGTATCATGAAATTGTTGATATCAGTTGATATGGTTGTTGTGGAGACTGTATGTCTCTAGACAATAGTTGTATGCTACTATGGTGGATATGATCCACAAGTAGTCACTGTGTGTCACTGGTTATTATATGTGTGCTACTATGAGTGGTTGTGTACCACTGGACATTAGTTGTGTACTACTATGGATAGACACAATTTTTTTCTATTGGATGGCATTGTCTTGATTGCCATGGAGACTACCACTAGTGTTGGAGATGATTTCCAGCTAGATGGATAGTGAGATGATGTTGAGGCATTGATCTAAATCATGTGAGTACATGTTAGAGATGGTGCATTGACACCATTCAAGTACGACTCAGAGATGATGTAGATGGTACTCCACATCATGCTAGATATGAGCATGCTAATACATATTAGATATGATGCAGAGCATAATGCTAGTACAACTTAGATATGATCATAAAACTTAGAGATGATGTAGTGGAGAGGATGGTTCTTGGAGACATTGAGGACATTCAACATATGTTGGGACAATCATTCTTCTAGGAAGTAGGTCCATATTAGAAGAATGGTCCTTGTATCACTCTGTTGAGTGAGTGACTGACTCAACATCATGTTCGATTACTCAGATGGAGTATGGCAGCGAGATATGATGTAGTTGATGCTATTAGATGATATTGATAGTAGTGATGTTTCTTGTGAATTGATATACATGATCATGAGATAGCATGTGTGGCTATGGGGATGATAGTTCTGTTAATACCTTTGTAGCTAGGAGGGAGTGTTGATATTATGGTAGTTTCAAAAGGTATTAACCTCCATATGTAACCTTCGACTAGAATAGAATATTCTGGAAGAAAGAGAAACCCTACAAAAATGTGTAGAAACCCTAGAAAACAAGTCATCTTAGTAAAAGAACTAATATTAAAGTATTAGATTCTAAAAGGACAAGTCGGACCAGACAAGTGACAAGAACCACTATAAATAAGAGATGATCTAGCTCATTTGTACACACACTCTCTCAGTCAAGTTTGGTGCAAGTTTGGAGCTGCAGTTGCAAGGATGGAAGGTGGATCTTCTAGGATGGTTTTTGGTGTCTCTCTCTAGTGCCATATAGCCTAAGATGTGTGCCCTATCCTCTAGTATCTCTTGGTGGTGTTCTTGGTGATGGTTCTTGTTGGTATTCTTGGTAAGTGCAACTACAACTGCAACTGTTGCAGCTGAGTATTGTTCTTGTTCTGTTGCTTGGGACTTTCCATTTGGTGAGCTATATTTGGAGAAATATGATCTCTCTTGGTTATCTGTTGGTTCTAGTGTTTCTTCCATAATAATTCTATCTAGAAAAGGTTATGGTGTTTGGGGGTGGGTGCATTCCTATGGTTGGGTGACAACAATGATATTCTCTATGGTAAAACAAGCACATCTCTTTAATTCTAACATAATGCTTTATTATTGGGATACACTCATGCTTGTGGGAATGGAACAAGTCAGATTAAACCAAGAGGAAAAAGGTGGTGGTTTGTCAGTGCAACAATAAGGACTCGAGAATTTAGGTTATATACTTTAAAAATGAGAAAAATACATTCTCTCGACAATAAGACTCCAAATGTATCAACCAATAGGGTTAGTTATAAAAGTAAATTAAATATTGTAAAATAAAATTATTTTGTTTTCCCTATCTACAACATTGGAGAATGGAAAAAGTAAATTAAATATTGTAAAAAAATAATTATTTTGTTTTCCCTATTTACAACATTGGAGAATGGAAAAATAATTTTAGTCAACAGTTAGGTAATTGATGATCAACCATGAATGGGGAATTGATGATCAACCATGAATGGGTCACACTAATAA
>JZKD02S1882103.1:0-14458 GCA_000966675.3 Picea glauca | reverse complement strand
TGTATTAATAATTTAGCAATGTATTAATTAATAATATATTA
Source organism: Picea glauca (assembly GCA_000966675.3). Lineage (NCBI taxonomy): Eukaryota > Viridiplantae > Streptophyta > Pinopsida > Pinales > Pinaceae > Picea > Picea glauca. The sequence continues at coordinate 14,417 of JZKD02S1882103.1, read as the reverse complement.
ATGTATTAGTTAATTAATAATAATGTATCAATTAATTAATAAGTTATTTTTTTATTAACATGTTACATTATTACATTGTATTATACATTAATACTTTAATATATTTTTTTTATGTATTAATACATTAATTAATAAAAGGTTAATATATTTATTAAGGAATACATTAGAAATGCATGAAAAATGTTTTACTTAATTAATTAATATGTTATATTACTTTTTGTGTTTAGTTTAATATTATTTTATTATTATTGTATGTAAAACTTCATTATTTATTTATTTTAAGTAAAAAGGGGGAGGATCCTTGATGCAGGAGCATCCCTCACGACAAGCAAACCAACGTGGAAGCAGAAGACAGCTGGAAGACGTCCAGCGCAAGTTTTTGAATTTCCCTTGAACTTGATGCGCTGAACATAAATGAGATCATTTAATTTAGGCACCTTGGTAAAATGTAATCAGACCTCGAGCCATACGCTCTCGTCTGAGATAGACAGAGGCATTTATAGTAGTAGATGCAGGTAGATAGAATTGAATTCTTAGATTAGACAGTTTTAGAGCACAGGAGGGAAAACGGATATAGACACCCTCATTTCTCATTGTAACATTAGCCAGCATAATTCAGAGTAGGAAGAGCATAGGAGAGAAGAAAAGAACTGTAGAAGAACACCCATGTACAGATCTTGAATTAATAGAAGAAATTGATTCAGATTCATGGCTGTTGTGTTATTCTCTGTGTATGTGTGTTGAATGCTCTGCTTATGAGTATTCACTTCATGTTATGCATTTGTTGTTATGATGCGTGTATGATTGCATGTGTTGAGATTGAAATCTGAGTGGAAGTCAAGGAGTTTCAATTGTTTCTCTACTTAAGCAAGGATTCCTGCAAGGAGTGCAGTTGAAGTTGTCCACAAGGAGTGCATTGACAGAAGGCTCAGAGAGTAAACTCTTGTTCTCAAAGCACTCAGAAGTGAAAGTGGGTTGCTAAAGTCGTGCAAGGAGTGCGCAGGCTAAGGAGAGTCTCAGTCGTGACACTGAGCGAAGCTTGGAGGACTTCTGCTACGGGCATGCGCAGAGTCAAAGGAAGCTCGAACAGTTGAAGTGTTCACAGATTTTGCCACAAGGAGTGTGTGCAAAGAACCTCGTGCAGGTTGAAGAAATTTAGAAAAGCTCAGGAAGGATAGGCCTCTGAGTCGTTGAATATCAGCTTAGATAAGTGCGACTTGAAGTTGCAAGAAGCGTCACAGATTGGCAAAGCGGTGAATGAGTCTCATGGAGAGGCACTTATTCATTTCGCAGAATCATCAAAAGGAGAACGGATGGACGAAATCTTTGGAGGAGATTTCACGAAGTTCTGAGGATCGTTAGATCTTGCAAAGGTGCAAGGAGGTTATGGCGGGAATATTTCAGAGAGTTTGAAGCTCAGGAAAGGCAGAGCCGTCGATTCAAAATCACGGGAGCCATCGGATCTACACGTGGTATCGTGTATCGGGGACTCGCGAGTTGAAGCCCCAAAAGTTGTGCAACAAGAACAGCGATATCGCGAGACGCGATATCCCTACAAGATCAGAGTTGTTCGTTGTGGAGGACGCGTGTAAGGAGATTCTCTCATCTCGGAGACTCGAACATTAGAGGACAGAAGGGGAAGTCCTTCAGTATCACGAGCGGCGAAGTGGCGAGAAGACTACGAGCCGTCCATCTGAGGAGGACAGGTGGCAGAGATCGATAGATCTCACGAACGCGGGAGTTCGCAGGTTGAGAGCCCAAGTGTTGGGTACTCTAAGTTATGAATCGGCGAAGTGGCAAGGAGGCTGTGAGCCGTCCATCTGAAGAGGACAGGTGTCAGAGATCGAGAGATCTTGCGAACTCGGGAGCTCGCAGGGTGAGAGCCCAAGTATTGGGTATTCAAAGTCACGAGGACGCGAGAAGCGAGAAGGTGAATAACCGTTGGATCCGGATCACGGGAGGACCGTTGGATCCGCACGTGGGATCGTGTATTGGAGCCTCGCGAGAAAAGGCTCGAGAATTTGGCCACGAGGATTGCGAGATTGCGAGAAGCGATACCCCGACAACTGGAGGACAGTGTGGGCCATAACGAGACCGGTGAGTGGAATACAGGTGGCACAAAGCCTCGGGATCTCATCGTGAGAAGTCCCAAAGTATTGGCGTTAGGATTCGCGAGTCGCGAAGTGTCGAGAGACGAGGTTCGTGTGATCGCGTGGCAGAGCATAAGGTGGGACCCGCATGATCGACGGGTGGACACGTGTTGCCTGGAGATAGAAGTCAACATTCTGTTGAATTCTCGCATCTCGGGGATTCGCGGAATAGGAGGGTGAAAGCTCGATGGTTCAACCTGCGAGGTGGCAAGGTTGCGAGAGGCGCTAACATTTAAGCCTAGCCCACGGTTGCATGTGGTGAGGGCACTAATAAAGGAAGGAGCTATACCTGTATCACTAGGTCGAGTATCACAAGATTTGAAAGGAAGAGTAGGAGGCTTTAAGTCACAAACTCGCGAGATAGCGACATTTAGCTGATCTCCTGGTAGTAAAGGGGAGACCTCGGAGAAAGATTTATGTGGGTGCAGATTTCCCGATAGGGAAATAGAAGGACCTTGGAGTTCTTCGGACGAAAAGGAAGAAGATCCTGTGAGAGCGGACGTTCCCATGGTTGGTGTGCCTGCATCAAGTAGTATCAGAGCTTAGAAAAGCTTCTTTTCTTTCTGTAGCAGAGGACAAGGAGAGTTCACCATGCCGCCAAGGAGAATGGGTAGACAATCAACCGATCCAGAGGAGGAAAGGGAATTGTCCAGAGAAAGAGGTAGACAAGTGAAGAATCCATACATGGAGAGAGAAGTGCATAATCTTCGTGCCAGAATGGAGGACATGGAGACATCACAAAGATGCAAAGCTGATGTAGGAGATATCAGTGAATCCGAAGATGAAGAGGATGCCGGACACGGAGGAGAAGAAATCCCAGCGGAATATGCAGCAAGTGAACGCTTACTTAAAGTTGTTGCAAGAATGAGTACAAAGGTAAAGATGGACATTCCAGTTTATAAGGGAAATCTGGATGCGAAAGAGCTGCTAGATTGGATTAGAGCTCTAGACACTTACTTTGATTATGAAGATATCGAAGAGGATAAGAAGGTCAGGCATGCTGTCACAAGATTAAAAGGACATGCATCCTTATGGTGGGATGAACTGCAAGCTGACAGGCATTGCCAAGGCAAGCAGAAAATTAAGAGCTGGGACAGGATGATTGCAAAGATGAAGGCAAAATTCATTCCCAGGGATTATCAAATTTCTCTGTCCAGGAGGATGGAGAAACTGAGACAGAAGCTGATGACAGTGAAGGAGTATACTGAGGAATTTTACAGGTTGAATATCAGGGCAGGTCATCGCGAAAGCAATGACGAAAAGGTGGCTAGGTATATGAATGTCCTGAGGTATGAAATTCAGGATGAAATAAATATGGCAACCATTCGAAAGGTGGAGGATGCCTATCAAATGGCTTTGAAAGCTGAAGAGAAGTTGAGTCGTAAGCAAGGTCGGCGAGGCAGAGGCAGGAGTCAGCCCAAAGGAAAATCGGTTGCCCAAGATAAATACCAGAAGCCCAAGGATGACTGGAAGAAACCTCAAACTCAGACAGAGAGAAGTGGAAGTTCGCAGCGAGGGTGAGACGCTGAGCAAAGAGAACAACATACTGAGCAGAGAGGAGGATATGCTTATAATAATAGGTTTCCTCGTACCAGGGGTAGAGGAAGAGGAAGAGGTGGAGTAATCACATGCTTCACATGTGGAAAGAATGGGCACAAGTCATTTGACTGTCCAGATAAAAAGAAGGATGGAGGAGAGACTCACATCGCCGACGCACAGAGGCGAGATGTTGAGGCAGAGCACGCTGAAGGCGGAAGATCGTTGGTGATGCGGAAGGTCCTTTTGACGCCAGATAAAGAGATGGAGAATTCAGCGCAGAGAAACAATCTTTTTAGGACTGCTTGCAAGACCAAGGATAGAGTGTGCAAGGTCATCATGGACAGTGGAAGCACCGATAATCTTGTTTCAACCGAGATGGTAGAAAAGTTGGAGTTGGAGACAACTGATCACCCAAGTCTATACAAAGTTTCATGGCTACAGAAGGGACATCAGGTAAATGTCACTAAACAGTGCTTAGTTGACATTAAAATAGGAGGATATAATGACAAGATTTTATGTGATGTTATTCCTATGGATGTCTGTCATTTATTACTGGGCAGACCATGGCAATATTATAGAAATGTAATTCATGATGGTAGGATGAATACATATACCCTGAAGAAGAATGGGAGAACCCATATGTTGCATCCAATTGAGGATAAGGAGGTGAAACCGGAAGTAAGCAACACAGTACTTCTCATGAGTGGGAAGGAACTTCTTACAGAAGTTAAGAAGGAGGATCCACAATTCCTTGTGGTCAGAAAGCCGAGAATTGTTCCGACTAGCACAAGAGTGGATGATTTGCCAAAAGAAGTTCAAGAACTACTGGAAGAGTTCGTTGATATTGTAGTGGACGAATTACCTCATTCGTTACCACCGATGAGGAGTGTGAGTCATCATATTGACCTCATACCAGGAGCTAGTTTTCCAAACAAATCCGCGTACAGATTGACACCACGGGAGAATGAGGAGGTCAAGAAGCAGGTCCAGGAGTTGTTGGACAAGGGATTGGTCAGAGAAAGCTTGATTCTGTGTGTTGTTCCAACAGTACTCAGTTTGAAGAAAGATGGAGGCTCGAGGATGTGCATTGATTCAAGAGCCATTAATAAGATAAGCATCAGGTATAGATTCCCATTTCCAAGAATGGATGATCTGATGGATTGCTTAAGTGGAGAAAAAAAAAATTCAAAGATAGATTTAAAGAGTGGATATCATCATATTCGTATGAGAGAAGGTGACGAATGGAAAACAACATTCAAGACAAACGAAGGTTTGTATGAATGGCTTGTCATGCCGTTTGGCTTGACGAATGCACCAAGTACCTTTATGAGGTTGATGAATGAAGTCCTGAAGGAGTTCATCGGGAAATTTGTCATCGTGTATCTGGATGACATATTAGTTTTCAGCAAGACAAAGGCTGAACATCTGAAGCATTTGGCTATTGTGATGAAGAAATTACAGCAAGAGAAACTGCTGATAAACATGAAGAAGTCCTCATTCATGAAGACAAAACTCATTTATTTGGGGTTTGTTATATCTGCAAATGAATTGAGGATGGATCCAGATAAGGTGGAAGTAATCAAGAATTGGGCATCACCAAGGAACATATTTGAGGTGAGGATTTTTCATGGATTGGCTAGTTTCTACCGAAAATTCATCAGAAATTTCAGTGGAATTAGTGCAGCAATGATGGACACAGTGAAGAAAAGACATAAATATTTTCACTGGATAGCAGAGGCTGAGAGGAGCTTCAATCTGTTGAAGCAGAAGATTACGGAAGAACCGGTGTTGGTGTTGCCGGATTTTCATAAAATATTTCAGGTAAAATGTGATGCAAGCGGGTTTGCCATAGGAGCAGTCTTGAGCCAGGAAGACAGGACGATTGCATATTTTAGCGAGAAGCTGAATGAGGCAAAAGAGAAATATTCCACATATGATAAGGAATTTTATGCCATCATACAGGCATTGAAGAAATGGAGGCACTATTTGATTCCAAAGGAATTTGTTTTATATAGTGATAACCATGCATTACAATATGTGACTCAAAAGGAAAAGTTGAATCAGAGGCATGTTAAATGGGTTGAATACATGCAAAATTTCACTTTTGTGATAAAACATATTTCTGGTACTGCTAACAAAGTTGTTGATGCTTTGAGCAGGAAGTGTTTGTTGTTGCAGGAGTTCAAAGTCCGGACATTAGGCTTTGATGATCTTAAGGACATGTATGCAGATGATTCAAACTTTAAGGAAGCTTATGAAGCAGCTGAGAATCCAATTCTCAGAGACAGAAGCCAGTGGATAGAGTATGTGATCCAGGATGGATTGTTGTTCAAAGACAATCAGTTGTGTATTCTGAATTGCTCCATGAGGGAGAACTTGTTGAAAGAGAAGCAAAACGAAGGATTGGCAGGACATTTTGGCCATGATAAGACATTTGCAAAGCTGAGCGAGTCATACTTTTGGCCAGGGATGAGGTCAGAAATTAAGAGGTTTGTAGATAGATGCAAGATTTGCCAGCATTGAAAGGGGAGAAAGCATAATGCAGGTTTTTATCAACCATTGCCCATACCAGAGAGGCCATGGGAGGCGATTAGCATGGATTTTGTTTTGGGATTATCGAGGACACAAAGAGGTGTTGATTCAATCTTTGTGGTAGTTGACAGGTTTTCTAAGATGGCACACTTCATTCCATGCCAAAAAACCAGCGATGCGACTCACATCGCAAAAATTTTTTTCAAAGAGATCGTTCGACTTCATGGATTTCCGAAAAGCATAGTTTCGGACAGAGACACAAAATTCATAGGGCATTTTTGGAGGACATTATGGAATAAGCTAGGAACTAATTTGATGTTTATCTCTGCTTATCATCCTCAGACGGATGGACAAACAGAAGTGGTCAATAGGAGTCTGGGAGACTTTCAAAGAAGCTTGGTGACGGAGCACCATAGCAGTTGGGAAAATATATTGCCACAGGCAGAGTTTGCATACAATGACTCAGTAAATCCAAGCACAGGAAAAAGTCTGTTTCAGGTTGTCTATGGGATACAGCCGAGAGGAGTTTCTGAATTGAGGGATTCAGAGAAGACTGCTACTAGCAGCGCTAGTGCAAAGGAATTCGCTGAGGCGATGAAGGAACTTCACAGCCAGGTGAAGGAGCGCCTATTGAAGTCAAGCCAGGAATACAAACACAGAGCAGATCAGCATCGGAGGCAACTTCAGTTTGAATTTGGTGATCTAGTTCTGGTGCATTTGAGAAAAGAAAGGTTCCCGAGAGGAACATACAACAAGTTAAAGATGAAGAAAATCAGACCATGCAAGGTCTTGAAGAAAATGGGAGAAAATGCTTATGAAATTGAGTTACCGGATGGGATCGGAATTTCTCCGATATTCAATGTTTTACATTTATATCCATATAAAGTTGATGAAGCAGGAGCAGAAAGTGATGATCAACCAGAGGTTCAGTGGCAGAAGGAGATGCCAGTTGCAGAAAATCCACAGATGGAACAAATACTAAACAAACGAGTGGGTAAGAAAACCAGAAGGAAAGAATATTTTGAATATTTGGTCAAGTGGAAGGGACATCTAGTTGAAGATGCCAGCTGGGAGACTGAAGAAGAAATTTTGAAGCATGGACAGACCGTGCAGGAGCTCATGGACAGGAGCCCATGCAAATTTTCAAGCGAGGGAGTATGATGCAGGAGCATCCCTCACGACAAGCAAACCAACGTGGAAGCAGAAGATAGCTGGAAGACGTCCAGTGCACGTTTTTGAATTTCCCTTGAAGTTGATGCGCTGAACATAAATGAGATCATTTAATTTAGGCGCCTTGGTAAAATGTAATCAGACCTCGAGCCATACGCTCTCGTCTGAGATAGACAGAGGCATTTATAGTAGTAGATGCAGGTAGATAGAATTGAATTCTTAGATTAGACAGTTTTAGAGCGCAGGAGGGAAAATGGATATAGACACCCTCATTTCTCATTGTAACATTAGCCAACATAATTCATAGTAGGAAGAGCATAGGAGAGAAGCAGAGAATTGTAGAAGAACACCCATGTACATATATTGAATTAATAGAATAAATTGATTCAGATTCATGGTTGTTGTGTTATTCTCTGTGTATGTGTGTTGAATGCTCTACTTATGAGTATTCACTTCCTGTTATGCATTTGTTGTTATGTTGCGTGTATGATTGCATGTGTTGAGATTGAAATCTGAGTGGAAGTGAAGGAGTTTCAATTGTTTCTCTACTTGAGCAAGGATTCCTGCAAGGAGTGCAGTTGAAGTTGTCCGCAAGGAGTGCGTTGACAGAAGGCTCAGAGAGTAAACTCTTGTTCTCAAAGCACTCAGAAGTGAAAGTGGGTTGCTAAAGCCATGCAAGGAGTGCGTAGGCTAAGGAGAGTCTCAGTCGTGACACTGAGCGAAGCTTGGAGGACTGCTGCTACGGGAATGCACAGAGTCAAAGGAAGCTCGAACAGTTGAAGTGTTCGCAAATTTTGTCGCAAGGAGTGCATGCAAAGAACCTCGTGCAGGTTGAAGAAAATTAGAAAAGCTCAGGAAGGATAGGCCTCTGAGTCGCTGAAGATCAGCGTAGATAAGTGCGACTTGAAGTTGCAAGAAGCATCGCAGATTGGCGAAGCGGCGAATGAGTCTCGTGGAGAGGCACTTATTCATTTCGCAGAATCATCAAAAGGAGAACGGATGGACAAAATCTTTGGAGGAGATTTCACGAAGTTCCGAGGATCGTTAGATCTTGCAGAGGTGCAAGGAGGTTACGGCGGGAAGATTTCGGAGAGTTTGAAGCTCAGGAGAGGCAGAGCCGTCGATTCAAAATCACGGGAGTCGTCGGATCTACACGTGGTTTCGTGTATCGGGGACTCGCGAGTTGAAGCCCCAAAAGTTGTGCAACAAGAACAACGATATCGCGAGACGCCATATCCCTACAAGATCAGATTCGTTCGTTGTGGAGGACGCGTGTAAGGAGATTTTCTCATCTCGGAGACTCAGACATTGGAGGACAGAAGGGGAAGTCCTTCAGTATCACGAGCGGCGAAGTGGCGAGAAGGCTACGAGCCGTCCATCTGAGGAGGACAGCTGGCAGAGATCGAGATATCTCGCGAACTCGGGAGTTCACAGGTTGAGAGCCCAAGTGTTGGGTGCTCTAAGTTACGAAGCGGCGAAGTGGCGAGGAGGCTGTGAGCCGTCCATCTGAAGAGGACAGGTGTCAGATATCGAGAGATCTCGCGAACTCGGGAGTTCGCAGGGTGAGAGCCCAAGTATTGGGTATTCAAATTCACGAGGACGCGAGAAGCGAGAAGGTGAATAACCGTTGGATCCGGATCGTGGGAGGATTGTTGGATCCGCACGTGGGATCGTGTATCAGAGCCTCGTGAGAAAAGGCTCGAGAATTTGGGCACGGGGATTGCGAGATTGCGAGAAGCGATACCCCGACAACTGGAGGACAGTGTGGGCCATAACGAGACCGGTGAGTGGAATACAGGTGGCACGAAGCCTCGGGATCTCGCCACGAGAAGTCCCGAAGTATTGGTGTTAGGATTCGCGAGTCGCGAAGTGCCGAGAGACAAGGTTCGTGTGATCGCGTGGCAGAGCATAAGGTGGGACCTACGTGATCGACGGGTGGACACGTGTTGCTTGGAGATAGAAGTCAACATTCCGTTGAATTCTCGCATCTCGGGGATTTGCGGAATAGGAGGGTGAAAGATCGACGGTTCAACCTGCGAGGTGGTGAGGTTGCGAGAGGCACTAACATTTAAGCCTAGCCCATAGTTGCATGTGGTGAGGGCACTAATAAAGAAAGGAGCTATACCCGTATCGTCAGGTCGGGTATCGCAAGATTTGAATGGAAGAGTAGGAGGCTTTAAGTCACGAACTCGCGAGATAGCGAGATTTAGCTGATCTCCCGGTAGTAAAGGGGAGACCTCGGGGAAAGATTTCTGTGGGTGCAAATTTCCCGATAAGGAAATAGAAGGACCTTGGAGTTCTTCGAGCGAAAAGGAAGAAGATCCTGTGAGAGCGGACGTGCCCGTGGTTGGCGCGCCTTCGTCAATCCTGTTATATTAAAAGTGCAGGCTTACAGAGTCTTTTGGAGTGCCAGTTGTCCCGCCTAAAAAGGAAACCGACACAACTAGCTATCCCATGCCACTTGTTTTCACACAAAAAGAATTGTGTCGTCATTTGTCATGTCCAAAGGAAACCAGGATGTATGGCCTCCATTAGTTTCAGACTGTTCCATAGCTTACTACTAACCACATAATGATAGTCTCACTGAGCTAGAGCTCTAGTTCGAAACAAAAGAAAAATTCTAACTATGAACATTCACAGAACCAGTTCCCTGGTGTCCTCGTCGACTTCGTCATTCTTTCCCCATCTGGCTGGAAGCGCGAAGGGTTGTGCGCACGTAGGGCATTGTCGGGTTGGAGATGTGTTGGAGTATGCAGCATACATCATGTCGAGGCATTGGCTGACTTGGAGGGCCCTGTAGATTTGGTCGTCCACCATGTTGCGCATTTCAAAGATCAGTTCCAGGTGCTCCAGGTGGAGGAGTGGAGGTTGGTCCTACCATTCTCCCTGAGCGGAGGAGAGGGGAATTGGCTTGTGTACGCCGCTACCCTTTGTTTCTTCATTTGCTCTGTCGCCTTGCTGTCCTTGTTGCTCATCCTGCTAAGCCGCTTCCTCTGAAAATTCATCGCCTGTTGAATTTGCCTTTTCTTCTGTGTTGCCCGAGAATTCTTCCTCGACGTAGCAAGTTGTGTGTTCCCATGCTGGGTCACCTTCCTTGTGTCTGTGCGTCGTTCCTGGATCCTGAGGCTTGGCTTCGTCCACGAAACAGGTGGGGGGATCCCAATTATTCGAAACAGAGAAGAGGGGATGTGCTGGAGGAACCTGGATGGGTTCATCCGAAACTAATTATTTATTATTTTATTATGGTATGTATTATTTTAGTTTTGATTAATTATTAATTAGTTTATTATTCATTAAAAATTAATAACTAATTTATTATCAATTATTAATTAATAATTATTTTATTATCAATTATTAATTAATAACTATTTTATTATTAATTATTAATTAATAATTAATTACTTATTAATAATTTAATAATTACTTATTAATAATTAATTATTAATAATTATTAATTATTAATTAATACTTAATTATTAATGTTTAAAATGTATTAATACATTAAAAGTTGTGCCCCACTCATCTTGGTTATAATTAAGAACAATAGTAAAAGTGGTTATGTGGATAGAGTCCATTAATTTAAAAGGGTCGAAAATGAGGCTATATCAAAAATGTAAAATGTGGTTGGTTGTTGATAGTGATTTTAGTATGAAATGATATTTTATAATATTGGACAACTAGACTATTCTGAGTTCAATATTTACGCCTAAAGGCGTATACCTATTGACAATGGGCACAATTAATCATCTTTTAATCTAAAATTTTAATTTGATGGATAACAATTAAAGATTTACTATTCATAATCTCCTTGTATTTTTGAATGCAGCTGTTAACCTGTTTACTTTTTAACATTTACCTAATCATATTAAGAAATTACTATAACACTATATGATTGCCACGTTTAAATGATTAACGTTTAACATTACCATGTTTGAATTATTAACCACAAATTTTCTCATTTATCCCTACGTTTTCCTCGGGTGTTTCAGTGATCCGCCCATTTCATATTAAGCAGAGCGTAGCGATCCGCGAGAAAAATACAGCCTATCGAACTGTGGAGGAAGATTGATCGTGAAGAGAGAGCAGGTGGCAAGCAAAACCGTGGCCAATAAGTTTGCGTAGACAAGTTTGAAGACGGCATGGGCCAGTGGATCTATGGAAGCCGGATAGTAATCAAAGGCAATCCACCATTTAACAAATGTCCCAAAAAACATAAAAACATAAAATATTTAGTGAAAACCATTTTACAACATAATTAAAAATTACAAACCACAATTATGAATTCAGCAGATTTTATTTACAGATTTAATTAAAGTTTATGTTAAAATTAGGTTTAATAAAATAAATATGCCTTTAGGCGTTTATCAGTCACAATTATGTGACTGCGCTAGTCTTAGTTCAAGATGAAATGTCAAATCACAACAGTTACACCCTTCTTCTGAGCACGACAAAAGATGCGGCAAGATACAGCAGCTTTTAAACATGATTCCAAAATATACTAGTCTCATTTCAAAAACCGGATGGGGCCACTCCCATTACTCCAATCCCTAGTGCCGTACAGCACTGAAGTTCATAGAAAATAAAGAATCTACCTTCATTCAAAACTGCGTGCGAGGGACCCTCGCTAAAATACAATACATGAGACCAGGGTGGAATCTGGACTACAAAATCTATATCTAATTTGAGTGGTCCCTGTGCATCGTCCCAAGCCTTTGCAAGCACTACCGCAAGCTACAAGCTTTAGGTTCATAAAACAAACACGGTTTCTTGAAGGTTACAAGAATTTGTTCGTCTGTCATATTCCATGGATTCCACTGATTCACAGTTACCGGCGATACAGGTGGTAATGGTGCCACTTCCAGCACAGGGACACCTAAATCAAATGCTTCATCTTTCCAGGGCAATCGCCGCACGAGGACTAGATGTCCTCTATGTCACCACTTCTACTCATATCCAACAAGCTAGGCGTCGMGCTCAGGGATGGAATCCTGATCAGTTTGCCATTCGTTTCCACGAATTGCCCATGCCCTCCTTTTCAGAGCTGCAGCCCGATCTTGAAAATAAGGACGATGCATTTCCCTTGCATTTTACTCCTCTGTTCGAAGCTTGGGAAGATCTCCGAGAGACTTTCGATCGTCTGATGCAGAGCCTCTGCTTTTCCAATTCCAATAGAATTGTGATTGTACATGACTCGTTACTCGGGTGGGTTCAGACAGTGGCGGCCAAATATGAAGCCCCTGCCTACCATTTCAATTGTGTCAACACCTATTACTCCTGGATAATGGAAAAGGGGACTGGAATTCCGGAATGCGTTGTATCATACAAACGGTGCTTCCCGGAGAAATTTATGACTTTCAGATCTCGCCACCGAGCAGAAGGTCTAGCANATGTGCCTCATCCATATATCATATCATTTATGATATGTCTCAATCGTGCCATACACAATATAGAATAAGATATCATCGATGAAGTGCCTCAAGCATGCCATAACATCACCATGACATATACCAAACTAGATACCAAGATAGCCAAGATATGATTCTAATCAATTGATCCAGATTTTATGAGAAGAACAAAATGACTACAAATTATTAATAGGTGTTTAACACAAGATAACAGAGATACAGTAAAAATGGTTTTCTATTCAATAAGGAAATAAGATGAAACTATAAAATGCAACAGAAAACAAGCTTGCTGGAATGGTGGTGGCTTATCCTTGAGAAGAGATGTGATGACTGTGCTCATTCGCAAAAATATGGTTACAATGAGGCTCTGAAGGCCTTTTTACAATAAAAAGGAATGTCAAAAACCATAGACATCTAGAAGCCTAACCTTAGGAGATGAAAAGCCAAAAGTCATGTGGGCCCCATTTGGGTAAGTTAGTACATCAACTTCCCGAGGTCGTAACTTTTGCTTACTATCTCCGTTTGGGGCGCACGATAGCTCATTGGAAAGGTATCATCAAGGAGATTAATTTTGGGGGCTCAATCAGAGGCTTTGGTGATCATTAAGAAGGTCGATCCCAAAAAAACTTCATTTAGGACAGAAAACAGTTTTGAGCCAGTTGGAAAAGGTGGGTGGCCACCGATATTCACCTAGATCAATCCTCCCTAATTAGGAAGTAATTTTCTCCATTGCGTTGAGTCCCCCCATAAGATAAGGAAATTTCTATTGAATTTGGCCCCATGTGACCGACTTGCCTTGGTGTAGGAGATGCCCTGCTTTGACAACTCGATAAAGATGGATCCTTTATTGTTGAGTGCCCTTGATTTGTGTGTCCACAATGTAATCACTCGATGCCTTTTGTATGCAATCGAGGTTGAGCTATGTTGGTTTCAACTGTTCTGCTACTTATGAGGTGTCCAATAATGGTGGGAAATAAGGGTGAAGGAGATCCATGTTGAACATTGGATGCAGGATAAGGAAAGGAGGAATGTTGAGATCAAAATAATTATCCACCATGGCCTTGGTGATGGTGTACGATTCATAATGAAGTGGGAGAAGCTTTTGATGGGGTCCTATAAGGTGTTCTTTCTGCAAGTGCAACCAAACTTTGTCGCTCACCTGAAACTTATGTGGTACCCGATGTTGATCATGGCATTTCTTGTACTTGTCATTAGACTTCTGTAGGATATCTTGAACCTGTTGGTGAATGTGTTGGATCTACTCAATGAACCGGGTGGCTTTGTCAGATTCAGTTGGAGCAGGATATGAGTTGGTCGATGTAATATACCAGATATAAAAAGTATGCAGAACAGAAATAAAATGCTAGAAATGGAAGAATAACAGTAATATAACTAGCATAATCTCCAAAATAACACAAAAATGATATAAGAACAACAACAGAAATAGCACTTCGATTCAGAAGCAATGTTCATGGGCCTCTTTGATGGGGAAACCTCCAGTCAAGTAGTGTTCTGTTACAATAATCTCCAAGATAGGGTTTTCATACCCTCGACCCTTATTTATACTAAATATGTCTATCAAGAGAAGCATCTAGAGGAAGATCCTTCTAGAAGCGGAAGC
>JZKD02S1882092.1:33947-79529 GCA_000966675.3 Picea glauca | reverse complement strand
TGAAAAATCTGTGTCTCATACTTGTGAATGAATGCTGTGTGTGATTGCTGTTCTTTATGCTATATGCTTCATGTTTATAACACTGGTTTTCACAGTAAAGATTTGCTGCCATTAAAATTAATGATTCGAAGATAAAATTGAGAGAAATTGTTAATAGTTTACAATAACTGATTCACCCCCCCCTCTCAGTTATTTCATACCTGTAACAAAGATTGCTAATATATGGAGAATACCACTAGAAGTGGTGATATAAATCAAGGGATGGCATATTTTAAGGCTTCCAGACACAACATGTGGATCCAAGCCAAAAGGGATCATATGAAGGAGTGGCTACAACTGAGATACTGTGTCGCAGGAGAGGAAGTGCAATGGGCCATGAAATACTCAACTAAGAATGGAAGTTTCCAGTGATTCCAAAGAAGGTACCAATATATAATAAACAAGTAGAGGTTGGGACTTCAAAGCAGTCCACTAGTCCAGCAATGAAATCAAGGAAAGAAACTGAGCACGCCAAAGAAATGGGTGGTAGTTCAACCATAAAGAAACTAAGGTAGAAAGCTACTATCCCTAAGGCTCCAACTAAGTAAAAGGAGCACGCAGTAGAAATAAATGGAGAAGCGCAGAAATATATGAATGTCCCTATGCTAGAGGAAATAGGAGTAGGAAGTCTCCCATATTTAGAGATACCAATGACAACAATGCTGACAAAAAATCTTCCATTTAAGATAACAATGCTACAGTCAGTTGTTCAATGCAATAATATAAAGGGCATAAGGGTGTTCCTGAGATTAGATTGGCAAAATATGATGTGGAGTTGGTCGCAGAAAAAGTATAGGACCATGCAGTAGAGGCATGGTATGATGCAAAGAGGAAAAGGGAGGAGATAGTCAAGAAATTGATAGAAGTTAAGGAGGGACTAAAACAATTACAACTTACTACAACGCAATAGAAAGAATAGGCGCACCAACAAAATTCTCAAGAAAGATCAACTTCGGCGCAAGAGATAATACATATTATAGCCATGGGGAGTGAATATTTTAATATCACTTAGGAGATGTTGCAGGTGGATGAGGAGGAAATGCAAAATCCATTAAAGGACATAGATCATTTGGACTTGGCACTTGTTTGAACAGGGGTAGACCCAGGTTTCAACGCTACAACAATGCACCAACAAAACCCTAACTACCGACCCTTTTAGAAACACCTGTGAAGCAGATGAAGTCTCACCCGAGGTAGAGGCAGGGGTGGTTGCGAGAATCAGGTGTTTGCAACCTTAGATGGGACACATATTTGTGATTATGATACTTAATAGAGCACTTAGCATTGTCAGATCCTCAATATGAAATCAATATATACTTCATTGATAAAACATATCTTTGCATCATTCACATTGATCTAATGTAATTAAGCACTTAGCACAAACAGATAGATCAGATCTAGTAGAAGCA
Organism: Picea glauca; assembly: GCA_000966675.3. Taxonomy (NCBI): domain Eukaryota; kingdom Viridiplantae; phylum Streptophyta; class Pinopsida; order Pinales; family Pinaceae; genus Picea; species Picea glauca. Next base: position 78,081 of record JZKD02S1882092.1, on the reverse strand, counting down.
AGCACTAATCACATTCATAGAAGTCAGATCTAACATTGTTACACATCATTAGCACAAAGCATGAAGAGATGTATCTATCTCTATCAAAGCACTTAGAAAGAGAGTCATAAACACATTAAGACAAGCACAAAGCATATAACAACACAATGTTTACGTGGTTCATCCCCACCCTGGGGCTACGTCCACCAACTCTTCTTCTTTATTGTCTTTAGTCAATCGGTTACAAGCATAGAGCCTCAAAAACCTTAGTTTGCACAGGACAAAATATCTGCACAACTCGCTAGATCCTTCTTCCTTGCATTCCAGCACTAAGCCTTCCACAATCTTGCTACAATGACTTTCACTTAACTCTACAAGTCTCAGACAGTATGCACAAAACCTTACAATTCCTGATCACACAGATCCAACTCTTGGCACTTAGCCTACTTGCATACTAACATCACATAGATGCCTTTGTTCTCTTCTTCTTTATTTTACATTGCCTATACATATATTTATACATACAAAATAGGCCTAAATATGGGTAAACCCATGGGTCGACATCCCATTCCCATTACATATTCCCACATCCTAAAAAGGACCCAAAAAGGGGTTGAGATTCCGCGATCTYTRCTTTGTCTTGCGCTCCTCCTTCGACAGGCTGTCAAATTCCAAAAATAGGTCAAACTTGACCAGATGYCAACAAAACCTGGTCAAGGTTCAACAAGCCCCCAACACTCACCTGTGACTCATCCTGAGTCACTCTGATGTAGGAAGTTCTACTTCATACACTTCGAGCTTGGCTCAAACTACTTYGACTTGYTGTTATTCTACRTGCTCTTTTTCAGAAAATTATTGAATGATTACATCATTCYTAGGTCCTTCMRGGCRTTGTTCTATCGCGGTGCTAACCTGCTCTAGTTCTKCTCCCTGGCCTTCCACCTCTGTAAACAATTGATAGGCCTTATATTGTACCAGTTGGAGTTTCTGAGTTATCTCCATAACTCTACTCTAGATATTATGGATTTGTTGCTAGGAAGTTCGCTGCTCTTGAGATCTCTTCATTCTCTCCACGGATGATAGAGACTTCAGTTGCGCCTGTAGTGTTTATGCGTGCTACTTTTCTTCCTGGAGCTACGACTCTAGTGCCTATGACTCTAGGTTCTCGGTAAGTTTCTCATATGTCTATGCACTGTGATCAGTGAATTGCTTGCATTCTAAGGTAAGAGCCTTCAGTCTGTCAATTTCGTTGTGGGCAGTGGCTTCTCAATGGTCTCTTACCTCCTGTGGAGTCTCTGGTACAATGCACAACTCTAAATCTGCTATGCGTTGTTGGAGCTACTGGATCACTTCTTCAAGTTGCATTACTTGCTTCGTGACTTGATCCTCTACCTTTATTTCTATGACAGTCACAGAGCAAAGTGCTCTGTTGACTGTTTCCTTCACTTCGAGTTGCTCGATGAGAAAATGTTCCTTGCCTTGTTGTAGTTGTGCCTTTTCTTCATCGAACATCGCTTGGAGAGCACTCTTTTCTTATTCAATAGCTTGGTGTTGTTCTACAAGTACTCCCTGTACTTGTACCAAAGCCTGGGTGGCTTGCATTGTTTCCTCTTGCACTCATCAAAGATGAGCTTCGACTGTATCATCTATTTAGTGGAGTTGAGCTGGCTCATCTCCCACTTTTGTCTCTCCTGGCGCAGTGAAAACTACGTGGTTGGATTGTAGGGCTTGTTGTACTCCTCGGAGTTCAGTCGTTATTCGATCATACAAATCCTCTTTATTTTTTTCTTGCTTCTCTGCTATCTCCAACAAAGCATCATTCAAGGCTGCTACGAGGAAGTTGAAAACATCAGAGGTGAGGAAGGTCTGCATCTTCGTCATAGTGGCCTTCGATTTATTTCAGGAGGAAGGCTTCAAAGGCGAACCTTTCCTCTTTTTTTAGGGGATCAACCTTGTCACCCTGCTACTGCTCGACCTCTGTTTCATTCAAATCTACATCATCACCTACTTGCTCGGGTGAGATGGAAGTGGTCTTCATGGATGCACTATCTAAATCATGGACCTCTTCAGTCTTCTTTGTCTTGCTCGGCCCGGGTGTTTTCTACACAACTTTTGGGTTGTCTATGTCAGATATCTCCGCAGGTTCTACTAGAATGAGGAGGTCCGTTGACCAGTCCTTGGTGATCTCCTCCAATTCCTCTTATGTTACCTTATAATATGATTGAAGTTGTTTCTTGTGCTTGTCAGCACACGTTGTGATATAAATGAAATGGTGGTCTGTGTTGAAATTCATAAAAGGCCTGAACCTATGTAAAGTATTCAAAATTATGTCAAGCTCAGACTGTATGGCTATCTTCAACTGGTTGTAGTATGTATGGAACACAACATTTGACTGCCATTTCTTATTCATGAGTCACCTGAGTACCACAATGTACTGAAATTTGTGGACAATGGTTCAAATGGATCGATGTCCGGGAAGGTCGCACCTTCCGGCATCTCCCAGGCGATGAAAGTGAGCAGGCTCAATAGCCAGCTGAAGTGGAATTTGTACCCTTGATCTTGGGCTTCTCTGTAGTCAAGTTCTAGTTTGTTCACCAGGTACTGTGCCTAATTCATTTGTAGGCCCTCTACGCACTTCCCTACGAGGTCGACTACAAAACCAGTCACTTGGGTGGGTCAACTCTTGCATACTAACTTTCCTGCAATCATCTGGCAGGCGAGGTGCACTGCGCCACTTAGGATAGAATCTACCTTGTAGCCTCACGTGCCTTTCTCAACATTTCCATAAGTGTCCTTGATCCTTTGAGTGAGAGTGCGGTCCATGGATTTTCCAGGATAGAAATCTCGTGGGTCTAGTCCTTGCAGACTAAGATCGGTGATCCGATTTATTAGCATCGGATCCAATTTTATGTGACGATTTAACCATAGATAACCTCCATGGTAAAAAAACATCAACAATTTGACACATGCATTCACCTCCTGGTGTCGTCCAAAGTGAAAAATCTTCATAACGATCAGTAGGGTGGACTGCGCAAGGTTATGGGTCCATGACTGAGGGATCATCTTTGAATTCTTTCCCTTTGTTCTGGTCAGATACTATGTGGGGTGAGCATGTTGTAACTTTCCGGTTGGTGAGGTTGAAGTCGCTAAACTTCAATGCTACAATCTTATCTTGGTTTGCATGTATCCCCTTTGGGAGGTACACAGTGACCAAGGCATACTCAAAATATCTAGGTACACTGTCACGGTTTACAACACCACTCAAAGGTGGTATATAAGTAGGTAATATGCTTGGAATCAACTTAGCATTTGTGAGATCATCCATGTGCTTAGTTCACTTCTCATCTGATGGTCGGGATGGTCCAGCTCGTGCAGTTGACAGAGAGGTTGGAAGTCCTCTCATGGATGATGCTTGTACACCTATGGATAATCCTCTCTCCGACATGACTCTTTCAGTCATCAGGTTGATGAAAAATTCCTCAACAACTCTTTCTGTAGTGCTCAACTCATCCGACATACATGCTCGGGGTTAACAATCTTAGGTTCAGGGGGGGTGTAGCTTAGAAACAGTAACGAGAGAGAAAGAAGAAGCATGATGATCATGGTATAAACTCAACTTAGCATGTGGGCTCAAATTATCAATTGGAAAAAGTGTTCTCGGTGCGTGGCGCGGTGGGATAAATAGTTAACTTGACAACATGTCACTTACAATGAGCATGAGGTCTTCATTAACTCGGTTCTTTCCATTATGGCGTGGTCTCAACAGTTGAATGGTGAGCTGGCTGGCCATAAATGGCTTTCTATCCGTTCGAAGCATTGATCTAATGGTTATAATGTTCCCCAACGGCTATATTGCTTCACCATGGCGAAGTTCCATGTGTGTTGTTCTGATATCCCGATGAAGCTCCAATTTTACAAATTTTCCTTCTGTGAGGTTCCCTCTGGAATCTTCTGTAACTTTTCAATCTTATCCCTCTTCTTACTTAGCTTTCTAGCCTTTTTTCTAGTGATCTTCGTCTTGGTATCTCTTTTTCCATTCTGATTCTTATCTTCGTTTGACATAGTCATTGCACGTTGTTGAGATTCTTTCCTAAGATTTGAGGGCAATACTTTTTCTTTATCTGGGATAAGTGCTTCAGTATTATGTTGGTCTTCTAGGGTTCTTGCAACTTCGACATTAGGGTCTCTGGTGTTAAATAGCTTTGATTTGTTCTCCTGTTCTGCAATCAAATGTGCAATCCTTTTAGTCATGAAGTCTTTTAACTCATGCTTATGTTGTTCTAACACTACTTCTTCTTCTTTCCTTCTGTCATGGCATCTTTCAATCCAAGGGCTGGCTAGTAACATGGTAAACGAGGCATTGTCTTCAATAAATTTAATAATCTCAAAATCTTCTTCTGTCAAAGTTTCATTAACGTGCACAGGTACACAAGTGAGCTTCCCACATAGGTTTACTAGTTTTCCTCTGAATAATCCTATTCCTCCTAATGAAGGAATCATAGCAGGCTTCCCTATAGCTTCCCAAGTTCTCTCTATCATGATATTCACCTGTGTTTCCTCATCCATAACACAGTCAATGTTGAAGTCTCCTATTCTTGCTTCGATGCATTATTTTTCTTTGAATATCCCTGATAGGCTGATATGTGGGTGGTCATTTAGGGTTTCTTTCATCTGTAACAATAGTTTCTCTGATTCTTTCTGGGATTCTTCCATTTCTGGATCTACCTCAGGGTTTTCCTGGTTTAGATTCGTTCTTTCAACTTTAGAAATCATTTTAGGGCAATCTAACACTTCATGGTCCATAACTTTGCAACAAAGACAACTAGGTCTTCTTCCAGGGAATTCCTTAGAAAGATGTCCTGGTCTTCTATAGCTGTAACAGAGAGTTAATCCTCTCCTTCTTTTAAATGATCCTCAGCTTCTCTTGTATTGTGCACTATGAGCATAGGAGATAACCTGCAACAAATTCTCTCTAGGATCCTGCATCCATTTGTTAGTCAAAACATTCTTTCTATGCATAGGTATAACATATCTTTCACTATTATTGTTAGATCTATTAATATCAAATCCTCCTTCATCTATCAATACCCTAGTTTTCGAACTAGGATAGACTCTATTAAACATACCTAGATCCATACTCTAGAAATAAAAATTTCCACTTATCTTACTTATACAGAGCACAAATCTTTGAAATCTAAAACTTTTCACTATTCTTACCTTTAGCAGAGTAAAGAGCTTGCAGATATTACCTCTTTTAATCATAAATTCTCACTTTTACCTTTCTTAGAGCACAAATCTTTCAGATCTTGCTTCTCTCCTTCAGATCCGACTTATTTTCTTCATATCGAGCTTCTTTCTTTTAGCACAAATATTTATAAACTGCGCACTAGGGAGACAAATCTATGCATGGAGCTTTCACAACTTCAGGATGAATATTTGCACAAAGCTTCTTCTTTCTTGTTGCCCAACAATCACAGTTTCCATCCCAACAATGGAACCATTTGTTGGCATAGGAGCAGACCCAGGGTTCAACGCTACAACAACGCACCAAAAAAACCCTAACTACTAGCCCTTTCGGCAACACCTGTGAAGTATATGAAGTCTCACTCGAGGTAGAGGCAAGGGTGGTTGTGAGACTCATGTGTCTACAACGTTAGATGGGACACAAATCTGTGATTATGATACTTAATAGAGAACTTAGCACCGTCAGATCCTCAATATGCAATCAATATCTACTTCACTGATAAACCAGAGCTTAGCAACATTCACAATGATCTAATGTAATTAAGCACTTAACACAAACAGATGGATCAGATCTAGCAGAAGGAAGCACTAAGCACATTCATAGAAGTTAGATCTAACATTCTTACACATCATTTACACAAAGCATGAATAGATTTATCTATCTCTATCAAAGCACTTAGCAAGAGAGACATAAACAATTTAAGACAAGTGCAAAGAATAACAACACAGTGTTTACATCACTCACCCCCACCCTGGGGCTACGTCCACCAACTCTTCTTCTTTATTGTCGTTAGTCAATTAGTTACAAGCACAGAGCCTCAAAAACCTTACTTCGCACAAGAGATCTGCACAGCTCACTAGATCCTTCTTCCTTGCATTCCAACACTAAGCCTCCACAATATTGCTACAATGACTTTCACTTAACTCTGCAACTCTCACACAGTATGCACAAAGCCTTACAATTCCCGATCACACATATTCAACTCTTGGCACTTAGCCTACTTGTGTACTAACATCACATAGATGCCTTCGTTCTCTTCTTCTTTCTTTTACATTTCCTATACATCTATTTATACATAAAAAATAGGCCTAAACATGGGTAAACCCATGGGACAACATCCCATTCCCGTTACATATTCCCACATCCCAAAAATGACCCAAAAGGGGGTTAAAATCCCACGATCTTTGTTTCATCTTGCGCTCCTCCTTCGACAGGCTATCGAAGTCCAAAAATAGGTCAAAATTGATCAAATATCAACAAAACCTGGTCAAGGGCCAACAACACTGCCCAAGGTTCCAACAAAGGCATTGTATAAAATTCAAATCAGTGTCGCGCATGAAATATAGTCGAGGGCCCGCATAGATGCGACAAGTCTACAATTGGACAATGGAGTAAAAAGGACACTGGAGTTGACAATCAATCAAGCACAGTTCAAGATAGATGCAATAAATAAACACACTAGAAGAATGGAGCAACATGTGGAAGAAGTGTTTAAAATAATTCCTAACAACGTGCAAGAAGGGAACATACCGATAGAGGAGAAGATTGAAAATATAACACATGCCATGGAGGCTTACAAGAGCCACATTGCAGAGTTAATAGAACGCCTAGCACCCAACACTGCACCAGAAGTTAGAAAACAAGGGGAGTAAGAGGTTACAAGTCATACAGAGAGTATTGCATTGAGAATTCAGGAAAGCATTGATTTGTACAATAAAAGCACACAGTTATGGACATATCTATAGGAGGATGGAAAAATCCAGGAGCTAGACCAGAAATAAGGTGTAAACACAATGCTACAAGAGTTGAATAAAAAGCAGAAGACGATGACAATCTTAGACAGATTCAGAAGTGTGCAAGAACTAAAGAAATTGCAGGAAGAATTGAAGAGCGTACAAGCAGAAAAGTAGGCTAGAAAGGAACAATTGGAGCCACTACAAGAAGGCACAAAGCAAATGTTGACAGAGATTGATGCAACTAAGGGTTAGGTTGAACAAGATGTATTGAATAATGAAGAATGAATAAAGGTGATTTGGATTTTATGAGAAGATTAAAATGAATACAATTTATTAAAAGATGTTTAACACAGAATAAAAGAGATATAGTAAAAGTGGTTTCTATTCAATAAGGAAATAAGTTGAAACTATAAAATGCAACAGAAAACAAGCTTGTTGGAATGATGATGACTTATCTCTGAGAAGAGATGTGATGGTTGAGTTCATTTAGAAGAAGATGATTACAATGAGGATCTGAAGGCATTTTTACAATAAGCATGAATTCCAAAACCCTATACATCCAAAAACCTAACCCTAGGAGATGAAGCACCAAAAGTCACGTGGGACTCGTTGGGGTAATCTAGTACATCAACTTCCCAAGCTCGTAACTTTTTCATATGATATCCATTTTAGGCACATGATATATTTTTGGAAAGGTATATCCGAGGAATACACATGATGTCGTCAGAATTGACTCCGTCTACTATCTAATCATGGAGAGACTTGAAAACGTTGTTTAGGGCCTCAAAACGGCCCCGGAAGTCGGGGACCCGAAAACTAGGAAAAAATGCCAAACTGGAAAAATGCCAAAATGAACTAGTTGGAATAGGTGGGAGGATACTGACATCCATATATATCAATAATCCCCACTTAGGGAGAAAATGTCTCCATTGCGTTGAGTTCCCACATCGGATGAAGAAATTTCTGCTGAATTTGGCCCCGGGTGAGCCACTTGCCTTAGTGCAGGAGATGCCCTGATTTGACAACTTGATAAAGATGGATCCTTTGATGTTAAGTTACCTTAACCTATGTGTCCACAATCTGATCACTAGATTCATGTTGCATGAAGTCAGGGTTGAGCTATGTTGACGTCAGCTACTCTTCTATCTCTGAGGTGTCCAATAATGGTGGGAAATATGGTCAAAGGAGAGCCACGTTGAATATTGGGTGCAGGCCAAGGAAAGGAGGAATGTTGAGCTCAAAAGAATTGTCACCCACAACCTTGGTGATGGTGTATGACCCATATCAGAGTGGGAAATTCTTCTGATGGGGCCCTGTAATGCATTCTTTCTACAAGTGAAACCAAACTTTGTTGCCCACCTTTAACTTATGTGGCACCTGGTGTTGATCATGGAGTTTCTTGTACTTGGAATTGGAGTTCTGTAAAATATCCTGAACCTATTGGCGAATGTCTTGGATCCTCTCAATGAACCAGGTGGATTTTTCANGCCACGTTGAATATTGGGTGCAGGCCAAGGAAAGGAGGAATGTTGAGCTCAAAAGAATTGTCACCCACAACCTTGGTGATGGTGTATGACCCATATCAGAGTGGGAAATGCTTCTGATGGGGCCCTGTAATGCATTCTTTCTACAAGTGAAACCAAACTTTGTTGCCCACCTTTAACTTATGTGGCACCTGGTGTTGATCATGGAGTTTCTTGTACTTGGCATTGGACTTCTATAAAATATCCTGAACCTATTGGCGGATGTCTTGGATCCTCTCAATGAACCAGGTGGATTTTTCAGCTTCAAGTGGAGCAGGGGACGAGTCATTCAAGGTTTCCACCAGGGGTAGTGAAACATCCATGGGGCCCAATGGTTGGAATCCCAACCCCACCTGAAAGGGGTTGTGGCCATTTGAGCTATGTAGGGATCGATTGTAGCTATGATGGAAATAGGGAATAATCTCATCCCATGTCCGTGAGTTCTTGTAATTGTACATGCACGGGATATGCACGATCATCTAATTGACCACCTCAGTTTGGCCATCTGTCTAGGCATGGAAGGCAATGGATTTGGTGAACTTGGTGTCCAGCAATGACCAGAGGCTTGACCATAATTTGTTGAGGAACCAACTGTCCCAATTTGAGATAATGGTTTTTGGGATTCCAAAATGTATCCATACTCATTGAAAGAAGATCTTGGCAGTGGCATCTACCGTGATGCTCTTCTTGCAAGCGACCAGAATCACCATCTTGGAAAAGTGATCAACAACCACAAAACATAGTCATTTCCCCTCTTGATGGATGTAAGGCCCGACATGTACTCCATTGATATGGATTCCCATGGCATGTCAAGAATAGGAGGAGGGTTTTACAGGCCTTGTTTCTTAGTGATCGGTTTGGAAATAGCACAGGCGGTGCAGGACCTTATATACTTGCCGACATATTATATATTTTGTGGCCAATAGAAATGTTTTTTCAGAACTGCCACTATATTTTTGATGCCAAAGTGTCCTACCACCCAACTATAGTGAGATTCCCAAATCAGCTTCTCTTTCTCTCTTGATGGAACATAGAGATGGCCCAGACAACACAACAACCTGTCCTGAAGATGGAAATTAGCGACAATTGAGTTTGCGCCCAACATTTGGTAGGTGGTGGCGAAGTTAGGGTCTGTCTCATAGAGGTGGCGCCATCCGGAGGTCTTGTGGCTAGAAGATTCTAGAATCGTGGTGAGTGCTATGACTAGAGGTCAATTGAGGAAATCAACAACTTGGTTGGTACTTCCTATTTTATACTTGATGTTGAGTTGGAACTGTTGCAAGTATGTGGACCACTTTTAATGGTGATTATTCTGCAATTTTCTTTGTGTCTGCATGAACTACAATGGCTTATGATCAGTTTGGATTACTGTCTCCTTCCCAAGAATGTAATGTCTCCACTGGTAGCAGGCTTGCATAATGGAGTACATTTCTTTATTGTAAGTAGGGTACTTACGACATCTGATAGTGTCTCACTATGCTATGTCATGGGGTGGCAGTGTTGAGTGAGAATGGTGCCCACAACATAGTTTGAAGCATCTGTCTCAATCTCAAAGGGTTGTTGTAGGTTTGGTAAGGAAAGTATTGGGGATGAGCACAAGTGTTGCTTGAAATCATCAAAATCTTTTTGTTGGGATATGCCACACACAAATTTTTCCTTACCACCACCCTTGGTTACATGGCTGAGGGCCCATGTTATATGAGAGAATCCAAACACGAACCTGCGATAGAAATTGGCAAGGCCCAAGAATCTCTGAAGCTCAGTGAGTGTGGTTGGGGCTGGTCAGTCACAAATGACTTGGATCTTGGCTGGATCCACATGCCCATCCCGGTGATCAATGATGTAGCCTAGGTAATGGACCTTGTCCATGTTGAAGGATCATTTTTCCAAGTTGGCATATATCTTTTGTTTCCGCAGGGTGTGAAAAACCTATTGAATATGCTACAAGTGTTCAACCCAAGTCTTGTTGTAGATGAGGATGCCATCCAGATATACCATTACAAAATTATTGGTGAAAGGTCACAATATATCATCCATCATTCTCATGAAAATTGTTGGAGCATTTGTCAAACCAAAGGGCATGACCAGCCATTCAAAAAGACCTTCTTATGACTTGAAGGTGATCTTCCATACATCTGCCTATTCTATTGGGACCTAGTGGTAGCCAGACTTCGAATCAATATTACTAAAGTATTTGGCCTCCATGTGTTGATCAAGGAGGTCGTCAATTTAGGGAATCGGGTACCGGTTCCAGACTGTGATTTTTTTCAGGGCCCGATAAACACTGCAGAGTTTCCACATCCCATCTTTCTTTTGCACCAGCATGATTTGGCTCCCACAGGGTGATGAGTTGGGGAAAATGTTCCCCTTGTGGAGTAGTTCTTGGATATGTCGATTGATCACCTCATTTTCTAATAGAAAGTAGTGGTAGACTGATCCATTGGGTAGTGATGCATCGGGGGTCAGATTGATGGGATGCTTGACCTGGAAGTGCAGAGGTACCCCGGTAGGTGAGGAGAATACATATGAGTATTCTTTCGTGACCTTATCCACTTTCTTCTGTTATGTGGAGATATCGGTTGTGAAGACCTTGGATGTGGCTGTGATATTTCTCTCACTCTGAGAGAGAATCATGAAGAAGACAAATTTCCCAATCCAAGAGATGACATTCCTGCATTGCTTGGAAGAGATCAAGGAAATAACACTAGGTGGGACTGCCTTGGGTATCCTATACAATTTCCTATTCAAAGTAATAATAATATTATGAGGCCTAGACTCATATATATCATGACGTTTCCATAAATAAGGTTGGACCAAAAAAACATTACAAACTTTGAGAGGAGCAACATCACACAATACCTCATCTTTGAAGGGCTTGATGTCGTACAACTGTCTGCAATGTTGGCTGACGTAGAGATCGCTTCCTTGGTGGATCCATCCAATGGTGTAGGGTTGCGGGTGTGGTGTTGCTGGAAAGGCTATCCGCTTGATGACCTCTGTTGAGATTAGGTTCTTCTGGCTACAAATATCAATGATAAAGTGTATTGGGGTGCCTTTTACCCACATTTTTGAATGGAAAAGGTGCTCACCTTCTTCTGACTCATCTGGTTCACCGGGCTAGATCTTGGTGGTAGCGACGGTGGCACTGGCTTCCGCGTCAATAATTTTTCTCCCCCTTTCTTGTTCTGACTCAAAGTTGGAACCCACATATGATTCAGAGGCTTTCACTTCAGCCACCAACGACTACTTTGAGAAACAATCAATAATGTTATGCCAAGGGCTCTTATGGAAGTCACACCCCTTCCCTGTATCTTTCTTTGTATTTTCAATGTCCTTCTTTGCTTGCGGCATGGATTGGTTGTCCTGATGTTGTCCATATTTTATTTTTACTTTGTTCTATGGTTTGGGGCCACCCTTTCATGGATTTTACTATGAGGGGTTCCCAGGCCCAAATTGTCACGTATTTTGTTTGAGCTTCTACTCGATTTTGACGACATATCGATAGATCGTGCCCAAGGATGCGTTGTCTAGAAATTCCATTTTGGTTTGGATATATCTATGTAGAGCACCATGATACTTTAGCACTAGATTTCACTCATAATATTTGATACCCATCTTGGTGCACAAGGTATGGAAGATATTTGTGAACTCTGGCACTGCTTGGTCTCTTTCTTGCCGCAATGTGGTCCATTTTGTATACAAGTCATCATAACTTCTGACAGGGTATTATTTTTCCTTAATAACATCCCTGAAGGATTCCCAGGTGTCCACAACTATAAATAATGAGGGTTCCTCTATTTTTTTTTTCTCACGTAAATTTTCCCACTAATCTTTGGCATGAGGAACAACTTTGAGGAGCGCAAAAGTAATATTTTCTCTATTCAAAAAGTTATGGACAGAAAAATACCCTTCTAGTAGATTCAACCATTTTTATACAACATTTGTGTCTATCTTACCTTCAAATATAGGAATATCAAATTTTATTTGTACCTTTAAGGGGGCAGTGCCTCTGCTCGAGGAAGATGCGTCGCATGTTGGTAGCCGCCAAAGGATTTGCGCAAAACTATCCATCATCTCGTTCCTCTGTTGTGTGAGGGATTCCTCAAGAAACATTTTGAAAGGATCTCATGTCCCTTCATATTTCTTTTCTTCCACCATGAGATGTCTCTTGGGCGTGCAAGAGATTTTGTCCTTAAGAGAAACAAGCTTGAGACACAATTCTTTGTACTCTGACCTCGTTGGGGACATGCATTAAGAATGTCAAGGAGAAGACTGCTTTGATACCATTGATATGAATTTTATGAGCATAAAAAAATGAATACAATTTGTCAAAATATGTTTAACACATAATAACATAGATACTGTAAAACTAGTTTCTATTCAATAAGGAAATAAGCTGAAACTGTAAAATCCAGTGGAAAACAAGCTTGCTCGAATGGTGGCGACTTATCTCTGAGAAGAGATGTGACGATTGTGCTCATTCGCAAGAAGATGATTACAATTAGGCTTTGAAGGCATTTTTATAATAAGCATGAATTCAAAAATCCTAGACATCCAAAAACCTAACCCTAGGATATGAAGTGCCAAAAGTCATGTGGGCCTTGTTGGGGTAAGCTAGTACATCAACTTCCTGGGGTCATAACTTTTGCATACGATCTCCGTTTTAGGTGCACGATATCCCGTTGGAAATCTCTATCTGAGGAATGCACATGTTTCCTTTAGACTTGAATTTTTCTACAATTTGACTATGGCGATCCCTGAAAACGTTGTTTAGGACCTCAAAATGGTCCCGAAAGTCAGGGACCCAAAAACTAGGAAAAAACTAGCAATTTGGTAAACTGCCAAAATGAACCAATTGGAATAGGTGGGAGGCCACCTACATCCATATGGATCATTTCTCTCCCCTTAGTAATCAATGGTCTCTATTTCGTTGAGTTCCCCCATCAGATGAGGAAATTTTTGTTGAATTTGGCCTCGGGTGAGCCACTTGCCTTGGTGCAGGAGCTGCCCTACTTTGACAACTCGATAAAGCTAGATCCTTTGATGTCGAGTGACCTTGACCTATCTATCCACAATATGATCATTGGATTCCTATTGCATGCAGTCAGGTTTGATATTTGTTGGTGTCAACTGCTCTATTATCTCTGAGGTGTCCAATAATGGTGGGAAATCTGGCCGAAGGAGAGCCACGTTGAATACTGGGTGCATGCTAAGGAAAGGAGTAATGTTGAGCTCAAAATCATTGTCACCCACATCCTTACTGATGGTTTACAACCCATATCAGAGTGGGTGAAGCTTTCGATGGGGCCCTGTAAGGCGTTCTTTCTGCAAGTGCAACCAAAATTTGTCGCCCACTTGAAACTTATGTGGCACCCGGTGTTGATCATGGAGTTTATTGTACTTGGCATTGGACTTCTGTAAAATATATTGAACCTGTTAGCGGATGTGTTGTATCCTCTCAACGAACCGGGTGGATTTTTCAAATTCAGGTGGAGCAGGGGACAAGTCGGTTGAGGTTTTCACCAGGGGTAGTGCAAGATCCATGGGACCAAATGGTTGGAATCCCAACCCCACTTGAAAGGGGTTGTGGCTAGTTGAGATATGTAGGGCTCGGTTGTAGCTATGTTGGACATAGGGAAGACTCTCATCCCATGTGTGGGGGTTCTTGGAATTGTACATGCACAAGATATACATGATCATCTGATTGACCACCTTAGTTTGGCCATCTATCTGGGGGTGGAAGGAAGTGGATGTGGTGAGCTTAGTGTCTAGCAGTGACCAGAGGCTCAACCAGAATGTGATAAGGAACTAACTATCCCGATCTGAGAAAATGGTTTGTGGAATTCCAAAATTTACCCATACTTGTTCAAATAAGAGCTTGGAAGTGGCCTCTCTTGTGATGCTCTTCTTGCAGGCGACCAGAATCACCATCTTGGAAAAAGGATCAACAACCAAAAAAAAACAGTCATTTCCCCTCTTGGTGGATGGAAGTCCCGACATGTATTCCATTGATATGGATTACCATGGCCTATCAGGAGTAGGCGGAGGGGTGTACAAGCCTTGTTTCTTACTGGTGAGTTTGGAAATAATGCAGGTAGTGCAGGACCTAATATACTTGTCGACATACCGTTGAAGTTTCATCCAGTAGAAATGTTTTTGCAGCACTGACACTATCTTTTCGATGTCGAAGTTTCATGCCACCCGACTATAGTGAGCTTCCCAAATTAGCTTTGCTCACTCGCTTGATGGAACACAAAGATGACCCAAACGAAACAATAGCCTATCTTGAAGATGGAAATTAGCGAAAAATAAGTTTTCTCCCAACATTTGGTAGGTGGTGATGAAGTCAAGGTCTATCTCATAGAGGCGGGGCCATCCAGAGGTCTCGTGGTTGCAAGAGTATAGCACTGTGGTGAGTGTCGCGGCTGGAGGTCGGTTGAGGAAATCAACAACTCGGTTGGTACTTCATGTTTTATACTTGATGTTTAGGTGGAACTGCTACACGTATGTGGACCACTTCGGATGCCTATCATTCTACAATTTTCCTTGTGTCTACATGAACTACAATGGCTTATGATTAGTGTGGATGACTATCTCCTTCCCAAGAATGTAATGTCTCCACTGGAGACAAGCTTTCACAATGGAGTACATTTATTTGTTGTAATTAGGGTACTTACGAACAACATTTGATAGTGTCTCACTATGGTATGTGACGGGGTGGCCGTTTTGAGTGAGAACAACACCCATGACATAGTCTGGAGCATCTATCTTGATGTCATGAAAATTATGCTATAGGTTTGGTAAGGAAAGTATCGGGGATGAGCACAAGCATTGCTTCAAATCATTGAAATCGTGTTGTTGGGACAGGCCCACACAAGTGTTTCCTTACCACCACCCTTGGTTACTTAGCTGAGGGCCCATGTGATATGAGATAATCCCAACATGAACCTGTGATAGAAATTGGCAAGGCCCAAGAAGCTTCGAAGCTCAGTGAGTGTGGTTGGGGCTGGTCAGTCATGGATGACCTGGATCTTGGTTGGATCCACATGCACACCATTTTGATCAATGATTTCCTAGGTAATGGACCTTGTTCATGCCAAAGGACCATTTTTCCAAGTTGGCATATATCTTGTGGTGTCGCAGGGTGTGCAGAACCTGCTAAATATGCAACAAGTGTTCCGCCCAAGTCTTGATGTATATGAGGCTGTCATCCAGATACACCACTACAAAAGTATTGATGAAAGGTCACATGATATCATCCATCATCCTCATGAAAGTTGTTGGAGCATTTGTCAAACCAAAGGGCATGACCAACCATTCGAAAAGACCTTCTTTTGACTTGAAGGCGGTCTTCCATACATTTGTTTGTTCTATTGGGACCTAGTGACCTGATCAAGGAGGTCATCGATTTAGGGAATCGGGCACTGGTTCAAGACTATGATTTTATTCAGGGCCCGATAATCAAGGTAGAGTCGCCAAGTCCCGTCTTTTTTCTACACAGTAACGATTGGGCTCCCACAAGGTGATGAGATGGGATGGATGTGCCCCTTTTGGAGCAGTTCTTGGATTTGCCTCTTGATCTCCTCATTTTCTAATAGAGAGAAGAGGTAGACTGGCCCATTGGGTAGCGATGCATTGAGGGTCATATCATTGGGATGCTTTACCTAGCAGTGCAAAGGTACCCTGGTGGGTGAGGAGAAGATATCTAAGTATTCTTCCATGAACTTATCCAATTTCTTCTTTTGTGTGGAGAGATCGGTCACGGAGGCCCTAGATGTGGCTGTGATATTTCGCTCACTCTGAGAGTGAATCATGAAGAAGACAAATTTCTCGGTCTAAGAGATGAACTTCCTGCATTGCTTGGCATAGATCAAGGAAATAGCACTAGGTGGGACTGCCTCAGGTATCCTGTACAATTTCCTGTTCAAAGTAATAATAACATTGCGAGGCCTAGTCTCATATACCACATGAAGTTTCCATAAATAAGGTTGGCCCAAAATAAAATTACAAACTTGAAGAAGAGAAACATCACACAATACCTTGTCTTTGAAGGGCTTGATGTCGTATGACAATCTGCACTATTGGCTGACATGGAGAATGATTCCTTGGCAGAGCCATCCAATGGTGTAGGGTTGCGGGTGCAACGTTGTCGATAGGGATAGCTACTTGACAACCTATGCTAATATGATTTTCTTCAGGATACCACTTTCAACAATGAAGTGCATCGGGGTGCCTTTTACCCACATTTTTGAATGGAAAAGGCACTTGCCTTCTTCTAATTCATCTAGTTCACTGGGCCATAGCTTGGTGGTAGCAACGGTGGCACTAGGTTCCACATCAATGATCTGTCTCCCCCTTTCTAGTTTTGACTCAAAGTCATAACCTACATCTGATTCAGTGTCTTTCACTTTAACCACCAATGACTGCTTTGAGTGGCAATCAACAATGTTATGCTAAGGGATCCTATGGAAGTCACACCACTTCCCGATATCTTTCTTTGTCTTTTCAGTGTCCTTCTTTGCTTGAGACTTGGACTTGTTGTCCTGATGTTGTCCATATTTTCTATATCCTAATGATGTATCTATGAAGAGAAACATGATACATGAGCACCATATGTCTCTTAGAATCTTTGATACCTAGATTGGTGTGCAACGTATGGAAGATATTTGTGAACTCTTACACTGCTTGGTCTCTTGCTTGCCACAATGTGGTCCATTTTGTATACAAGTCATCATAACTTATGACATGGTAGTATTGTTCCTTAATAGAATCCCTGAAGGATTCCTAGGTGGTCACAACTGTAAATAATGAGGGTTCCTCTATTTCCTTTTTCTCACAGAAAGTTTCCCAACAATCTTTGACATGGGGAACGACTTTGAGGAGCGCAAAAGTAATATTTTCTCTATTCGAAAAGTTATGGACAAAAAAATAACTTTCTAGTAGATTCAACCAATTGTCTACAACATTTGTGTCTATATGACCTTCAAATATAGGAATATAAAATTTTATTTGTACATTGAAGGGGGTGGCGCCTCCGCTCGAGGAAGATGTGTCACCTGTCGGTAGTCACAAAAGGAGTTGCGTAAAACTATCCATCATCTCGTTCCTCTGTTGCATGAGGGTTTCCTCAAGAAACATTTTGAAAGTATCTCCCATCCCACCACGTTTCTTTTCTGCCACCATGAGAGATCGCTTGGGCGTGCGAGAGCTTTTGTCCTCAAGAGAAACAAGCTCTAGACTCAATTCTTTGTATCCTGACCTCATTGGGGACATGCATTAAGAACGACAAGGAGTAGACTGCTTTGATACCACTGATCTCAATTTTATGAGAATAACGAAATGAATACATATTATTAAAATATGTTTAACATAGAATAACAAAGATACAGTAAATCGGGTTTCTATTCAATAAGGAAATAAGATGAAATTGTAAAATGCAGTAGAAAACAAGCTTGTTGGAATGGTGGCAACTTATCTCTGATAAGAGATGTGGTGACTATGCTCATTTGAAAGAAGATGGTTACAATGAGGCCCTGAAAGCCTTTTTACAATATTACTGAATGCAAAAACCCTATACATCCAAAAACCTAACCCTAGGAGATGAAGTGCCAAAATTCATGTGGGCCCCATTGGGGTAAGCTAGTACATCAACTTTCCAGGGTCGTAACTTTGGCATACAATCTTCGTTTTAGGTGCACGATAGCCTGTTGGAAAGGTCTATCTGAGGACTACACATGTTTCCATCATAATATAACTCGGTCTATAATTTGACTATGGCGATCCCTGAAAACGTTGTTTAGGGCCTCAAAACAACCTCGGAATCCAAGGACCCAAAAACTAGGAAAAAACTACTAAACTAGAAAAATGCCAAAATGAACAAGTTGGAATAGGTGGGAGGCCACCAACATCCATATGGATCAAAAGGATCTTATCATTTCACATAATGTTAATACCATTGTAGAGAAGAGCACACAAGTAAAATCTAAAGTTGAAGACATTTCAAGTAGGTTCCAGGAGTTAGAGAAGTCAGTGCAACATGCACAAACTGCTGGAGTGTCTCAGGATGAGCCACAGGTGAGTGTTGGGGGCTTGTTGGCACATAAAAGTTTGGGGAACAATCCAAAAATCAAGTAATATATTTATAAAATGGAACAGAAAAGGAGCGCACACCAGATAACAAGAAAAAGCAACCCGAGGAAATAATAAATTCAAAGGAAGGAAGAAGGATGTGGATCAACTGTGCGTAGGAAGTTAGAAAGTGGACAAACCTAACTCACCTAGGGTTAGTGGGTTAAGATTTTGGTCATTTTTGTAATCAGTTTTAACCCATTTTTGTAGTATAAATATGTATTGTAATATCTTAGGATATCTAGTTAGATTTGTAAGTGGTGAATGAGTTATTGCTTGAACTATCTAGTTGTGGAGCTAGTTTTGGAGAAGAGTCAGTTTTTGAGAGATATGCATTGTAATAAAGGGTAAGGTCACAATATGTGGATCTTGGTGCGATCTTTTCAGCCTCACTATTTAGTGGTAATGCACACATTTCTATAACACTATATTCACTAGTACTTAGATGTAATGCACACATCACTATAACTTTTGATGAAGAATAATAAAATAATGATGAATGTCATATCTTTGTGGATGTAGCCCCGGGGGGTGAACCATGGTAAAAATTGTTTCTTTGTGTGGAATGGTTTCTTTATTTATTGTTAGTTATGATGAATGGATGAATTTGTAGTAGTAAAATGCAGCGCACACTAGAATAGTCATGATATTTACTACATAATGAAAGTTAATGGTTACAGAATCGTAGATCTGGATATAATGATGTATTATAATAATGGATCTGATGAATATTGAGGTATAAAGCATGTATAAAATCCCTACAATAGCCTCCCTTCCAAGGTTTCAGACATCTAGGTCCTGCAGTCACCCATAAAGCCATCTTAGGTGAGACTTCGTTATGCACTCTGTGCGCAGTGTTGCCTTCTGGTCTCCATAAGGACCAATGATTTATAGGTTTTTGTTGGAAACCTAAATTAGAACCAGGGTCATCCCTTAACATCAAACATTGTAGGATTTTCTAATGGAGATTCATCATCTTTTCTCAACGTACATCCTATGATCATGGGTGTACAGATAGGTGCACAATCTTCCATTCTGAATTTCTACAACATTTCCTTGATATATTTGGTTTGAGAAATGAATATGCCTTTGCTATATTAAAAAAATTTCAACCCTAGAAAGAATGACAATTCTCCAAGCATGGACATATCGAATTCTTTTTGCATTTCTTCTGCAAACTTTTGGCTCATTCTATCATCATTACTTCAAAATATGATATCATTCATATAAACCACAATGGTTAACAAATTTTCATTTTATGTTCTGATGTAAATATTGATGTTTGCAACTCCTCTTTTGAAACCTTTATGTTTTAGGTATTTTTAAAGTATTGAATACCAATCTCTGGGAGCTTGCTTTAGTTTATAGAGTGTTTTCTTCAGTTTTCATACATGATGTTTGTTTTCTGATAATTTAAATCCCTCTGGTTTTTCAATATAGAATTTTTAATCTAAAGTTCCATTTAGAAAGGCTGACTTGACATCCATTTGATATACTTTGAAGTTTGTGAAACACACAAATGCCAAAAACATTATGATTTCTTCTAATCTTGAAACTGGAACAAACGTTTCTTCAAAGTTAATATCCTCAACTTGACCATACCCTTTATAGACCAACATTTCTGTATTTCTTACTGATTGCCCATATTCATCCAATTTCTTTCTAAAGACATATTCGGTGCCATTCACATTTTTTTCTTTTGGCTTGGGCACAAGTTCCCATGTTTCATTCTTCTCAATATGATTTAGTTCTTATTTCATAGCATTAACCCAATGCTTATCTTCACTAGCTTGTGTAAATTTATTGGGCTCTATTTTAGATAGAAAATAAAAGTTCGATCTTCTTTTAATATGAACTAATGTATCTATGTCACCAAGAATCTGATTTTCTGGATTATGCTTTTGAACAAATTTGGATGGTGTCTTTGGATCATGGCGTTTTATTTCTTCTTCTTCTTGTTCTTCCTTTTCTTGTTATTTGTAGATTGTCTCCTATAGATCTTCATTTTTTTGTGACTTTTCCTTTTGAGGTATTGATTCATCCACTTTTACATCAACACTATCTACAACCTTGCACAGTCTTTTGTTGTAGCATTTGTAGGCCTTTCTTCCATAAGCATATCCAATAAAGATACTTTCATATGTTTTGGAATCAAACTTTTGTAAATTATCTTCATTTCTCTTTATATAACACTTTCTCCCAAATACTTTGAAGTATTTGACTATAGTTGGTCTATCTTTCTATAATTCATAAGGTGTCTTGTTGTTGTTCACTCTAATTTGTGGTCTATTCAAAATCTGGATTGTTGTGTTGAATGCTTCTCTCCAAAAGGTGTCTGGTAGTTTGGCTTCATTCAACATTGTTATAGCCATTTATCAAGTACATTTATGTTCTTCCTTTCTACAACTCCATTTTCCTATGGATTCCTTGCTACCGAAAAATGTCTCTTGATTTCATGATTCTCAGAGAATTCATTAAATTCAGAAGAGGTAAACTCACCTCCTATGTCTAATCTTAAGCACTTGATTTTTAAATCAGTCTCATTTTCAACTAGGTCTTTTAAAGCTTTTAACTTCCCAAATGCTTCATATTTTTCTTTAAGAAATGTAACCCATGTCATTCTTCTGTAATCATTAATAAGCAACATAAAATAACTCTCACCTTTTAAAGTTTGTGTTCTTGCTGGCCTACAGAGGCCTATGTGTACAAGTCCCAATGGCTTTGATGTTGAGTACTCCTTTGTTTTGAAACTAATTCTCTTCTGCTTCCTATGCTGACATGGCTCGCAAACAATGTCGGTAGGTTTTGATATCCTTGAAATATCTCTTACTACTTGTGTCTTGATAAGTTTTACTAGATTTCCAAAGTTTATATGACCCATCCTTCTATGCCATAACCAAATTTCGTTTACTTGTCCCATACAACATTTTTTTCCTTTGAATTCATCGAGAACATATACATTTCTCAGGATTCTATTTGCATTTTCCACTAATTTCTTGAACCTACTTTCCTTATCTCACATCCTTTAGAATGAAATGCCAGATTGTAACCTTGATCACACACTTGAATGAAACTTATAAGATTGTGTTTTAACCCTTCAACATACAAGACATTATGTGTTTTAGTATTTCCATTATCAAGACTAATGGTATCTTTTCCAACTATCCTTGCAGAAGCATTATCCCCAAAGGTAAAGCTGCCTCTTTTTTCTTCCTCTTGGGTGAGAAATTTGTTTTGATCCCATGTCATGTGTTTTGAACATCCACTATCAATGTACCATTGGCTTCCTTTGTCTTGAGCATACATTGCAAGTCCACATTCTTCCTTCTTTGATCTTCTTGCTTCCTTTTCCACACCTTTGTGTATTCTTCTCTATGCTTGGTAAGAACATATTCTTTGATGTCTTATAAGAACCTCTATTTCTATCTCTCACATGATAAATTTTTGCATAACATCTACAATCTATTGTTTTATGACCAAAATTGTTGCAACAAAAGCAATAACCATGAAATATGTCTTGGTACTGGGTTGCCAAAGGCCTTCTTGGTGGAACAACTCTTCTAAACTCATTCTTGTTGTTTCGTTAGTCATGATTTCCTTTCCCACTACTGCTTTCATTGTTGATGGAGCCTTTGACAATATTAACATAGATTTTAGTATTTTATCCATTTTTCTTTTCTAAAGGCATTGTGAACTTAGTGCTTGCATCACCCTCGAGGGTCTTTTGTTTTTCATCTTAACCAAGACATGTGTTGATGAATGGTGACTTTTGGTGGCTGAGAATATTATCTAAGATTTCAGTACTTTTTCCAAACTTCAAGCTTATACTCAACTGATGATTTGTTTTCTCTAGTTCCTTTCTTAAGGAAACGATTTTAGCCTCTAGATTCTCAAAATTTTCTTCATTTTCTTTTAGTTGGCTTCTCACCATTTCTTCTATCCTTTTTTCCTCTTCTAGTTGGGTCTTCAGGATGACAATTGTTTTTTCTAGTTTCATCAAGATCATGATCCTTATTTTCATATTTATCCAATTGATATTTCTACTTTTAATTCTTGCCCCCAAGTTTGTCTATTTATTCTAAGGCACTAACAAGTTTTGCTTCGAGATTCACTTCTCCACCAATGCCTTATTCTTCTTAATCTAATTTTTCTTTCTGATTGTATTCATTTTTTTGTATTATTAGACTTTGTATCCATGGCCATGAAGAGGAATTATTCTTCATTAATATCATAAACATATCCATCACTTTCTCAATATGATCTACATATACATCCATCCATGTGTGCTCCCGAGATCTACCTTCCAATGGTTAGACTATTTTTGAAGGAACTGATTGTGATTCTAATTGTTGAACTTATGCTTATATTGGGGGGTGGGTGAATCAGTATAAGATATTTTTTACTTTAAATGGGAATTCATCAATCATTCATTAACTTTAAAATAGTAAAAACATGTAAATTCAAATCAGAATACACAAAGTTTAATTTGGAAACCCTTGTGGGAGAAAACCACAAAATATTATCTTTATAAATGTATGTAGCCACCAACCTAGTGCTACAAATATTGTAGGAACCAACCTACTAGAGACACCGATATCTTTATCTAAGCACCAACCTACTAGAGACGCCAATCTCCTCAAGTGAGCACCAATTCAGTAAGACCTATATAGATACCAAGGTAAGATATTAATACAAAGATTACTTTTGAATTCACCTGCATGCTTCATACCTCATGCATTTCACAACATCAACATACCCTTAACTTTTATGCTCCAATGCCTCTTCGTGCTTCATACCCCATACATAAATTCAAACCCCACCCTAGTTAGATTTGGCCTTCATGCCCTAGTGGCATCATTCCCAAGATATAATTCTAGACTACAACATCACAACCTTAAAACAACACATTGCAACATCATAGACCTTAGTCCTTCATAACACACCCTTAAAACTCCAAGAAAACTCATATTGTGCACCTTTGTACGCCAAGAATATTCCCCAACTCCTCTTGCACACCTCAAATCTATTTCGTGCACTTGTACTTTCTCTTCTTGCTTGGATACTCTTCAAGTGTGCACATTTATCATGTATTTATAGTGTTTCTGCATTCACTTATGGGACCAACTTGTAAAATTGTCGGACTGACCTGTCCTTTTTTATTTGGATGACCTAACATAATCTTTCATATCTCCTCATTCCTATGGAGTTAGAGGGAGTTTCATATACCCTTGGAAAGGTGCCAGAATAATATTTTCAACCATATATATTATGCTCCCATTTGAGCTAGGTCTTCAGAGTAAAAATGCCTTCAAATATAGGGTATCCAAATTGAGCATCAAAAATTCATTTTTTTTTCCAACAATCTCCATATTGCAATCTTTATCTTGGACATATGTAGTCTGCCTCGGTATTTGAAATCAATGACAAAAATATTTCCAACATGGAGTATTTTAGTTTTTTTCTTGGAGGGATTTGTCACCTAGGAGGTTTCAAACCATAGGAATCCACCTTGGGGAGTTATTGCATGCAACTTTCTTGTTCTATTCTATTGGAGGGTGCACCATTGAGACATTATTTTACCATTTGATGGAGCACTTGACATGGTAAATCACTCATTTAGGAGGTGCCCCACTCTTCTTATGCTGTTTTTGGAGGATGCTTCTTAATCACTCGTTATTTTATTATTTTTTGGCTTGTATAATGAGTTGGTTATGTATGAGAGAATTATAATGTTGTTTTCCTTGGGTATAACGATGTATTTAGATAACTCCAAGTATATTTCCTTATTTATTATTAGAGAAGAAAATGGATCTAAACAATTGTTTTCTATTCTTAGTAAGGAAGTTGTTGAGGATGACATTTTTTTTTATGCCTTGGATAACTAATGGATCTAGGAAAATAATTACTTGTTTATTGTAAGAGAGATGAATCTCCCTCTATACCAAGAGGAGTTTTCTCTCCATTCACTTGTAATCAGAGATTGGAGGATTGTATTTTTTGAGTGTGATTGGTAGTGAAATGATATGACTTAGGAACTTGGAATTGAAGGTTGAAGGGATCCATTATACACCAAACCCTTGAATACTTAATGTAGAATTGAGGCATTGCTCTCTTTGTTGTATGGTTATGTTTATTCTCTTCAATTTTTGTAAATGTATTGTAGAAAATGCTCACTATCATATGTGAAGGCCTAGTAATGAAGCATCATTCATTTAGGAATAAAGCAATGTGAGTAACTTTTCCCTCTTGATTTAATTTTGTTATCCTTCATTTCTCAAATAAATTTGTTGAATTGGAGTAATTATTCAGCCAAATATAACAACACCTTCATATTGTTTAATGAGTGGCAACTCTATCTCCCCAAGACTAGTTTCTACACCTATTTCCAGCAAACACTTAAGGTCAAATGTATCATACCTACATCCCTTTACCTCGAGTACAAAATAAAATGATGAATACATCAAACTATTTCTTGCATCTAATAGGTTGAATGAGTAAAATTAATCCCATCCACCTTATAGCCAACCTCAATGTAGTTTTGAATGTATCAAACAGTTCTTTCAATTTGACTCCATTAGCCCAATAGATTCATAGGCACTAGTCCCTTATCGTATCATTTTGTTTCCTTGTCTTTTTATTCTTCACATTTCTTTCTTTTCCATATTGACTTCCCCATTTCCATTTCCTTCCATATAATAAAACCTTTATTTTGTCAAGGATTATTCTTCAAACTTCACCTTGATCCTTCATTCCATAAACTTAACAATCCTACCTTAAGGAAGGCCCCCTTGTCTTGGATAAGAGCCAACATAAAGTGTGGGGAAGGGTCGTTGAGGTGAAAGTGGGCGGCCTTCCTAAGTTACACAAAGATATCACCTTGGTGCTTGGGAATTTACATGTGTGTGGATGACATATTTTGTTGTAATAATTCCAAAGAAAGAAAAAATAAATATCCAGGTGACAAATCTAAATCTAGAAGTAGATCTAAGTCTTTGGGACAATCTGTAAGTAAAATTATAGAAATGCAGTAAATTTGGGTATTATAAGAAAGATTACAAATCTAAGAATGTCGATAAAATTAAGGGATCTAATGATTCCCCTTTCATAGAAACTAAAACCTTCATGGAAGGAGGTTATTTTTACTTGGTATCTACAAGTAGACATTCAAACCATGATGTATGGTTGAACCACTCAAGATTTTCATTTTGTATGACTCCTAACAAGGAGTAGTTTTGTGAATATGAAAAGTACAATAGAGGTAATGTTTTCTTAGGAGATGAATCGACAACCAAAATCATAGGATGTGGAAGGGTCAAGATACTACTAAAATATGGAAGGATTAGAACTCTCCATGGGGTTCTACACATTCCAGATCTATCCAGAAACTCGATATTTGTAAGTAAGATGAGAAGCATAGGCATGCATATTGTATTTGAAAATGAAACATTTAATATGGTTAGAGGAGAAATGATATTGATGAGGGGAATTCAGATTGGAACTTTGTACAAGCTATTGGGAAGCACTATTAATGGTAGGTCTGAAAACTCTATTTTTTCTTAGGGTATTAGTGAATAACATAGGACCCGTACTATCTGTGGAGAGAAGAGTGAAACATGCTGGAGAGTAGGGTCATTGAGCATTACATGGTAAATGTATGGTTGAAGGTATGTCTAATTTCTCATTATATTTCAATTTATGTGAACATTGTATATACGGTAAATAAAATTGAGTAAGATTCCCATCTTGTGCTACAAGAGATAAAGGAATCTTGGAGTCGATTCATTCAAAGATGATTTATTGAGGAACACATGGATCTATTTTCTCCAAAATAAATATGAAGTTTTCCACAAATTTAAAGAGTTTAAGTCTCTTTTAGAGAATCAAACAGAGAATAAATAAAGGTGTTGAGGATAGTAATGGTGGGGAGTTTTTTGGAAATAAGTTAAAGGAATTCAGTAGGAAGTGTGGAATAGCAAGGAAAAAGACTACTCCATACATCTCAATAGAATGGTTTTGTGGGAAGAATGAGCAAAATTTTGATGTAAAAGGAAAGAAGTATAATGCTCAATGGTCTAGGTTTATCATAGGAATTATGGGTAGAGGTAGTGGATATTTCATGTTACTTGGTAAATCGATCACCTACATCAACATTGGTTAGTAAAAACCTACATGACACATGGAATGGTAAAAAACCTTGTCTTAAACATCTCAAATTTTTTGGTTGTGATGCTTATGTGCATGTTCCAAGGGAAAATAGGAGTAAGATAGATAATCAAGTTGAAAAATGTATCTTTAATGGTTATAAATATGGTATAAAAGGTTATGAACCTTGGAATATAGTAACAAAGAAGATTATTTACCATTGCAATGTAGTATTTATAGAGGTTAGAATTGTTCCCAAACTAGTAATCCAACCAATTCAAGAAGAACCAGAGACAATATAGTTTGAGTTGGAGGGTGAATAATTTGAATCAATGGAAAAAGATTAACCAAAAGAGGAAGAACCTCATACTCCAATATTGAGGAGAGTTCAGGAAAGAAGGAAAATGGAAAATTATATCCTACCTTATTTTCATTCTAGTTGTGTTCTATATATTATTGATTATGATCCTAGAACTGTTAGGGAGGCAATGACCCTTAGAAGAAAATCCAAATGAAGGCCATGGTTGAAGAAATGGATTCCTTGGATGGAAATGAGGCTTAGAATCTAGTTGAGTTGTCAACTGAAAGAAAACCTATTGGTAGCAAATGTGTGTTTAAGAAGAAGTTGAATGTAGAATATATAGAAAAGTACAAAGCTTCCCAAGTAGCTAAGGAATATGCAGAGGTGGAGGGAATTGATTTTGGTGAAATTTTTTCTCATGTTGCTAAATTAACTTGTGTTAGATTTCTTGTTTCTATATATGTTTCTTTTGATCTTGAAGTAGAGTAGATGGATGTGAAGACACAATTTCTACATGGGGATATTGAAGAAAAAATCTACATGAAACAACTATAAGGTTTTGCAGTGAAGGGAAAGAAGGAGCTTGTTTGCAACTTAAAGAGTTCCCAAATGGATTAAGACAATATCCAAGAATGTGGTATCAAAAGTTTGAAACTTCTACATTGGGACTTGGTTTCTCAATAAGCAAATCTTATCATTGTGTGTATTTCAAGCAAGTTGATGATCATTTTATTTATCTGGTCTTATGTGTTGATGATATGTTGTTGATTGGAAACAACAAGGAAATCATCAAGGATGTGAAAGCTCATTTATCTTCTAAATTTGATATGAAAAATATTGGTGCTGCAAATTTTATTTTGAACATGGAAATTAAAAGAGATTGGGAAAGAGAGAATCTTTGATTGAATCCGAGGAAACACATTGAGACAATATTTCAGAGGATTAATATGCATGAGTGTAAACTAGTAAAGGTCCATAATTTTATAGGTGTAACGTTATCTACAAATAAATGTCTCAAGACACAAGAAGAGGTAGAGGACATCTCCTATGTTCTGTGTGTAAGTGTTGTTAGAAGTTTGATGTATTATATGGTATGTACCGGACTAGATATTTCTCATGTAAAGGGAGTTTTAAGTATGTATATGTCAAAAACATGGAAAGGACATTGGATAGTTGTAAAGAGGGTCTTTAAATATTTGCATGACACTTCAAATTATGTGATTTTCTACCAAGCAAGACTTAGATCTCATAGAGAGGTAGATATACATGGGTTTCTTGATGCAAATTGGAATGGAGATCTTGACAGTAGAAGACCTACAATTGGTTATGTTTTTACCATATTTGGTGGAGAAATGAGTTGGATGAGAAAGAGGCGGGTCGTGGTTTCACTTTAAACTACAAAATATAAATATATGGTAGCTACTCATGGAAGTAGGGAATTTTTGTGGTTGCAAATATTGTGTTCAAGTATTGGTTTTGTTGAGAAAGTGGTGAGGATAGGTTGTGAAAGCTCAATTGCAATTTTTCTAGCAAAGAACCTTGCTTATCATTCTAAGACAAAGCATATTGATGTGCAATACCATTTTGTTAGAGACATGGCTAAACAAAACAAATTATTATTGGTAAACGTTGATATCTTAAACAATGATATAGATTCATTAATAAAGTTTGTTAGTACTGAAAAGTTCTCTTGGTGTAGAGAATCAATGGGCATTGTTGCCCCTAGAAGTTGATTATATGAATGCCTTCCCCTTGTCCCCATTTTTGCAAAGTATAACAAGTGAGAGAATGTTGAAATGTGTTGTATCCTTTACAGGTAGACTTAATCGTATCCTAGTAGGGGTCTGGGGGATAGTTCTTGAAAGAAGGGGTTCCAGGCATTTTGGGGTGAAGCCCTCAAATAAAGTTGTTTTGTTCCATTTTGTATTATTTCGGCCAATGGTTTCAGTCCATTCTAATATAATTTCAATTAAGGGATTATCATTGTAATCTAATAAGGTTAATTGAAGTTGCAAAAAACCTAAATATGTGTATGGTGAACAATTGAGTTAATATAATGAGAAAGAGAGAGGCACAACTCTCGATTAGGTTGGTTTTCATGGTTAAGAGTTTGGAGGGTAAATCTTGTGTACAATGTGTGAATGTCCCATTTTTATTCTTATGTTTTATATTTTGTTAGTATTCTCTTTTTTTACAGAAGTTTATCAAACTCTTCCACTGTCACTAGTCAATAAGATATAAATATCCTATTGTGACCATATTGTCACTTTATTGTCTTAAAAGGTGTTTGTACTTGTAAACCAATTTATAATGTCTATTTTTAAGAAATTTTTATCCTAAGATAAGGTCAATTTTCATTTCGCCAATTTCTACTACAAGTCCTCTAAGATATTTGTAATCTCGTGCAAAAACATATTGATACTCTTCCAATAAGTTGAATATTTCTCTTGTTTCTTTTTTTGACTAGTGATCTCCTACTTATGACACTTTTGGTTGACCATTTCAAATATATTTACTTCTTTAACCTTTATTTTTGAATTCATCCATTTAGGTGGTTTTTTTTTATCTAAGATTCTCTCTCCTTTTATTTAATTTTAATGAAGTGGGGGGTCTATTTTCTCACTATCTCCAATTGGTGATTCCCTTTTTCACTTGGGTGGGTATGTTGTTCCTACATTTTCCATTTTCCACCTAAATCTGTTCCTTGGGGATTTTTCAATTTATTCCAACAACCAAGCAGAGGGACAACAAGTGGAGGACAAGGCGAACAACATGAGCGCAAACGACGAGGCAGACAACGAGAGAGAAAACGACAAGGGAAGAGGAGTCAGAGAGGGGTTTTGGCACTCCCCCATGTTTTTACTTGGGTTATAATATGTTATAATATGCTATCTTTTTTTAATTTTTAATTTAATTTTTTTTTTTAATTTTTAATTTTTGTTTTTATTTTTTTAGTTTTTATTTTTTTTTTATTTTTTTTCTTTTTTCGGGTAAATTTGTCCATTTATTTTTTTGTTTTGTTTTTCTTTTTCTAATTGAAAAAAAAATACATTTTTTTTGGGGGAAAACGTATTATTTTTCATTTTCAAAGAAAAATGGGTAATTTTTTTTTTTTTTGTCATTTTGTCATGGGTTTTTCCCCTTTATTTTAATGTAAAATTATTTTTTAAAATGAGTTAATTTTTTGTAACGTGGTCNAAAATACATTTTTTGGGGGGGAAAACGTATTATTTTTCATTTTCAAAGAAAAATGGGTATTTTTTTTTTTTTGTCATTTTCTCATGGGTTTTTCCCCTTTATTTTAATGTAAAATTATTTTTAAAAATGAGTTAATTTTTTGTAACGTGTTCGCATGCTAAAATGAATATTAAAATGTCCCATACATATAAAATAAAACCAAGGGGCAACATGCCCATAACATTTTTAGCAAAACAACATGGTGATTGAATAATGCAACTAACATCGTAATAAAAACTATGAATGCATGCATATCCAACAAACATAACAACATTCAAATTAACATTTACACAACAAAATAATCATAGTAAAAACAAAAAAAACTTATATGTTTATAAATTAACCAATTGGATGCACACGAAGGACGTTCCTCCCAGCCATAGGTGCTACTGTTCCAAATCTCAACAACATGCCACTTCTGAGCTAAGGTTATGAGTCCACAAGGAGATCCGACCCTCTTGGTTATTCACTCTCCACACTCAACAACCTAGAACCCAGGTTCTATTCCCACAATAGTTCCAATCCACCGACTCTCTTCCCCACAACCTTCACTTCTCTTAGTCCATCGAGTTGTACCATTCATGTATCAATGCTTACAGTGCACTTAGTTGGTTAGGAATATCACAGTTGAGGAATTCCAGGAACTCTTAGCTACTCCAGGAGTGCTCACAACAGCCTTCATAAGGCTCTTGAGCCATTTCCTCAATAGGAAAACACACTACAGACTTACATCCCATTTTTAGAGGCATAGAGGCCACATTTCCAACATAAACACAACCAAACAATAGTTTCCTTCAAGCACAACATGGCTAGTTCTCTTCCTAGCACTTAGCTCCTCTCTTGCTACCCAAAATCTGCATGTAAAAATTGTCCCCTTTCCCATACAAATGTCCTTCTTCTCCCCTACTTGCTTGACTCTCACTCTTCCCCAAAAAGGATGATTACACTCAACCCATGTTTTCATAACTGAGTGGGCTAACTTCCTCACCCAACCTCTTACATGAATTCAATGACTGGCTTTGGGGACACCCAACAACAAATAGAAGGTGTATACACAATGATAATAAAATTATGGAATGTGGGTTTGGATTAATAACCATGAATAAACCCTATTTAGACCCCTCTCTTATGGAATCATAACCCCCCATCATTAACGTTCCTCTTGTATCGCAGCCAACAATTATTAATTTTATTAATCATTTCAATGCACATAATACATAATTTGGCAATTGGCCATATTAATCAATATGGTTTCTCTGCCCCAAACATATCGTCTCACCAACCTAAATGATAGTTAAACAATTAAATTATAATTTGTGGGGTTTAAAACTAGGGATGTTACATTCCCCTCCCCCTTATTTTTGCATTGTCCTCAGTGCACAACACCTTACGATGTTCATACATATCACAATGTTAGGCTCTCCAACCTTTAATAAACATATAGGCTCTTCAACCTAATATCACATGAGAATTCTATCCAAAAAACATAAATACCTAGGCACTCTACCCAAAACAGATATATAACCCACTGGCATCCCACTACATCTATCCTAATTTCCACAATCTCTCTTCTTCTCGACCCGCCCAACCTAATGAATGTACCCCCTTCATTGCTCTCATTCCATTAGGTTGTACCATTCGTTTATAAGGGTCTCTATTGTTAGAGTCATATAGTTCATAGTATCAAATGGTGATTGAATATTTCTCTTTTAGTGATGTTATATTGTAAGTAATATTACATTCTGCAAATGGTTTCCAAAAAAAAAAGATAAAACAAATAATAATAATAATGAAAATGAAAAGAGGGTAGAAAATAAAAGAAAATAAAATGAAAAGAGAAAAACAAGAAAACCCCGTGAAAAGAAAAATAAGTTTGAATCATATAGTTTAATCATGATCAAACAATTTTCAATTTCGGTTGTTAGGTTAGAGAATAATTTTAGCCAAACTGTTTAATCTTGGCTAAATTAGTTAGGTAGAGGAAGAAATTAATCCAATTGTTTAAGCTGGATTAATTAGTTAGATGCATAGGATAGAATATAGGTTAGATAAATTATCCCTTCAAAGAAAATTAAACAAGGTTTGCACACTAAGATGCACCCTAAGTTGATGAAAATAAGTTAGATTAGTGTAGGAAAAATAAAGGAGAATGTAAAGGTTTCAAAAAGCAAACATTTTGATTTATGGCGCATATTTTTATTCAAAGTTGCAAAGTTGAGAAGACATTTTGTCTTGTAGCACATAATTTTAGCATAGATCTTCCTTGGCAGCATCATTCCTTTCCCGATCGACGGTCCTCAATTGTTTTTGCACCCCCCCAAACCAACCTACCTTTATTAGCGGAGGGGGGGGGTCCGAAAAGTGGTTTTTCCCTGCCCCGGTCCCACCTAATGTGACACCTCCTCATCGTTTCTCACCCCTCCTCCAAATACCACATACCACTGACCCCCCCTTCGAAATCCAACTAACTAAAACCTGATACTTCTCACCTTCCCACCGCTACTTCCCCTATCCCTACATGACACTTGTATCCACATATTATATATGTTAACGATTCAATCACTTCCCCGTGACCATTAGTTGTCTCGTAATGGTCCTGCGCCCTAATGGATATCCCTGCACATACAAAAACCCCCATTTCCCCCCATTACACTATTTTCTAACTGGAAACCCATGAAGACAAAGCAAGCTTGCTGACAGACTATCACCACCATCACTTAACATGAACCGACGAGCTATTTTCCCAGTAATTATAGCATCGCCAACCTATATTTCTGTCAGTTTTTCAATTATGGATCCCAAAGGCAAGTCTGTCGACACCTTTGAAAACCCAATGGTTCCCCCTCCAATTGACCTGGACCACATTCCTCTGGCAGAAAGAGACTATAAAGTTGCAGAGTCAAAGTGAGATTTCGATTTATTTGAATTACACTGTTGGCTAAAGGATATTTTCCTTGACCAGAGTGATGAAATTGAACTCTGGGAATCCAATTTACCCCTCTACATTTTTCCCCAAACCTACCCTTTCTCTAAATTTGTCCTTAAATGCCAAGCCAATTATCTGTCAAAATAAAGAGGCATTGCCTCTCCCACTGGTGAAATTTTGTTCACAATTACTCATGAGACCATTAACCAAATGCTACAGATCCCTCAAAATGACTCCACCATCCCTTTCTATGTTGAATCCCTAAATGAATTATACTAGAAATTGACCTTTTCCCAGAGAGCCCAAATTTTTGAGATTTTCCTCCCTGAAGATGCCCAACTACCTAAGAAAAATCCACCATAACCTTCTTCTATTTTCCCAAAGAAGGCTAATCAGATCATCTCCATGCTCTCATGTTTATTATGATAGTATTCTGATGAATGTGTAGATGAACCTATTTTAGGTTATCTGTCCATTTTCTCTACATAAGAAAAGGTTGTTGTGAAGTTCAATTTCAGTAAATTCTTGGCTGACAACATTCATGAACAATTTAGTAAGTTTCCAATTGAAGGAATGTTCAATTATTCTTCAATTTTGGTTTATATGTTCATATTCTATCAAGCATACAAGTTCCCTTTCGCACTCCAAAAGATAAATGAACAAGGAATCCCATCGTTAGTCATGACTAAAGATAAGTGTACTCATTAGTCATAAAATATTTGAAAGTGTACTAAAGAGGTAGATGAGACAGAAAGCCAAAAAGAAGAAATTCGCAAATTGATTAGGGAGAAAAATGCACATATTAGGGAAATGGAAGCAGAGATGGACAAGCTGATTAAGGAAAAATAGATGAATGCACAGTTATCCATGGTTCCATTAGATGCAGTGCTCCTGACAGGGATAAGAACAACAAAAGTTTCTACATCAACATCAACCCCAACACAAAATTCAGATGCCTCAGATAAATTGGTGAAATCTATGGAGGACATGTCCATATAAGGAGCAGAAATAAAAAAGTTACATGAAGAGGTAAAGTCATTACAGGAAAAAAAATCAAGGGTTGAGACTTGTCATCAGGTAGAAATACACAAATATTAGACGCTCAGACAACGACTACAAAAGTTAGGAAAAGAAACAACCATGGCTAATACCTTATCCCAAGCTAAGGAAAATATAGAGATAGACATCAATAAATCCATGACAGAGATTTGGCCTTCTATACAGATCATCTTTGAGCAGCATGAGTTAATTTAGAAAGCTAGAGGAGCCATTTAAATTATTAAGGAAGAATTGGGAGAAAAGCTAGTAGAAGCCACAAATCTCATCAAGTTTCTAAATTCTAAAAAAAAACAAGAGTTAGAGGAGCTAGAGATAGAGGACAAAACAAAAACTATCTTAGAAATCAAAAAGGTTCTAACCAAGAAAGGCCTCTTGTTGCAATTGGAAGAAAAATGTCAGGTTATGGATATATGTGTGCAGAGGTTCTTCAACAAGTTTGAGGTGCTAAACAAGAAAGGACTACATGGTTTATTAGTGACTAATGACAAGTTAATTAGTTTTCCTTATTATAACTAGAAATTAAAGACAGTTGCAAAAGACAATTCAAAATTCACAGGAATACAAGCAAGCATCACTGAGAAAGCATTCCTGGAAACATTGTAGTTTGATTTGAACATTCAACATGAGATCAAACAAATTTTCGTCACCAAACCCACTTTTTTCTAAATACACAGAGGTGGATGAAATTTACAGCAAATTACTTAAAATGTCAATGTCAATGCCAAGTAAGAAAAGGTGGGACAAATTGTGTGAGTTGCTTGAGTAAAGATGGGTTCTACTTTTTAGCAGCAAGGACCAACAACTAAGCAGAATTCAAAGGGACATATCATCAACAACTTCCATCAAATCAACACTAGACATCCGAGCAGATCTGGAAGATTCCTATATCTTTGTAAGTAGAGATATAGTTAGTTTAGATATTCGTAAAATATATCCCGATCAATTATGAAAGGATGTTTTGTAAATAAATGTATAAATACTTCTTATTTGGAAGTATCCAGGGTTGATTTTTGCATCCAAGAAAGCTATCTTGTAATTTTCAAGTGGATTGATCAGTAATAAAAAAGGCTCTTTCACAAGATTCTCATGTCAAATTGTTGGTGAAGTGCATCTATCTTTGTTTATGTTTTCCATTCTCTATTATCTTTTTTATGTGTTTCCAATCCTAATTATTCAAAACAAGGTTAAAGAATATAATTTATTTCAATATACTATGTTTCTGGCTTTGAATGATTTTTATGTTTTCAACTGAAATAAAGTAAAAGAATTCTTAATTACTCATTTACTTGATGGAATTCCTCTCATTTATTCATATTCACTTCATCTAAATTTACAAGATCCAAACAGTTTAACTATCTTTCCCTGTGAAGAAACCTAATAAAAATTTGAAATTGATCCTTATTTTAATGGACAGACCCCATAGCCCAATGGTAATTTAAGCATTCAATCAACCAAATATTTCAAACAAACAAACAAATCCTGAACTATCATAACTAGCCTAATATTTCAACCTAAACAAATCTAAATATTACAGAGAGATCCATCTATGAAGTTGGCAAGGATAGATCCCAGCTTTCAAAGTGGTTTTGTAGTTACCTCTGTCCTTTCTTCTACAACCTCTAGAAATTACAGAGAGATAACATAGTGGCGACCATACTGGGGAAGAACAAATTTTCAACTTCTACGAATTCTTCTTCCTAGTAAGAAAACTTTATTTCTGGAAAATCAAGGATTCAAATCTTTATAAACAATTATTCAGAGGTTGTAAACTTTGTAAATAATTAAGTAATGTATAAAAAGTTTTAGTTGTGGCTCCAAAAATAATTCACACCAGATCTCATCTCGGTCCAGAACCTGTAAAAGTTTTAGATGACCTTGAAAAATTGATTAGGAAAAGAAGTTTAGCAGAAAGTCAAGGGAGCGGTAGTCCCCCTCCTCAGGAAACCTCTCTCCCTGAGAAATTTGTCACAATCCAGGATATTCAATTTGATCTACCATTTGAGAAAATTCTATTCAAAACCAAATCTAAGAGTTTCATGGATGAAACAATATTAGATCAAGCTATTTTACAACCTGATACACCTGAAAGACAATATCTTGAATTAGATCTTGATCAAAAAATCCTTCAAAATTTTGAGAAGTTACAAGATCTATCATTAGACTTCGATCAAGATTTACATGAATCCTATATTCAACAATCTGTTGAACTTTTTTCCCTAACCATTTCAGCATCATCTATTAATTCTCAATTGATTCATCCTATATCTACCAGTCATGCTTCTTATATATTTTCCACTACCTCTCTAATAAATTCACATACAATGATCCATCCTGTTACATAATTTCCCGCATCTACACCTTCCACAAGTTCATCTGCTATTGATCCTCCTATACCAATCATGGCAACAATATATGCTCCCCTCATTTTGGTTGCTCCTTTACATAATATGCCCCAATACTATCAATCTAGGATTCGTCAGTTTGATKTCATTGGAACTATGACTACACAACAACATGTTGATAAGTGAATGACTTTTTTGACCTGCAAGAAGTAGATGAAGAAGATGTTAAAATGAGATTGTTTGYCCAAAGMTTAAATGGACAAGTCAGGAAATGGTTCAAAGCCTTACCAKTTGTTAGTCTAAATGAAATTACTTCTTTTCACCAATCATTCCTYAATAGATGGGAAGTTAATAAAAATCCACTTCATATTTTATCTGAATATGAAAGTATTAAAAGATCCCMTGGGGAAAGTGTACAGGATTATTGTACTAGATTTAACAATATTTATAATGCAATTTAAACCAACATTAAACCCCCTCAAGTTTTAKCTTTGATTAAATTACCTGATGGTTTTGATGSTAACATGTCTTATCAATTGAGAGAAAGAAATCTTGCAACCTTGGAAGAAATGCAGAGAGATGTTGTGAGTGTAGAGGCCAATCTATTAGCTAAGAGAGCTAAAATTAGAACAAAGAAGAGAGTAACTATAAAAGAAGAACCATCTACCTCTTCTACTGATGCAAAAATAGACCCTTTAGTTAGAACCATGGAAAGGATGATGGACAGGTTAGACATTGCTGATAGGACTGCTCCTAGAGAAAATCAACCTGGCCCCCAAATCATAAATCCTAATTTTAGGAGAAACCAACCCCAAATCAGACAAAGAGAACAAAGAGGTCCATATCAACAGATCCAACCTCCTTTTCAAGAAAATTATGTTGATGAAGGGGAAGAAATAGTTGAAGACCTTGATGATGTTCACATCAACTTAATGGGAATAAATGATAATGATTCTATATTTCTCACTCAAGAAGAACAAGATATTTTCCTTCTTTCACAAACTGAAATGGATCATGAGGAATCAAAAGATTATAAACAAGGTTTTGAAAACGCAATTATGGAGGTCCATAGGTAGTATAATCTAAGGAGTAAGAAATCAACTAAAATCCTGCTAAGAAAATTCATGACATTCCTCCTAAAAAGAACACAAAAGTTCCAACCAAAAAAACATCTAATATTGTCTCAAAAACAATGCAAACTGATATTCCCTCTACCACCCAACCCAAAGACATTTCACAAAAGGATGTTTTTGAGAAACAAGATTTTTCTAACCCAAATAAAAGTCAAACATCATTCAACTTTGAAAATGAATTGGCAAAATTCAAGATACTTATTCCTATAACATAGCTCATGGATAAGAATGCATATAGATCACAAGTGATAAAATCTTTGAACATAGAGGAAGGTACAAACACGATAAATTTTGTTGTTGATCAACCAAAACTATTATTTTCTCTTGAAGTCGATGGAAAACCTGAAAATGGAACTGTACCCCCATTCTACATCAGTTTAAACATTCATGACAAAACTATGCACAATGCAAAGCTTGATTCTAGTGCTTCCCACAACTTCATGTCTAAGGCTATTATGGAAATATTAGGACTTGATATCACTAGACCATACAAATATTTGTATTCTTTTGATTCAAGTAAAGTAAAATGAATAAGTCTCATTAAAGATTAGTGTGTTACTTTAGCACAAATACCAGCCAAGATCTTGGTAATGGACATAGTTGTTGTTGATATACCTCCTAAATATGGCATTTTATTGTCTCTCTCATGGGGAGATAAGTTACAAGGAACCCATCAACTAGACATGACTTATGCTACCATCCCATTGTTTGGTAAACAGAGGAGATTATATAGGGAAACATTGATGAAATACATGGTCAATAGTCAGGATAAACCACACAATTATCCCTTATATTATGTTAAGCCAAACCTTGATTCTTTTATTTTGTACAATGATGGAGACATGGGGAAACAAATTGTTAATTTATAAAATGATGTGTATAACATTGAAGAAGACAAAAAAGTTATTGAAGAAGACAAAACAATTATGGTGGAAGATGATAAAAAAAATGAACCTCTATGGAACTTAGATTTTGATGAGGTTGTTAGTAAGGAAGGGTCAGGAGCAGCTGTATGAGTCTCAAATTCAAAAACCAACCATTCAGAAGGACATTCCTATAAGATAAACTTCCAATGTACCAACAATATAGCTGAATATGAATCCTTAATGTTAGGGTTACAGCTTTTGAAGAAGCTTGGTGCCAAGAGAATTTCAATTTGTGGTGACTTTGAACTGATAATAAAACAAATCAAAGGTGAATACTCTGCTAAACACCCAATATTGAGAGATTACATGAATGTTGTCCTAGATTTTATAGAATGCTTTATTGAGTATGACTTATCAACCATTCCCAAAGGCCATAACATTTTAGTTGATGGTCTGGCTACCTCAGCAAGTACCTGCAAAATACCTTTCCATCCTAGTTGCCAATACATAGTTGAAGTAAAGAACATACCAGTTGTCCCACATAACATCATATATTAGTAAGTCTTTGGAAATGATGAACAAATTGATATTTTTGTACAACAAAGAATGAATTTGAATGTGCCAATATAGATGCAGATTCTAATGATGAAGGAGAAAGTGTGGATGAGATAGATTCAAAAGAAATAGATCAAATACAAGAAGATTTGGAAATATTGCAATTGAAAGATAGTGTCTTTCCTAGAGGGTTATTCCCCTTATAGGAGTTGTTTGATTTTAATGATGTATCCAAAAATCCTAAAATTGAACCTACTGGAGATGAAGTTGAAGAGTGCAACATAGGAACTGAACAAGAGAAAAAAATGATTAAACTGTCTAAATCTTTACCCCCTGCTGAAAAGAAGAAATACATAAACTTGTTCAAAGAATTCATATATGTTTTTACATGGAGTTATGAAGATTTGAAATCTTATGACACCAACATTATACATCACAAAATTCGTATAAAAGAAGACCAAAAACATTTTAAACAAAAACTTAGGAGGATTAACCTAAGGTTGATGCCTCTGATTGAAAAAGAGATCAAAAGATGTATGATGTTAATATCATTGTCCCATTAAGATTTTCTAAGTGGGTATCAAATTTAGTTCCAACTAGAAAAAAGAGTGGAGAAATAAGACTTTGCATTGATTTCAGAAATCTTAATAAAGTCTCTATCAAAGATAACTACCCTTTGCCTAAAATGGATCACATTTTGCAGAAGGTGGTTGGGTCTAGTAGAATTTCTCTGTTAGACATTTTTTTTGGTTACAAAAAAGTTTTAGTCCATCATGAAGAACAAGAAAAAGCAACATTTACTACACCTTGGGGTACTTTCATGTATGTGAAAATGTCTTTTGGCTTAATGAATGTTGGACCTACATTTCAAAGAGCAATGGATATTGATTTTGTGGAAGAACTAGGCAGGTTCATAGTTATATATCTTGATGATATCACTGTTTTTAAACAAATGAAGAACATTTGCTCCACCTGAGAAGAGTCTTTGAAAAATGCAGGAAATTTGGAATCTCCCTCAACCCAAAGAAAACATTATTTGGCTTAGAAGAAGAAAAACTGATAGGAAATATCATCTCAAAGAATGGAATCAAAATTGATCCTAGCAGAATTGAAGCTATTCAAAAGATAGATCATCCTAGGAACATAAAAGAACTCCAATATTTCATTGGCAAAATAAATTTTCTCAGGAGATTTATTCCCAATCTGGCAGAACTTCTAAGAAATATAACAAACATGTTGAAGAAAGGAACTAAAATAAAATGGACTATAGAATAAAAATATTCATTTGATTAAGTAAAATAAGCCTGAACACAAGCCCTTGTGTTGATCAGCCCTGATTTCACAAAATATTTCATCATTTTCTCATTTTCCTCCGAACATACTATTGTAGCAGTACTCTTGCAGAAAAACAATGAAGGCCATGAACTGCCTATTGCTTTGTTTTCTCAAGCCTTAAGAGATGCTGCATTGAAATACATTATCATGGAAAAGCAAGCATTTTCTCTGGTAAAAGCAATCAAATATTTTAGAGTCTACATTCTTCATTCACATATAATTGCTTATGTCCCAAACTTTGTGGTGAAAGACATTCTGACCCAAAATAGTCTTGATGGGAAAATAGGTAAATGGATTGTTGTTATCCTTGAATATAATATTGAAATCAAACCTACCAAACTCATTAAAGGTCAGGGACTAGCTAGATTAATGGTTGAATCTAATTTTCATTCTTTGGGTATAAATTTTCTAGCTTCACTGGATGAACAAGAAGAGCATGTGACTCCACAAGTAACAGAGGATTTTGCAACCTCTCATTGGTATGCATACCTGATTTTTGTCTTACATCATTTACAAGATCCTCTTCGTTTGACCAAGACTAAAGCTAGGTTTCTTAAACTCAAAGCTATGAAATATTCTATTTTAGATGGCAATTTATATTGGAAGGATGTTTGGAGGAATTTTACTAAACTGTTTACTGAAAGATGAGGTAGATAAAGTTATGCAAGAATTTCATGAAGGAGATTGTGGTGGACACTTGAACTGGAAGACTATTGCCAAAAAAATCCTAAGAGTTGGTTTATACTAGCCAACCTTATTTGCAGATGTTCATAAAAAAGTCACCTCATGTCATAATTGTCAAATTTTTGAAGGAAAAAGGAAATTGATGCATTTTCCCTTGAAACCAATATCAATTGAAACTCCTTTTCAATAGTGGGGTTTGGATTTCATTGGAGAAATTCATCCACCATCATCAGGCCAACACAAATGGATCCTTACAACCACTAACTATTTTACCAAGTGGATTGAAGTTGTACCTACAAAGCAAGCTATTGATGTTGCGATTGTTAAATTTTTAGAAACTAATATTCTTTCAAGATTTGGATGTCCCAGGAAGATCATCACTGATAATGCAAGATCATTCAAATCAAAGAAGATGGTGGAGTTTTGCATCAAATATCAAATTACTTTAGGACACTCTATTTCCTATTACCCTCAATGGAATGGATTAGAGTCTTCCAACAAAAGTTTGGTTAATATCATCAAAAAATTGTTGCAAGATAACAAGAACTCATGGTACAACATGTTGGTCAATGCATTATGGGTTGACAGACTTATGACTAAGAGATCAATTGGCATGTCCCCATACCAATTGGTTTATGGAATGGATTTTGTTTTCCTCACTTCTGTAGGTGTCTCTGTTATGGAAATCTTGCAAGAAGTACAAGAATAACCTAATTGCATCCAAAGGAGAATAAATCAAACCATACATCTGCAATAATCCAGAGAAGAAGTTTACAATAAAACTCAAGTGATCCAAGAGAACATTAAGAAGATCTATGACAAAAGAACCAAGGCTGATGATTTCCAGATAGGAGATGAGGTGTTGAAATGGGATTCAAGGAAATAAGAGAAAGGTAAGCATGGAAAATTTGATAATTTATGGAAAGGTCCTTACATAATCCATGCTTACAAAGGAAATAATGAATTCTTTATTAAGGATATGGATGGAACAGATCTTCCAAGTGGACGTGTCAATGGCAGAATTCTCAAGCACTACTTTTCATTGGAATAGAAACATTTCTCACTCAGGATCATTGTAAATACCATTTTATTTTTTACTATCATGAGTGGGTGAATCATATTAGAAGTTGAATCTCTAAGAGAAGGCCCTAAGATCATGATCATTTGTCTCCATGTTTACAACTACAATAAAGAAAATTAAATGCAAAAAGTACTGGAGAAGATAATTCAATGCTATTGGTCAATGGTTCTTGACACCTAACAGGGAGTCACCATCCCAAAATGGAGCCATTGTTAGAGTCCTATAGTTCATAGTATCAAATGGTGATTGAATATTTCTCTTTCAGTGATGTTATATTGTAGATAGTATTACATTCTGCAAATGATTTCCAAAAGAAAAAGATGAAAAAAAATAATGAAAATGTAAAGAAGGTAGAAAAGAAAAGAAAAGAAAAGAAAAAAAGGAAAAAATAAAAAGAGAAAAAGAAGAAAACCCCATGAAAAGAAAAATAAGTTTGAATCATATAGTTTAATCACTATCAAACAATTTTCAATTTCTATTGTTAGGTTAGAGAATAATTTTAGCCAAACTGTTTAATCTCGGCTAAAGTAGTTAGGTAGAGGAAGAAATTAATCTAATTGTTTAAAATGGATTAATTAGTTAGATGCATAGGATATAATATATGTTAGATGAATTATCCCTTCAAAGAAAATTAAAGAGGGCCTACACATTAAAATGCACCCTAAGTTGATGAAAATAAGTTACAATAGTGTAGGAAAAATAAAGGAGAATGTAAAGGTTTCAAAAAGAAAACATTTTGATTTATGGCGCATATTTTTATTCAAAGTTGCAAAGTTGACAAGAAATTTTGTCTTGTAGCACATAATTTCCACGCAGATCTTCCTCGACAACATCATTCCTTTCCC
Organism: Picea glauca; assembly: GCA_000966675.3. Taxonomy (NCBI): domain Eukaryota; kingdom Viridiplantae; phylum Streptophyta; class Pinopsida; order Pinales; family Pinaceae; genus Picea; species Picea glauca. The sequence goes on along the minus strand of JZKD02S1882092.1, from coordinate 34,964 downwards.
AATCGACAGTCCTTAATTTCTTTCACACCCCCCGACCTACCTACCTTTATCGGAGGAGGGGGGGTCTGAAAAGTGGTTTTTTCCCACCCCAGTCCCACCTAACGTGGAACCTCCTCATCGTTTCACACCTCCCCCCCCCCCTGAAATCCACCTAACTAAAACCTGATATTGCTCACCTTCCCACTGCTACTTGCCCTCTCCCTACACGACACCTTCCCCCACACATTATATCCATTAACCAATCAATCACTTCCCCATGACCGTTAGTTGTCCCATAAAAATCCTGTGCCCTAACGGATATCCCTGCACATACAGAAAACCCCATTGCCCCCCTGTTACACTATTTGCTGACTGAAAACCCGTGAAGACCGAGCAAGCTTGATGACAGACTATCACTACCATCAATTAACATCAATCGACGAGTTATTTTCCTGGTAATTACAACATCGCCAACCTACTTTACTGTCATTTTTTCAATTATGGATCCCAAAGGAAAGTATGTCGACACCTCTGAAAACCCAATGGTTCCACCTCCAATTGACCTATACCACATTCCTCTGTCTCACAGAGACTATAAATTTTCAGAGACGAAGTGCAATTTCAATTTATTCTAAGTACATTGTTGGATGAAGGATATTTTCCTTGACCAAAGTGATGAAATTGATCTCTGGGAATCCAATTTACCCATCTACATTTTTCCCCAAACCTTCCCTTTCCTTGAATTTGTCCTTAAATGCCAAGCTAATTATCTACCAAACCAAAGAGCCATTGCCTCTCCCACTAGTGAAATTATGTTCACAATTTCTCCTAAGACCATTAACCAAATGTTGTAGATCCCTCAAAATGACTCCACCACCCCTTTCTCTGTCGAATCCCTAAATGAATTATACTAGAGATTGACCTTTTCCTAGAGAGCCCAATTTTTTTAGATTTTCCTCCCTCAAGATGCCCAACTGCCTTAGAAAAATCCACCATACCCCTCTTCTCTTTTCCCAGAGAAGGTTAATCTATTGGATT
>JZKD02S1882091.1:567860-586715 GCA_000966675.3 Picea glauca | reverse complement strand
ACGTGACTTGGAATAATGGAAGGGATGTTATCCATTGAATTTTCCACTGGCTCTAGGGAAGACTCAAGACGTCATCTTTGTGAGATCTTTGAAATAGACGACCCTTGTTGAATTTGCTTAATCATATTGAATATTAGAAGGGATTCTCCCTCGACTATCACCTAGTTTTATTCATTCTACTTTTATATGTTGAGCCCTTCTTCCAACGTTAATATTTCTGCAAAGTTGTTACTAGTGTGGCATAGATTGCCTACATAAGTTCTTTTGAGTTCTCCTAAGCTATCCTAGAAAAATCCTCCCAAAACTACCTTACATGGGTTTCCTTTTGAGGCCCCATTAAATTTTAGTTTAATAAACCCTTGGGGAGGAGGTCACTAGCTTGAAGGAGACGATACCTTTGGTGGCAACAAAATTGGGAAAACTGGAACTGAGAGACTATTTAGAACTAGGGCCTTGAGAATATTTCTCTCCTACTGGTTCGTCTTCTAATTTTCTTCCTTCGAACGTTGAGTGTCGACTATTTCTAGGATAGCTTTGATTATTCTAGTCCATACCTCTATCGGGGGCTGAGTCTCATCTCTAAAGATTCTTTTGTTGCGCTCTTTCCACGTTTCCCATAACAAGAATCTTGGGAGGAGCTTCCATAAGTGGCTGACTATAGGGTTAGGAGTGATGGATGATGACCATTCTTTGATGGAGTTAGGAAGATATTGACAACTGTGTCTCGATCTATGGAAAAGGGATTCTCTCTGGTCCCATAATTATTCCACAAAGGGACAAGAATTGAACAGATGCTCGATGGATTCTTCTTGTGAGAGGCATAATGGGCACCTTGAGGGTCCTGAGAAGCTTCTTTTATAGAGATTATCCCAATTCAACGTCTTTTTTTGAGTTAGCAGCCATAGAAAGGTTGAAACTTTTTTCCAAAAATTTTGTTTCCATATCCGTTGCCAAGATTGGGGATATTTTGGTAGTTCACTACAATCAAGTAGGAATATTTAACCGTGAAATAGCCCTTTATTGACGAACCCTAATGGAGGTGTCTCACATCCTTAATAAATTTGATTCTCCTGCACGCTAAGTCCTCCCAAAATCATTCTACAATCTCTTGGTCCTGAGCTCCTTTCCATCCTTCTTTGGGGATCCATTTGCACCATCTTTGATGAGCTTTTTCCGGGGCCCAACAATGCACTACTTTCATTTTCCCTTTGCGTAACATAGCTTCCTTTATTCCTTCAAGTTGTTGTTGGTATGACCATTTCAACATCTATTGTCAAACATCTTCCCAAAAGAAGGCCTCCTTTCCATTCCTAATTTCCCAAAATCAATTTTGTGAAATCAAGGATCTATTTTTCTAGGCAAAATTCCATATGTTGGATCCGCTTGTGGCACTTTTCATTCAAATTAGGATTCCTTCATGTTCTTCTCTAGCATACTTCACCTTCCAAATACAAGCCCATTAATAATGATGGTTGGTATGACAATTCCACCATAGCTTTACTCCTAAGACTTTACCCACTATTTTTAGGTCTTGGAGACCCAAACCTCCTGCTATCTTGGGCTTGCAAATTGATTTCCATGAAACTAGGGCCCATTTTTTACTCTCATTGGATCTGTGTAAGTTTCTCACCACTTTAATAATAAACTTAGGAGTCACTGAGATAGAGAACCGGTATAGAGGCATAGTTTGAAGAACAAATTTCACTAAGATCAGTATACCATCTAGGTTGAGGCATCTGAAGGCCCAATTATCGAGCTTCTTAGTTAGACTGGAAAGGAGGTATTTCTAGGCCTCTTTCTTTAGGGACGCATCAACCAGGGGAACTCCTAAATATTTAGAAGGGAGAGTGTTGCATTGTAATCCCAAGGTAGCTTCTAGATGGGCTTGGACAACTAGAGGCATGTTAAAGAAAAAAAGATGAGATTTTCCTTGATTAATTGTCATTCTTGAAGTTTCTGAGAACTCCTTTAGAACTTGTTTAATTTGGAGGGATTCTCTAATGGTAGGAGTATCCATTAGCATCGTGTCATCCACAAATTGTTGGTGGGTAGCTCATTTTTTGTCCCTGTGGAAATTGATCCCTTTCCACTTCCCTTGAGCTTCTACTACTTGGATAGATTTTCCTAGACCTTCAGCCATTAGAACAAAGAGGAAAGGGGAGAGTGTGTCTCCTTGTAGGATTCCCCAAGAAGGGGAGAAGGTTGTTGAGGGAGATATATTCACCAAGATGGAGAAGAAAATTAAGGAGAGAAAATCCATAATCCACTTGAAATATACTTCCAACTAAGGCTATCATAAGATTTAGCCAAATCCAACTTAATAAGCAAGCTAGAATTCCGAGAAGACATTAAAGAGAGAATGTGTTAATGTGCCATATTAATGTTATCCAGGATCTAATGTCCTTACACGAAGCCTGATTATTCCTGAGATATTAATAGGGGAAGAAGGGGCTTCAAGTGGTTGGCGATGACTTTAGAGATGATTTTATATATCACGTTACAAAGGGATATAGGTTCAAATTTTATAGGGTCGTCTACATTTTCCTCTTTGTGGATAATGGTTAGGAAGGTTGACTTTAAGGCAGGGATGACCTTGGGAATTTTTCTTGAGTCTTCAATTGCTTCCAGAACATCTTGTTTGATCACAAACTAGCAAGCATGAAAAAAGTCAGTTGTAAAACCACCTGGTCCTAGAGATTTACCTTTGGGAATTTCCATGATTTCCTATTATACTTCTTCCATTGAGATTTCTCTCATCAAAGCTCCGTTATGTTCCTCTGTTACCAGCTGAGGTATGTGTTTGATTATCTTTTTGATTGTTGATTTCTTGTTCTCTTAGGGTTCTTTCATCAAGGCACTATAATACTGCATTAAATCTGATTCTATTTCTCTGTGATTGCAGAGTTTATTCCCTTGGGCATATTGGATCAAATAAATTAGATTAGTGTGTCGACGTTGGAGAATTGAGCTATGGAAAAAAATTTCATTCTTTTCCCCTACTTTTATCCATTGAACTCTAGATTTTTGGCACCACAATTGCTCTTCCTTTTTCTCTCTAATGGATATTTGAGTTCTTAATTTAGTTTCTTCCTCTATGAGTTATTCTATGCACCAATTTTTTATCATATTTTTTTGAAGTTATTTCATGTCCTCCGTAAGTTCGCATTTTTCTGAGAATATGTTTCCAAATTCTTCTTTGTTCCATTTCTTTAGTTGATGTTTTACATTCTTCAACCATTGTTGGATTCGATACATTGGGGAACCCAAAGGTATGGCCGGTGCTCTCCACCAACTTTCAAATTTCTCCTAGAAGGATTGATTTTTCAGCAAAAAATGTTTTAATCAAAAAGGTTGATTCTTAGGACTAGCTTGAATATCAATTGTAATGCAAATGGGCCAATGATCAAAACCCTGAAAGGGGAGAATGGAAGTTTCTATAGCATAGTTAAGGTGTAAAAGGGACTCTGACACTAGGAAGTGATCTAGGAAAGAGGTTATTTGTTGGTTACCTCTTCTATGGTTATTCCAAGTGAATATTCCATTGTTGGTTTCCAAATATGCCAAACGTAGATCATTCAAAGTCTCCTTAAAGTGGTCAGAGTCTTGATCCAACCGGTTGACCCCTCCTTTATTTTCCAAGAGGGAAGAGATTATATTGAAATCAACTTCCATAATTCAAGGGCTTTGCGAGGTGTAAGGATTAAGGTTTTGGAGGGAATTTGGAAAGGACAATTTATCATGGGGAAATTGAAGGTCATAGACATTGGTAACTATATGCATTTGATCTTACCCAATTAGTTGGAAATTAGATAAAAGTAAGCATCTAGTAGAAACAAAGTGGTTCTGGATGATGTCGGAGGGGAGCCAAAGGATTTTCAATCCTCTTGAGGCTCCATCTACATCAATAACGACCGATTGGAAGCCCTGCCAACATTTAGAGGCTACTTTTTCAAGAATTTCAAATGAACATTTTGTTTCTTGAATCATTACGATAGATAGTTTTTATTGTGAGATTAGAGTCTTCACGTCTCTATGTTTACTTGGGCCATTGATACCCCTTATATTCTAGGAGAGTACTTTCATTGAGATTTATGGGGTTGGGAAGAAAATTTTTCTTCCATGCTTTTAATTCAGCCCGAATTGACTAGGAGTTGCCCTAGTCCTTGGAGCAGTTGTTTGTTTGAAGTTTTATCTTCCTTCTTATATCCTTTTGTTAATTTAATTGTTTCCTTACCTAAATAATTCTTAATTCCTAGACTGGATGCAGTTGAATGCTTACCTTTATGTGTGTCCATTGTTTTCTCCATATGTTTACATTTGAGAAATGATTATTTTAGGAGTTGGATTTTCTTTTATAGGATTGAGTGAACTTATTTCCTTTCATAGGCGACGACTATGCTTTGAAGGTTGAGTCCTTATAATTCCATTTCATCACATTCTTCCATATCTATTTTTATTTCATTGATGTTCTTCATTTCTTTATCTTGATCTTTGATTATGAGGTTTCTTTGTTGCATATCTGTATTTGTACTCATCAATGGATTAGAATCGGGTCCTTGAGCCTAGATAAGGTCCTACGTTGAATGGATATGTTGCTCCTTTGTTTGGATGTCTTTCTATTGATCCTCAACTGTAGACAATTTTTTGAAACTATTGTTGGTTCAGGGTCCCTTGGGATTTGGATGCAACATTGTTTTCTTAAGGATCTTCCTCTTAGAAGGGAATTTTTCAAATCTGTATGTGTCCTTTCATTGTTGATATTTGGGTTGATCCATTGGTTTATTCAGCGGGGAATCCTTGAATAGGTGACCATGGATGTGACATTATCGGCACATAAAGGGGATGTGTTCATAATCAATTGTTTGGATCTAGTCCATGTACTAAAATTTGACGATGATAGATGTTGGAAGATCCTTTGAAACATCAAGGTACACACAGATCCAAGAAAATGAAGTATATAGTCATTGGTGTGTATCATTTGCAATGCAGACAAAATAACCCAGCATATTTCCTATTCCTTATAGAATCTCTACATGCCAATATTCTTGTGGAAGAGAATAGAGACGTATCCATATAAGAGTTTCCGTAAAGTCCTCTTTCTCATGGATGAATTTTGCTTTCCAGATACACAGGTATAAGCTTGTTGAGTTGAAAAAATAGGGACCAATTTCATGTCCCCATTTTTGGGTTCCCCTATTTGGCAGTGGAAATGACTTCCATGGCTTGTTAGTGAAGAAAAAGGGAGTCAAAAGGGGTTATTTAATGTCACTTAGGTAGGATTAATAAGTTACTTATCTATTAAAAGTGAATTTTAATCCTAAAGTGAAAGAAAAAAGGGGATAAGGGTCATATTTGATTTAGTCAAAAAGGGGATAAGGGTTACATTTGATTTGGTAAAAAAAGGGAAAGTTCTAAAAGGCATGGAGAAAGGATAAAAGGAGGTGTAGAGCGTCACTTTGTCATTATGATTTGATCTCTCATTTTGGAAGTGCTCTTGAAGCCATGGTTTTGTTAGGGTTTTGAAAAACCCTTCCACTATTGGTTTGTTTTCAATAGTGCAAATCTACCCTAGATAGAGAAGAGGGGAATCCACCCAGGATTTCCATTGGAGCCTAGACAAGAGGGGAATCCATCCAAGATTTCTATTAGAGATTCCATTTTATGGTTTGGTTTTCAGTAGGAGGAAGATGGGTTTGCATAGGAGATTGGTGGAACCTTACAGAGGAGGCCATACTCTAATTTCGCACGTACTTGGGGGATTTCAAGAAACTATACCAGGAATCACTCCGCGGTTTAGGCATAGGGAGTCCAGTGAGGCCCTCGCTAGTTTTCCATCCTTTTCATGTGAGTACCATGATCCAAGTGGATATTGGTGGCCACCCAGTTTTAGCTCATCAGATTTTTCTGTAATGATAAAATTTATTTATAATTGCGGGTTTTGCACTTCCAGGGCTATCCTGAATCCCTACACAACATCCAAGTGGATATTGGTGGCTGCCCACCTTTTCTAACAGGCTTATTTTGGAATTTTTCATATGCGTACATATTTGTGTACTTCCAGGGCCGTTTTGGGGCCCTAAACAATGTTTTTTTGGCTTGTTGTAGTCAATATGTATACATAGTTAGAGTTTGATGGCATGATGTGTAGTTCTCGAAAATACCTTTCCAATGGGTTATCACTCGCCTAAAATGAAGGTCGTATGAAACATTTACGACCCCGATAAGTTGAGGTACCAACTTACCATCGGGGCCCACATAACTTTTGGTGTTTGACCTCCTAGGGTTAGGTTTTTGGATGTCTAGGTTTTTGGCGTTCATGAGTAATGTTAAAAATGCTTATGGAGCCTCATTGTAATCATTTTGCTAAGATAGATGCACATAGCAGCCACATCTCTTCTTAGATATGGCTACCACCATTCGAGCAAGTTGTTTCAGTTCTACAATTTTACAGTTTCAGCCTAATTTATTTATTCAATAGAATTTATTGTTCACTAGATATCGGTTGTTGTTCTCTGTATCTTAGTGTTATTGTATTTAGTCTGCTATTCATTTTGTTCCGCTCATAAATCTGTATCAGTGGTATCAGAGCGATCTTCTCTTCATTTATTTTTCTTCGTGCATGTCCTCAATAAGATATGGATACAAGAACATGGGACTTGAACCAGTCGAGCCTTTGCAATATCAGTCATGCTGAGCTTGAAAATAACTCATGGGGGATGAGAAGAAATATGGAGTAGGAGATCCTTTTCAATTGTTGCTTGAGGAATCCCTTGTGCGACAAAGGAACAAAATGATGGACAAATTTGCACAGATCCTTTAATGCCTGCCCACAGGGGATGCATCACCATCAAGCGGCCATGCAACCCCCTTCAAGGTACAAGTAATTTTTGATATTCCATTCTTTGAAGGATTGATAGATGAAAATGTTGTAGATAAATGGTTGAATCTGCTCAAACGGTATTTTTTGGTCCACAATTTTTCTGATAGGGAAAATATTACTTTTGCACTCCTCAAGATCGTCCCCCATGTTAAGGACTTGTGGGATACTTACTCTAAGCAAAGGGCCATATAGGAATCTGCAATATTTGCGGTCGCCAATAGATAGGATTCCTTCAGGGATGCCATTAAAGAACAATACTACCATTTTGGAAGCTACGAGGACCAGTACACAAGATGGACCACATTGCATCAGGAAAGGGACCAGACAGTACCAAATTTCACCAATATTTTCCATACCCTGCACACCAAATTGGGTATTAAAGACTATGAATGACATCTGGTGCTCAAATACCATGGTTGTCTGAATAAATACATTCAAACATAAATGGAGTTTCTGGACATTGCATAATTAGGTGTGACTTATAGATATGTTTTCTAGATTGAGAAAAACATTAAGGAGAAGAGGATAGAGTTTGGATCTGCAAACTCCTCATAGCCAAAGCAGGGAAAAGGAGGCCCCAACCCACAAAACAAGGGATAGAGAAAATATGGCCACTCTTAGGAAAACCAGTCCAAGCCACAACCCAAGAAGGGTAATGAGAATTCAAATAAGGACACGAGAAAGTGGTGTGAATACCATAAAATCCCTTGACACAACACTGAAGAATGTCACTCCAACCAGTCACTAGTGGCCGAGATGAAAGATTCTGAGTCAGAGGCATATTCTTACTCCGAATCAAATCCAGAAGGAGGGAATTCGATTATCAATGTCAAACCCAGCGCCACTGTCACTACCACCAAAGTCCATCCAAGTGAACCAGAAGAACCAGAGGAAGGGGAACTCCTCTTCCACTCGTAGATGTGGGTAAAGGGGGCTCTGCTTCATTTCATTGTCGATAGCGGAATTTAGAAGAACCTAATCACAACAAATGTCGTCAAGTGGCTGGACCTATCGATGATAGCGCACCCACATACCTACATGATTAGTTGGCTTCGCCAAGGAAGAGATCTCAGTGTCAACAAATAGTGTTGCCTTCCCTACGGAATCGAGCCCTTCAAAGACGAGGTATTGTGTGATATTGCTCCCCTTGAAGTTTGTGATGTTCTTTTAGGCCAACCATATTTGTGGAAGTGACATGTTCTGTATGAGTCTAGACCCCGTAGTGTTATTATTACTTAGTTAGACAATTGTACAGGAAACCAGAGGTAGCGTTGCCTATCGCTATTTATTTAATCTTTGCTAAGGAATGTAGTAAGGTCATTTCACAGACCAGAAAGTTCATCTTCTTTGTGATTCATGCTCATAGTAAGTAGAAGGTCGTCACCACATCCATGACCTCTACACGAATCCTCTCTTTGCAACATAACCAAGTGGACGGGGTCATGGAAGACTACATATACATATTCTCTCACCCACCAAGGTATTGACGCACTGCCAAGTCAATAATCCAATTGGTTTAACCCCCAGTGCACCTCTTCCTAATGGACCATTATATCGTCGCTTGGTGATGGAAAATGATGAAATCAAGTGTCAAATCCAAGAGCTGCTTCAAAAGGGCCACATCAGACCCAACTCCTCTCCTTACGACAACCTTATTGTACTAGTACAGAAGAAAGAAAGGACCTGGTAGCTTTGCATTGATTACATATCATTAAACAAAATTAAAGTCAGGAACTGGTACCCTATTCCCTGAATTGATTACCTTTTTGACCAACTCAAGGGGGAAAAGTTCTTCAGTAAGATTGACCTAAAGTCTAGCTACCACTAGTTTCCCATCAAACCGACTGATGTATGGAAGATAGATTTCAAATATAAATAAGGTCTCTTTGAATGGTTGGTCATGCCCTTTGGATTTACAAATGCACCAACAACTTTCATGAGGTTGATGGATGATGTATTGAGACCCTTCACCAACTATTTTGTGGTGGTATATTTGGATGACATCCTCATCTTTAGTAGAACTTGGGAGGAGCACATGCAACATATTTAGCAAGTTTTGAGCACTATGTGGCAGCACAATCTATATGCCAACTTGGAAAAATTCTCCTTTGGCATGAAAAGGGTCCAATACTTGGGCTACATTATTGATGAGCATGGGGTACATGTGGATCCAGCTAATATCCAAGTCATCCGTGATTGGCCAGCCCTGACCACACTAACCGAGCTTCAGATCTTCTTGGGACTTGTGAACTTCTATCGACGGTTCATGTTGGGATTCTCCCATATTGCATGTGCCCTCATCTAGGTGACCAAGGGCGGTGGTAAGGTAAAGTTCGCATGGGGGAAGGCACAACAATGGACATTTGATGATCAAAATCATTTCTTGTGCTCAACTCCAATACTCTCCTTACATGGTCTGCAACAACCGTTCGAGATTGAGACTGACAGTAGAACATTTTGGCGTGGAGAAAACTGTGGTCGTTCTATACAAACAATTTTATTGGCCAAAACTTTGACATGACATGAGAAAGTATATTTGATCTTGCAATACCTGTGCCATTTCCAAGCCAACCATTAAGAAGCAAGGCTTATACACCCCTCTTCCTACTCTTGAGAGACCTTGGGAATCCATCTCGATGGATTACATGTCTGGCCTTCCTTCCACCAAGCAAGGAACTAATTATGTATTTTTGGTGGTTGATTAGTTTTCGAAAATGACCATTCTCACAACCTGTAAGAAGAGCATCATAGCGACATATACTACCAATATCTTCTTCGAACTAGTGTGGGTCCACTTTGGGATGCCATAGACCATCACCTCAGATCAGGACAACAGGTTCCTCATCACATTTTGGTCGAGTCTCTGGTCACTATTGGACACCAAGCTCACTAAATCCACTGCTTTCCACCCCCAAACCAATGGCCAAAAAAAGGTCATCAATTGAATGATTGTGCACATCCTGCACATGTATAAATAGAAGCATTTGCGTACATTGGATGAGAGTATTCCTTATGTTCAACACAGCTATAATAGGGCTCTCCATAGCTCCATCGACCATAGCCCATTTCAGGTGGGGATGGGATTCCAACCCTTGTTTCCCATTGATGTTTCACTACCTCTTGCAACCACACAGGAAGAATCTTCCCATGTTTAGTCTAAGGACGAAAAATCCACCATACTCATTGAGAATATTCAACACATCCTCCAACAGGTCGACGGGATTTTGCAGAAAGACAATTCTAAGTACAAGCAACGCCATGATCAACATTGGGTACCACACCAAGTCTAGGTGGGAGACAAGGTTTGGTTACATTTGTAGAAAGAGCGCCTTATAGGGTCCCATCGGAAGCTCCGTCTAATTCGCTATGGGCCTTACACCATCACCAAGGTTGTGGGTAGCAATTCTTTTGAGCTCAACACTCCACCCTTCCTTGGCTAGTACCCAGTGTTCAATGTGGACGTCTGTTGGCCATATTTTCCACCATTATTAGACACCTCGGAGATCATAGAACAATTGACACCAATAGAGCTCAACCCTAAATGAATGGAACAGGCATCCACTGATCAGATAGTGGACACACAGGTCAAGGGCACTTGCCACTAGAGGATCCAACTTTATCAGGTTGTCAAGGCAGAGAAGCTCTTGCACCAAGGAAAGTGTCTCACCTGAGTCCAAATTCAGAAAAAAGTCCCTCACCTAATGGGGGAACTCAATGCAATGGATACATTTGCTTCCTAATGAGGGAGGACTGATCTAGGTGGATATTGGTGGTCACCCATCTATTCCAACTAGCTCATCTTGACAATTTTTAGTTCAACACATTTCTCTGTAATGATGACATTTAATTGTAATTGTGGGTACTGCACTTTTGTGGCTGTCCTGAAGCCTTATACAACATCTAGGTGTATATTAGTGGCTTCCCACCTATTATAACTAGATTAATTTTGAATTTTTTATATCAGTACATCTTTTTGTACGTCCAGGCCCATTTTTGGGCCCTAAACAGGTTTTTTTTTCATAGTAAAACTATAGATAGAGTCAAATTTTGATGAGATAATGTGTATTTCTCAAAAATACCTTTCCAACGGGCTATCACACGCCTAAAACAGAGTTCGTATGCAAAATTTACGACCCCAGGAAGTTGAGGTACCAATTTACCCATTAGGGCCCACATAACGTTTGGCGTTCACCTCCGAGGGTTAGGTTTTTCAATTTCTAGGGTTTTGGTATTCATGAGTAATGTTAAAAAGGTATTTGGAGCCTAATTTTAATAATTCTTCTTAGATGGATGCGTGTAGTAGCCACATCTCTTCTCAGAGATAGCTAAAACCATTCGAGCAAGTTGTTTTAGTTCTGCAATTTTACATTTTCAGCCTATTTTATTTATTCAATAGAAGTTGTTATTCACTGGATATATGTTGTTGTTCTCCATATCTATCTATTATTGTATTCATTATTGTATTCATTTCATTCCGCTCATAAATCTGAATACAGCGTATCAGAGTGGTATGCTCTTCATTTATTTTTCTTCGTGCATGTCCCCGACAAGATTTGGGTACAAGAAATTGGGAGTCGAACCATTCGAGCCTTTGAAATATCGGTCACACCGAAGTAAAAAAAAATCATGGGGGAAGATAATAAAGATGATGGAGTAGGATATCCTTTTAAAATATTGCTCGAGGAATCCCTTGCATGACAAAGGAACAAAATGATGGACAACTTTGCATAGATCCTTCGACAGTTTCCCACAGGAGACACATCATCATCAAGTGGCCATGCAACCCCCTTCAAGGTACAAGTAAATTTTGATATTCCATTATTTGAAGGACTAATATATGCATATGTTATAGATAAATGGTTGAATCTGCTCGAAGTGTATTTTTTGGTCCACAATTTTTCCGATAGGGAAAATATTACTTTTTCACTCCTCAAGGTTGTCCCCCATGTTAAGGACTGGTGGGATACTTACTCTAAGAAAAGGGCCATAGAGGAATATGTACTATTTTTGGTCACCCCTACATGGGATTCCTTCAGGGATGCCATTAAAGAACAATACTACCCTGTTGGAATCTATGAGGACCAATACACAAGATGTACCACACTGTGTCAGGAAAGGGACCAGAAAGTACCATATTTCACCAATATTTTCCATACCTTGTGAACCAACTTGGGTATCAAAGACTTTGAATGACATCTGGTGCTCAAATACCGTGGATGTATGCATAGATACAATCAAACAAAAATGGATTTTATGGACATCACATCATTAGGTTCGGCTTATAGATACACTATTAAGATTGAGAAAAAATTTAAGAAGAAGAGGCAAGAGTTTGGATCTACAAACTCCTCACAACCGAAGCAGGGAAAATGCAGCCCCAACCAACAAAAAAAGGGACAAAGAAAATACAACCACTCTCAGGAAAACTAGTCCAAGCCAAAACCCAATAATGGTAATGAGAAGTTGTATAAGGACACTGGAAAGTGGTGTGAATACCATAAAATCCTTTAGCACAATACTGAAGAATGTCTCTCCAAGCATTCATTGGTGGTGGAGCTGAAAGATTCTGAGTCATAGGAAGATTCTGACTCCAAATCAAATTCAGGAGGGAAATATATTATCGATGTCAAACCCATCACCACTGTCGCTACCACCAAAGTCCAACCAACCGAACGAGAAGAACCATAGAAAGGGGAAGGCCTCTTTCACTCACAGATGTGGATAAAGGGGGTTGTACTTCATTTCATTGTCAATAGTGACAGTCAAAATAACCTGATCACAGTATAGGTCATCAAGAAGTTGTACCTTCCGATGACATTGCACCCGCATCCCTACACCATCGGCTGGCTTCACCAAGGAATGGATCTTTGCATCAGCCAATAGTGGTGTCTGCCCTACATAATCGAGCCCTTCAAGACGAGGTATTGTGTGATATTTCTCCCCTTGAATTTTTTGATGTTCTTTTAGGCAAGAGAAATTTTTGGAAGTGACATGCGGTGTATGATTCTAGACCCCATATTGTTATTATTACTTTGAGTAGACAATTGTATAGGATACCATAGGTAGTGCCACCTACAAGTATTTCTTTAATGTTTGTTAGGAAATAAAGTAAGGTCATTTCACAGACCGAGAAGTTTGTATTCTTTGTGATCCATGCTCACAGTAAGAAGAAGGTCATTTCCACATTTGTGACCTCTACATAAATCCTCTCTTTTTAGCAAAATCAAGTGAAATGGATCATGGAAGAGTACATAGAAATCTTCTCATCATCTACTGGGGTACCAATGCACTACCAAGTCAAGCATCCAATTGATATAACCCTTGATGCACCTCTTCCTAATGGACCAGTATATCATCACTCGTTGATGGAAAATGATGAAATCAAGCATCTTATCCAAGATCCGATTCAAAAGGGGCACATCAAAGCTAGATCCACCCCTTGTGGAATCTCGATTGTACTGGTACAGAAGAAATTCCATATCTGGCATCTCTACATTGATTACAAAGCATTAAAAAAAATCAAAGTCAGGAATAGGTACCCAATTCCCCGAATTGATGACCTTCTTGACCAAATCAAGGGGGAAACATTCTTCAGTAATATTGACCTAAAGTATGGCTACCACTAGGTTCCCATCAAATTGACTGATGTATGGAAGACAACTTTCAAATCTAAATAAGGTCTCTTTGAATGGTTGGTCATGCCCTTTGTCTTAAGAAATGCACCAACAACTTTCATGAGGTTGATGGATGATGTATTAAGACCCTTAATCAACTCTTTTGTGGTGGTATTTCTGGATGACATCCTCATCTTCAACAAAACATGGGAGGAGCACATGCAACATGTTCAATAGGTTTTGAGCACTCTGTGGCAGCACAAACTATATTCCAACTTGGAAAAATACTCCTTTGGCATGAACAAAGTCCAATACTTGGGATACATTGTTGATGAGCATGGGGTACATTTGGATTCAACTAAGATCCAAGTCATCCATGACTGGCTAGCCCAACCCACACTAACTGAGCTTCATAGCTTCTTGGGACTTTCCAACTTCTATGGACGGTTCATGTTGGGATTCTCCCATATTGCATGGGCCCTCAACCAAGTGACCAAGGGTGGTAGAAAGGTAAATTTTGAATGGGGGAAGGCACAAAAATGAGCATTTGATGATCTGAAGCATGTATTGTGCTCAGCTCCAGTACTCTCCTTACCTGATCTGCAACAATAGTTCAATATTGAGACTGAAGCATCAAAATGTGTTGTAGGCGTAGTTCTCACTCAACATGACTTTCCAGTAGCATGCCATAGTGAGACACTCTCAGATACCATCTATAAATTCCCCACCTATGATAAGGAAATGTATTCCATTGTGCAAGCTTGCCGTCAATGGAAACATTACATTATGGGAAAGGAGACAATCATCCACATTGATAACAAGCCTTTGTAATTCATACATAAATAGGGGAAGTTACAGAATGATTGCCATCAGAGGTGGTCCACATACCTGCAACAGTTCCATATCAACATCAAGTATAATATAGAGAGCACAAATAGTGTTGTTTCCTGCCTTATTCGACCTCTCATTTTTTCACTCACCACCATGCTCCATTCATGTGGGAACGAGGCATCTAAGTGGCCCCAAATTTATCAGTTAGATCCTGACTTCGCCACCACCTATCAGCTCTTACATATATTCGTGAATGTCACCAATTTTCAAATTTAGGATGGACTGCTATGCCATTTGGGCCACCTCTATGTTCCCACAATAGAGCGTGCAAACTTGATTTAGGAGGCTCACTATAGTCAGACGACATGACATTTTTGCATGGAGAAAATTGTGGTCATTCTACAGAAACAATTTTATTGGTGAAAACTTCGACAAGATGTCAACAAGTATATCAGATCTTTCACTGCTTGTGCCATTTCCAAGCCAAAAATCAAGCAGAAAGGATTATCCACACCTCTTCCTACTCTTGAGAGGCCTTGGGAATCCATCTCGATGGATTACATATCTTTCCTTCCATCCACCAAGAAAGGAAATGATTGACTATTTGTGGTCGTTGATCAATTTTCAAAGATGGCCACTCTCACAACATGCAAGAAGAGCATCATAGTGGTAGATACTACCAAGCTATTCTTCAAATGGGTGTGGGTCCATTTTGGGATACCATAGACCATCACCTCAGATTGGGATAGCAGGTTCCTCAACACATTTTGGTCGCATATTTGGTCACTGTTGGACACCAAGATCACTAAATCCACTGCTTTCCATGCCTAAACAAATGGCAAGACAAAGGTCATCAATCAGATGATTGTGCACATCCTGTGCATGTATAACTCTAAGCATCTGTGTACATTGGATGAGATTATTACCTATGTTCAACACAACTACAATAGGGCTCTCCATAGCTCCACCGACCATATCCCATTTCAGGTGGGGCTGGGATTCCAACCCTTGGGTCCCATTGATGTTGCACTACCTCTTGCAAACACACAGGCATAATCTTCCCATTTTTAGTTTGAGGATGACAAAGCCACCAGATTCATTGAGCAGATTCAGCACATCCGCCAACAGGTCCATGATATTTCACAAAAATCCAATGCTAAGTACAAGCAACACCATGATTAACACCGGGTACTGCACTAGTTCCAGGTGGGAGACAAGGTCCAGTTACATTTGGAGAAAGAGTTCCTTACAGGGCCCCATCAGAAGATTCGTCCACTTCGCTATGGGACTTACACCATCACGAAGGCTATGGGTAGAAATTCATTTGAGCTCAACACTCCACCCTTCCTTGGCTTGCACCTAGTGTTCAATGTGGACCTCCTTTGGATGTATTTTCCACCATTATTGGAAACCTCGAAGATCGAAAAACAATTGACACTAATAGAGATCAACCCTGGCTACACGGAACAAGAATCCATTGAACAGATAGTGGACACGCAGGTCAAGGGAAATCACTAGCAGACGATCAATATTTATCGGGTTGTCAAGGAAGGGTAGCTCCTGCACCAAGTCAAGTGGCTGACCTGGGGTCAGATTCAACATAAATTTCCTCACCTGATGGGGGAACTCAAATAAATGGAGACCATTTATTCCTAGGGGAGGAGGATTGATCTAGGTGGATATTGGTGGCCACCCACCTATTCCAAGTGGCTCATCTTGATAGTTTTTAGTTCAACACATTTCTCTATAATGATGAAATTTACTTATAATTGTCGGTTCTACACTTCTGGGGCTATCTTGAATCCCTACACATCATCTAGGTGGATATTGGTGGCTACCCACCTATTCTAACTGGATTATTTTGGAATTTTTCATATCAGTACATCTTTCTATACTTCTATGGTCATTTTGGGGCCCTAAACAATGTTTTTTTTTGCTTTACAGAGTCAAACTATAGATGGAGTGAGAGTTAGATGGCATAATGTGTATTTCACGAAAATACCTTTCCAATAGGCTATCACATGCCTAAAGCGAAAGTCGTATGTGAAAGTTACGACCCCAGGAAGTTGAGGTACCAACTTACCTATTGGGACCCACATAACTTTTGGCGTTTCACCTCCTAGGGTTAGGTTTTTGGATGTCTAGGGTTTTGGAATTCATGAGTAATTTTAAAAATTCCTCTGGAGCCGCATTGTAATCATTCTTCTCAAAAGGATGTGCGTAGAAGCCACATCTCTTCTCAGAGATAGCTGCCACCATTCGATCAAGTTGGTTAAGTTTTGCAGTTTTACAATTTCCTCCTATTTTATTTATTCAATAGAAGTTATTGTTCATTGAATATATGGTGTTTTTCTTCATATCTTTGTGTTATTGTATTCAGTATGCTATTCACCTCTTTCCACTCGTTAATCTAGATCATACCCGTTGGTGGTTTAGTCTCGTCTCGTGAGGCCCTTTGTGATTTGAAGCTGCAGAGTTATTTCGGGTACAGGTGGTTGGATTTTCATAACATATGTTGTTGGATTGGCTCATCATCATCTTCGGGAGAGGTTAACATGGTTATTTCATCATTCTGGGAGGAGGATCAAAGACTTGGAGTTAGCCTTATGTAGATTGGAGAAGCCATCTACGAGGAGGGATCAGGGCACTACACTAGGTTTTGGTTTTCAGTTTACTATTTTCTGATTTTCCATAGCTACTACAATGACCCTAGACATTGTATAGTGTGATCAAAATTCCATTATTAATAAAGTGGCATATTATCTCTTCTAATTTCTTGTGTATGCAGCATGTTTGTCAAAATTCCTATCTATGGGTAATAAGTAATATGTTTGTGAAAAGTAGTCATACATTTTAATAACATATAAAGAGTATAACCAGAACTATACTTGACAACAAACCATTATTTTCCTAGTGTGTTCCCCTTGGGAACATTACAGTGGTATAAAATCTTGTGATCCTCCCAACCTATGAGGGTATTCAAGCTTGGCTATCAAAATAAGGAAAGGTGTAAGAAAGGATGGGAGTAGGTTTTTCACTCAGGTGGTTAAGCTAGATGGAGGAAGATCCAGAGCCTATGTTTGAAATATCAAGGACAATAGAAACAATTAAAAACATGTCTGACCACACCATAAATATCTAACAATGGGTGAGGAGATCTTTGTAGCTTTTCCTTATAAAGGCTATTTCACCCTTAATTACAGATGTTGGCCCAAGAATTTGGAAAAGGATTTCTTCAAAGAATAAGGGAAGAAATTAAAGAGAAATTAGCATGAAGGACAGGTGGAGGAGCATGCATCTAGCCATGTTGAGGATGTGTGCATAGAAGAGGACCAAACAACAACCTATGATACAACATCACAATTGACCGATGAGGCCAATGAGACTAGTGTGCTCGATGGAGAAGATGAGCCTACAACATCTTGTCCTAGTTATGAAGACTATGAGAAGATGTTCCAATCAGCCAATGTTAAGGATTCAACATCTCTCTCTATATATGATGTTGATATTGAGGATGATTCAATAAGGAATTTAGTTCCTCATCCTATTTTTGACATGTATGATGTTGCATAAATGATTGTACCAAAACATGATAAATATTGGGAGTTGTTGGTTGTGGAGCCTGATTATCTTCTTGATTCAGAGGTCTTTTGTTTTCAGCCATGTTTATACCCCATGAAGTATTTACACCCTATAAGTTGTACACTCTTCCACACGGGGGAGTGCAGAGGGGAGTTACCCCCTCTACGGGGTTCGGGGGAAAGCAGGCCCCCGATGGAAGAATTGCCTTGTAAATGTATATTGTAATTTCATTGTAAATCTGGACCGTTCATTATAAGGTCACAGATCTAATGGTAGAAATTATGTTAGGGTTTTTTTCCCTAGAAGGCAACCCTATGTTACGAGGGAAATGTATTGCGGTTATGTATTATGGTGAATATTGTATTCTGAGATAGGATATTGTGAGAGAAAGAAGAGGAAGTTACAACGAGTTTGTTGTAGGTTGTATCCTTTCATTTGTTGGATAATAATAAAGGAAGGACCTGGAAATTTCTCTGGTGGACGTAGTCCACACTGGGTGAAACATGTATATTTGTGTCTCTATTCTATTGTGTATCTTCTATTTTTTATTTCTGCATTTGTTTTATTTTATTTCTCCACGATTATGTTTTTCTAACAACTGGTATCAGAGCGAAAAGTAACTCGCAGGAAAGGAGGGTTCCTGGTTCGAGTGGGAGAAATGGTGGAAGATGGAAAAATTAGGGTTTTTAACGGCCAAAACTACCAGTTATGGAAGATGTATATGGAAGATTATTTATATCAGAAGGATCTATTCCTACCATTGGGTGGAGTAGCAAAGAAGCCGACGACCATGAAGGACGAAGAATGGGATATTCTTGATAGAAAGTGATTTGGATTTTATGAGCAGAATGAAATGAATACAGATTATTAACAGGTTCTTAACACAAAATAATAGAGATACAGTAAAACTGGTTTTCTATTCAATAACAAAATAAGCTGAAACTGTAA
>JZKD02S1882091.1:531368-562683 GCA_000966675.3 Picea glauca | reverse complement strand
TGCACCATGCAAAATTGTTGGAATGGGAAAGGTAAAAATAAAGCAACGCAATGGAAACCAATGGTTGTTGAAAGAGGTAAGACGTGTTCCAGATTTAAGGAAAAATCTAATTTCAGTAAGGAAGTTGGCAAGTGAAGGTTGTATAACCATATTTATAGAAAAGACGTGGAAGGTCATCAAAGGATCATTGGTGATAACAAAAGGAGAGAAGGTAGGTACATTGTATTTATGTACTGTTAATACTGACTCTTATATATCTTTACCTTCTATAGGAGTAGATACAACACTATGGCATCATAGGCTAGGACACATGAGTGAGAAGGGAATGCAAATACTTCAAAAAAAAAAATTGTTGCCAGATCTTAAACAAATTGATTTGGACTTCTGTGAGCATTGTGTTTATGGAAAACATAAGAGAGTCATATTTCTCAGAGTCAGAAAAGAAAATAAGAATGAAAAGTTAGAGCTTGTTCATACAGATGTATGGGGACCAACTCAGGTATCATCTCTTGGTGGCTCTCGTTATTATGTTACTTTTATTGATGATGCAACTAGAAAAACTTGGGTTTATTGCATTCAACAAAAATCTGATGTTTTTGATACTTTTAAGAAATGGAAATATTTGGTTGAGAATGAGACAAGAAAAAGTTTGAAGTGTCTCAGATCAGATAATGGAGGTGAATATTGCAACAAGGAGTTTGATGATTATTGTCCATACCATGGGATTTGTAGAGAGAAGACAGTTCCAAGAGCACCACAAGAAAATGGTCTGTCAGAAAGGATGAACATGACAATCATGGAGCATGCAAGGAGTATAAGATTGCATGTTGGTTTGCCCTTACAGTTATGGGTAGATGTTGTAGATATTGTTGTTTACTTAATAAACAAAGGACCTTCAAGCTCTTTGGATGGTATAATTCCAGAGGAGGAATGGACAGGGAAAAAGGTAACCTATTCTTTTTCAAAAACTTTCATTTGTGAAGCATTTGTCCATATTGATAAAGAAAATAGAACAAAGCTTGAGGAAAAATCCAAGAAGTGTACCTTTATTGGATACGGTGTTAATGATTTTGGTTATCTCTTATGGGATTATGAAAATAAAAAAATCATCAGGAGTAGAGATGTCATATTCAATGAGAAGGGCATGTACAGAGATCAGTTGCAGGGAAATAAACAGGAAAAAGAAAGAAATTCCAAAGGAACCAAAAAATCAGAATGTACAACAATAGGAGCAACATGTACCTCAAACACCTAGAAGTGTTGTTAGAAAATCTACCAAGTTAAGTATACCCCCTGAACGATACTCTCCTTCATTGTATTATTTATTGTTGATTGATTCTGGTGAATCAAAATGTTATGAAGAGGCAATGCAGGTAGACACAAAAAATAAGTGGGAGCAAGGCATGAAAGAGGAAATGGATTCCTTGGTAAATAACCATACTTGGGACTTGGTTCAGTTTCCTATAGGAAAAATAGCATTGTAGAATAAATGGGTTTGCAAGTTGAAGGGAGAAGATGGAGGAATAAAGCAGTACAAGGCTAGACTTGTTGTAAAGGGGTTTGCACAAAAGAAAGGTATATATTTTGATGAAATATTTTCTCCTGTTGTTAAAATGACTTCAATTAGGACTATTTTAAGTCTTGTGGCAGTAGAAGATTTGCATCTTGAGCAATTATATGTTAAAATAGTTTTTCTCCATGGGGATTTGGAGGAAGAGATTTATATGCAACAACCACAAGGGTATGAGGTCAAAGGGAAGGAGAATTTAATATGCAGATTGAAGAAGATCTTGTATGGCCTAAAGAAAGCTCCAAGATAGTGGTATTTGAAGTTTGACAAGTTTATGATAGAAAAGGGTTATAGTAGATGTCATTCTGATCACTGTGTTTATTTCAAAAAGCTAGAAAATGGAAGTTATATTATCTTGCTATTGTATGTAGATGAGATGCTTGTTGTAGGGTTTAATATGCATGATATAAATGTTCTCAATAAGAAATTAGCTAATTCATTTGCGATGAAGGATTTAGGTACTGCGAAGAAAACCATTGGTATGAGAATAACAAGAGACAGGAAAAATTGCAAATTGACATTGTCTCAGGGTGAGTACATAGAGAAGGTGTTGGAGAGGTTTAGAATGAAAAATGCAAAAGTAGTTATTACACCATTAGCCAACCATTTAAAATTAACTAAGGAAATGTGTCCCAAGATACAGGAGGAGATAGAATACATGTCCAAGGTCCCATATTCATCGGCAGATGGCAGCTTGATCTATGCAATGGTTTGCACAAGACCAGATATTTCACATGCAGTGGGAGTTGTGAGTGGGTATATGAACAATCTAGGTAAATAACATTGGGAGGTAGTAAAGTGGATTCTCAAGTATTTGAGAGGTACTGCTACTCATGCATTATGTTTTGGAGGTTCATACACTTTTCTACAGGGATATGTTGATTCATATATGATAGGTGATAAAGAAAGTAGGAGGAGCACCATAGGGTATGTTTTTACTATAGGTGGAACAACAGTAAGTTGGATTTCAAAACTGCAAAAGGTTGTTGCACTTTCAACAACATAGGCAGAGTATGTTGCTGCTGTAGAGGCTAGTAAGGAGATTATTTGGTTATAGAGGTTTATGGAGGATTTGAGAAAGAAGAAGGAGAATAGAAGGTTGTACTGTGATAGTGAGAGTGCCATTCATCTTGCAAGGAACTCAACCTATCATTCGAAGAATAAGCATATACAATTGAGGTACTACTTCATACGATCCACCTTGGAAGATGGACATTTGAAGTTGGAAAAGATACACACTAGCCAGAATCCTATAGACATGTTAACAAAAGGAGTAACCATGGAGAAACTGAGTTCCTACTCAGTTTCAGTTGGTCTTCATGAATGAATATGAAGATGAAAATTTTTCCAGGTCCAAGAAGGTTCAGAGTCCATCATATACAACAGTGGTGGAGTTGTTGAGATTCCAAGTGGGAGATTGTTGGTTGTGGAGCCTGATTATCTTCCTGATTCAGAGGTCTTTTGTTTTTAGCCGTGTTTATACCCCATGAAGTATTAACACCCCAGAAGTATGTAAACTTCCATGTAGGGGAGTGCAGAAGGGGGTTACCCCCTCTGCGGGGTCCAGGGGAAAGCGGTCCCCCGATGGAAGAATTGCCTTGTAAATGTATATTGTAATTTCATTGTAAATCTAGACCGTTCATTATAAGGTCGCAGATCTAATGGTAGAAATTATGTTAGGTTTTTTTTCCCTGGAAGGCAACCCTCTGTTATGAGGGAAATGTATTGCGACTATGTATTATGGTGAATATTGTATTCTGAGATAGGATACTGCGAGATAAATAAGAGGAAGTTACAACGGGTTTGTTGTAGGTTGTATCCCTTCATTTGTTGGATAGTAATAAAGGAAGGAACTGGCAATTTCTCTAGTGGACGTAGCCCACGCTGGGTGAACTACGTATATCTATGTCTCTATTGTATTGTGTATCTTCTATGTTTTATTTCTGCATTTGTTTTATTTAATTTCTCCACGATCTTGTTTTTCTAAAAAGAGCTATGTGTAGAGGTTGACAACAAAGGGGATGATTTAGGGGATGAGAGCATATCAGAAAACTTGCATGAGGAAGGTATTCCACATTGCATGACATCATCTAATGAGTTAGTTGATCCTTTGTATGATATCCCACACCATTTTGATGAAATAACATTGCATGATTTGGGGAGCCGACGATTGGTCATAGAGGAACACATTATGCAAGTGTGGACGAGGGCATATGGTGCTCATAAATTTATTGAAGACCTTATGTGGAAAATCCAAATGGGGGAGAGGTAAAGGGGAATTGTATATGGATTAACTAGTACCCAATTGTGCCTCATCAAAGAGGCACTAGAGTAGATGAAATCCAACTATTTTCAGTTGTTCATGGATAGGGAATTTTCTCTTAAGTTCGTTGAAGACAAGGATAGGGAGATTGAGGAGATTTTCCACCAACTTAGTTTGACATGCTCTTCATAGTTGACAGTGACACATGAGGGTGTGAGTGGAACTCATGATCTGAGGGAGGACCCTCTTGTGACTATCCTGCATGAAGAATGTTTATATTTGTAGGTGTTTGAGGAGAATTTTGACATTGTTGATGGGATATTTCCCCCGTGACTCTGGTTCAAGTCACAGTAGATCGAGACAAGATTGAGAAGACTGAAATATTCCCTCACAAACAAATATTCAAAATGAAAGATAACTACTTTTTCTAGGAGAGAGTAGGGAAGGAAAGAAAGAGAAAGTGTGCACCTTGAATCTCCCATTTGATGCCGATCCTTGCTCCTACTTTTTGAAGAGGTCATGATCCTTTTCTAGAACGAAAATGAAAAATAGAACCAAGATAAGAGCTGCTACAAGGTAGTTATACAATCAAATAGTATACATATCATATATTATATTCAAAGTTAACTTGACAAGAAAAGAAATAGATTGTTACAATGAATACAAGGTAGGATAGAAAGAGAATTCTTCTATTAACACCAAATAAGAAGGTTAGTTACAACTTATCTCACCTTTGGTACTGCTCGGGTTCCTCCAAGAATTATTCAAGCATCAACTCAACCACAATAATATTCCTTGGATAGCCCAAATAGGGATAAGGAGACACCCTATGGCTATATAGATAGGAAAGAGGCACTAGAAAAGGAGTTTCCATATTGGGGAATTTTACTCAGAGAATAATAGGAAAGGGAGGCTTGCTAGATCTCAACAGAATAACCTTGCACCGAAATACTAGTCCCCATCATGTCCCTCAATGGTGCTTTTATATATTCCCAAAGGGGTTAGGGAACTTGGAATCTTTTTTGTATGGGCATGGGGATGTTGGGAAACGAGCTTAGCCGAGAAAACTCGTCCGAAAACTCGGAAATATTTTATTTTTCATTATTTTTTAGGGAATTTGCAGGTGTTATATTGACAATTTGTGGATGTTCATTCTTATCATCAAAGGAGACCATGGATATGTGAAAAATACATGATTTTTAGATGATTTTCATGAGGCAAGTTGGGAAATTTTCTAGCAAGCCAAGGGAAAGGGCTAGGCCATCACAAAAATGCATAGGTGTGTCATTGTTTGCCATAATAGATGCCCCCTAATATGTGAGTTCGTAAGGGAAAAATGATGGTCGAAATACATTATAAACTCTGAGAAATGAGGGTGAATTGAAGTAAATTTGTAAAGGTCCTCGAACAACAGATCCAAGAACAACCATCAACATACATCAATTAAGAGTATTCCCTTCCCAAGTCAGTCATACCCATGCTCATGAGTGATATAAGCATGTCCACCAAATAAAGTACACTATGGATCCATGGTAGATGTGAAATATAGATATATTCCATGCCCATGAATAGTTCATAGTGGATCCATGTGATATAAATGAAGTAGCAAGCATGACTACAAAAAATACCTAGTGGATCCATGTAAAAGTATATCATAGCCACAAAGAGATACACAGTGGAGATATGTCTCAAAATCAATAATAGGGGATATCTGGGACCAAATGTAAAGAAAAGGTTGATCCTTTGAAAGTACCAATGTTTGTGGGGTGGCACCATATGGGTCGGGAAGGAGCACAAAAGACGTGATGCTCATACTTTACTCGAGATATTCACAACGATCCTTCGTGGTACATGTCTACACTATATGAATAGATGAGTCAAATTCGAACATAATGAGACATCATATGATTATTGGTCATTGATTTATATCGTTAAAAAATGTGAGACAACTCACCAATGATGATTATGGGTGTCAAGGTACCAAGGTACAATCTAACAAGTGTGAATAAATGAGTTGATGTCAAACACCTGGTAGACGATATCGATCATGGGACATTGATGTATTACCATTGTCAATAGAAAGGAAACCCACCACTAATGACTACAAGCCCCAAGGTACCAAATATGACTCTAGATACCCATCCCAAATAAATATGTGTTGAATTCGATGGGAAGAGATTCGATGGAAGGAAGAAATTAAGGCATCCTTCATCATCCAACACAAGGGGTAGTGGAAGGCCAAAATTTTGGAAGAAATCAGACGAAGAGACAGATACTTGTGATGATGAGATTGACTTAACCAACTCAAGAAGGGTGACTTGCAAGGTAAAGAACTATCTTCAGAATGGTCAACTCGGGTTGAATCTTTCCCTTTAACATAAGCATGGCACATTATGTGACTTAGGCAGCATAGAATATAAACTGGGATACATTTGTGATACAAGAGGCATCAACAAATGCTCCATATAGTTGGAAGACTAATCAACCGAGGGAGATCAAACTCAAAACGAGAAAAAGTCTCCTAAAGCCATACTAGACCCAAAATGATGAGATGCCAACTCAATATTGTGCTTTGTTCAAGTGAGATAAAACTGCTTCTAACACAAGAGATGAACACTCCCCCCCCCCCTCCTTTTTGGTTTTTATTTTTTATTTTTTTTGGTCTTTTTCATATTATTAAAGCCTGAAAAAGAATAAAAGAATGTTACAGTACAGTGGAGGAAATGAGTGTCACGAGTATGCAAAATAGTCCCAAAGTGAAAGGAAAATACCTATGCTCAATGCAAGGAAAGAATGTGCAGGATATGGAAATTCAAGGGGTGTTTCCTCCAGGGATAAGGTGTCAAGTCACAAAGGAATAAATTGTAGATATGGGAACTGGTAGGAATGCATAAGTAATGGGTTCAAAAACAATATGTTGAAGATATCATTAGGCCTAAAAGTGCAAGCGGTCAATATACAATGCAATTGCAACCCAACTTTAGGAAGTAAACCTCCCATGGTAGTATTTTTTGTAAGTTTAGTCTCTAGGAACTAAAAAAGAGTAAACTAATACCAAGGAGAACTCTTCTAGCTAGAGTTCAACTAGAGTATTCATTTTTCGTAAATAGTCTGTTCGGTCCAGAAAAGGGTTAAACTTATACCAAAAATATGTCCTTTCAAATCCATTTGACGAGTGTGAAAGAGACAAGATCACTTGGCCATCTGTTCATATTTAGGGAGTCTAAAAAGAGCTTAAATATGGACTCCATTGTCCTTTTTCATAAATTTAGTCTCCTGAGCCCAAAAAAGTGTAAAACAAAAATGAGTTGAACTCTTCTAGCCAGTAGACTAGAGTATACATTTTTTGTAAGAAGTCTATTCGGTCCGAAAAAGGGGTAAACTTGTGTCGAAAAAACATTTCTTTAGATCCATTTAACGAGTGTGAAAGAAACAAGATCACTCGACAATCTTTTCAATTTTAAGGAGTCTGAAAAGAGCTTAGCTATGGACTCTGTGATGCCATTGTGAGCAACATATAAATGAGGGAGTCTTGCGGGTAATGACCAGAATAAGAGTGAGTAAGAAGCATGAAGTTCAAATGAAAACTCATGGTGGGACTAACTAGGACTCCTGAGCCTAAGGGACAATCTTCTAGCATGAGTGCCATCATAAAATGAGGTTCTAAAGTAAATCACCCATGGAAGATAGGAACTACCATCAACAAAAAGAAGTTTTTAAGCGATGATAAGGTTGCATCTCTTGTTAATGGGGTCAACCTTAATTTTAAGCGGAAATGACGACTGATAATGCAAATTTTCAAGTGAATGCACCCTAACCTAAATTCCAGTTATGAGAACATTACCTTCCCATAGCCTTGTAAAAGACTTGGCCAATGGACAGGAAGAAACCAAAAAATGTCTAAAGTATAGCCTAAGACTTGAAAAAACAACCACAAAACTACAAGAGACTGACCATTAGTTGAAATTTTGGAAAAAATATTGAAACAGTAGGAAGTGGGTTCTTACCATTTTAATAAATATTGGTTTATTTATCCATTTGCCAGGTTATTTTTACCATTTTACCCAAAAAACAACCAAAGTGACCAAAAACCCTAGAAATTCCAATGAATATTTGCAGAGCTTGAAGTAATGTAAACCTTTTCCACCTGGACCAAGTAAATACCCATACCCTAACTTGCAATTCCATTTCTTTCTTTGTTCATTTTCATAACCCTCTCTTGTCCAAATTGACTTTGCACATCCGCATGATTCCTTAAGGAAACATGTGGATATCCACAACTGGTAGAAATACTAGTCGTGGATATCTGTGTCTGTTATAACTAGATGATGCGAATGCCCAAAGACAAATTTGAAAAATAAATGCTAACTTAGAAATGTGTTGGAATTTGGGCAGGATGTTTATCCAATGGAGAGAGCGTGAACACGAAGAGGTGAACCAGGAGGTATTTGATGATGACGATGCCAAGCAAGTCCTACATGCATGCGACATGTATAATTTTTTTAATATTGGAGGCATGTGAGCCAAAGGAGATTACTGAATCTCTTGATTGACTATTGGCACCTCGATGTCGAAGCGTTATGCTCACAGGGAAATCACTGACAATCACCGAGGAAGAAATTTACTTCATTAATGGTCTGTCTAGGAGAGGGGAAGTGCCAAACTTATAAACCCATGGAGAAGGTGGGTGCAGTATTAATGAATACATTAATGATTATTGTGATGCCAACACTGAGAAAAGTGGATCTCGGGTGCTTATTAAACAAATCACCAATATGAGCCTCTGAGTCATTATTTATACTATGATTTGGATCGTAGGATCCAACTCTTTGCACTTGGAATCTCGAGAAAAAATGTAGCATGGGGTCGAATTCTTACGACCCACAATGTTTGACTAGAGTACAACCATACTCAAATACATGAAAATGCAACTTAATGATTGAAAGCTCAGGAGGACGAAGAATTCTCTCTTCGGTAGTGTCATGTGCACCTTCTTCTTTGAGAGGGTTCCTATGATGAGCCCAAGAACATATGTACGAGGACACTTGCAACCATGGACAACCATGGTTCAATGGAATGAGTTGATAGCTCGAATAGGAGGAGGGAAATTATTCAACCCCTATGATGACAAATTTTTCAGTTGGTGACAGCGACAGACTCCCTTCATAGAGGATTACCCCTATGCAAGAATCGACTTCACTGATGATTCAGACATCATCATTCCTCCTGAGGAAGAGATAGGAGACATAGGTAAAAAAAAATTGTATTATTTAATTTTTGGTTTTAGAAAATATATATATGTACCTGAAAAAGTAAAATATTTACTCTTTTTTGAGATCCATCATACTGATAAGTACTTTACTTTGTATGCAGATAGATCACATGTGAGTCCGACTAACATCCTGCAACATAGACGAGGAGGCAAGGAGGAGGTGGGTCCCAGTGACAATGCAACTAGGACCTTGCACAGCGTGGGAAGAAACATTGAGGGCCTCACTTGCAATGTGCTTATGACTACTGTTGATGACCTCTTCGTGGGCATGCAACGCCATGTCATGGGGGTACCCAATAAATGGGTTAGATTGTTCCAGTGTTTGGAAAACATCGTCATTTTCTATTGCAGAGTCCATCGGTCTCAGGTCTAGATACATTATGTTCTCATAGAACCATTTTTGTACTTATATGACATTATATGGAAATCAGGGGCTCGGTACCCCCAAATATTGTACTTATGGGTCTCATTTATATATATATATATATACCATCTTTTTTGTGCATTATTTTTTTTTTATATGTTTTACTTGAAAATGAAAATATTTACATGTGAATGTGTGTGCTTACATTACTGGTGATGTAAATGCCAATCTAAAATATAATTAGCGTAGGAATCTTCTAGTTCATTGGCTCTCCTAAGAACATGCTCATAAGTAATAACATCAAATGAATGTTCTAGAAGACGTACACTAAGGAAAAATCGTAACAGCACTAGGTCGCAAATTCGATACATACCATTCAACTGCAAGACCACCAACTTCAAATCCAATAACACTTGAAGGAGATTAATTCCATGTGAAAATGCATCTCGCAAAATCTCAAAAACCACGCTATACATGGAAAATTTGTTACTAGTTGCCCCGAGACACACACCTCCAGCGGACACCAATTGGTTGAAAGGAAAATAGATTACCCACGTAACAGATGTTAAATGTCGAGTATGGCGACTAGCACCGTATGTGAATCCAAAATAGACCAATGAATCCTCAGGCATCTACCACACAACAGAAGAATACAAATCACGAATGCAACAAGGAGGTGAAAAATTTCTAAACAAAACTATGTACAAAATACACAATAGTTACAAAAAGTGCTAGTGTTTGAGCCTTCAAGCTCAAGTGTAGTACTTCTTAATATAGAGACAATTTCTAGGCTCTGAAAACACATTACCTTCATAATTTGTGAGCTCATAACATCCTTTCTCCAACACCTGTCGCACAACATATGGGTCGTACCACACGGGGTTTAATTTTCCTACCCCTAGGGGTTCCTTATCCCATTCATAGACCAACACAAGGTCTCCCTCAAAGAAAACCCTAGGATGAATGGATTTGTCATACAAAGAATTAGCATGCTTTGTGTGCTCCTTGTTTTCTAAGGTTGCATCTCAATGTTGCTCGTCAATATGTTTGAGATAGACTAGGCACTCCTTGAACTGCGTTGTATCAGGAAGGAGCTCAACCACTATTTTTAGTGAAGGGATATCAGATTCAATCGTAAAAATTGTTTCCACCCCATGAATGAGTTGGAAAGAAGAAAAACCAGTAGCAATTTTGACTGAGGTCCAGTAAGCCCACAATGCTGGATATAACATCAAGTGCCAATTCATTCAGTTTGAGTTAAACGTTCTTCTCAATATAATTTTTAATGACTTATTTACGACTTTGACCTAACCATTGGATTGAGGATAGTACGAAGACAAATTCTCCTTCCTAAAAACTAGTTTTGATACTAATTCAGTCATCATGCATTTTTAAAAGTGACTTTTGTGGTTAGTGACAATCTCCTTCGGAACCCCGAACCTAGCTATGACCTGATAAAAAGTGAAAATTGTTGCAGTTTACTCATCATTAGAAAATGTTGGCATAGCCTCGTCCCACTTGGTGAAGTAGTTGACAACCATGATAATGTAATGATTCTCCCTAGTTGAATCTAGGTGGCATGTCATAAAGTCTACCCCCCACTTGGTGAAAAGGCCAATAGTAATAACGAGAAACATGGGAGCAGGATGTGCACGCATTTTCTTAGTTAATATTTGACATGGGTGACATTTCTTGATGACCTCCATACAATATTTGAATATCATGGGCCAAAAATTCCCAGTGCACAAAATATTTTGGGTTGTCGCCAACCCAGATAGGTGACCACCACATGCTCTGCCATGGCAGTCATTTAACACATCCTTTGCTTCTTCAAAAGTCAGAAATTGACAAAGAATTGAGTCCACCCCATGCCAATACAATGTGTCAGCAATGATGAGGTAGATTTTAGCCATGTGACAAACTTGTCATGGCTTGTCTCGTGAATAGTTTGGAGGGAACTTAAAAGTCTGGAGATATATAACAATATCCCCATACCACAGGTTAGACGAAGAGATGAGGAAAATATGCTAATCCATAAATGAGTTTATCATTTTGATTTCCTCATTCTCAAATAGGAACTATGACATTATCTCAGCGAAGACCAAATAATTATTATACTTCACAAATGAAAAGTCAAAATCGAACTCTTAAAGCACAACGATCTGTTTGTTGTACTTCCTGCCAATAATTCGCATAGTCAAAACATATTGGAAATGATTAAAAATGGTGATAACGATTGTCTTACGTAGCAGAATATAGTTTTGAAGTCATTGGACAACATGAAACACTTTCAGTTCCATCTTTTCAATGTGTAGGAACTTGATTTTAGGACCTATCAATGCATGAATTAAATAATAGATGATGTGCTCTTGGAGCTCATCATCTTCGTGAACAAGAACCATGCCAATTGATGATTCGACTGCTGCCAAATACAACAAGAAATATCGATTGTAGTTGGGGGGAATCAACAAAGGATTCAAAAACAAATCATTTTTTAATGCATAAAATTAATGTTGTGCGGCTTCACCCCAATAAAATGGGACCCCTTTCTTAAAAAGGTGCATGAAACCTTTTGTGATGTTGGCATGGTTCAGCACGAATTTCCAGAGGAAATTTTCCTTTCCCTATAGGCTTTGAAGTTGTCTAATCGTACGTGGGGAAGGAAACTAAATTATTGCCTCAAACTTTAAGGGTTCAACCATGATCCCTTTTGTAGAAACAATGAATCCAAGAAAACGATGATAGATCGCACAAAATATACACTTGTGTAGATTAAATCAGATCTGATAGTAATGGTATCGCTAAAAAACCAAGCGGAGGTGTAATAGATGTTGGGATCATTTATGTGAATGAGTTGTTAGATCATATAAGTATTCCTCCACTATATTATTCATTTTGTGAAAAGCGAACATCATGGCCCACTGGAATGTAGCACCAACATTTTTAAGACCAAAAGGCATATTCTTATAAGCGAAGGTTCCCCAGGGACATATAAAGGTTGTATTGTGTTGGTCCTCCTAGAGAATCTCAATCTCGTTGTAATCGGAAAAACCATCCATAAAAAAAAACATTTCACTCCCTATAGACTCATATAAAATCTGGTCAATGAATGGTGTTAGAAATTTATCTTTGGGACAAGCCTTATTTAACTCCTGACAATCCATGCAGACATGAATTGTACCCTTCTTTTTATAAACTGGAACTAGGTTGGAGACCCATTCCATCAAAGGAGCATGGTAGATGAATCCTGAATTAAGTAGATTTTCTACCTCTTCTTTATTTTCGTCACCTTCCTAGGATTTAGGGGTCTCAACTTTTGTCGAACTGGCTTTGCGTTTTTGTAGGTTTGAATTTCATGTTGAACAATCAGAGGATCAATGCTAGATTTCCTCATGATACCATGCAAACACGTCTCGAAACTCTTTAAAAAGTGCCATGTACTGAACTATCTCATCTTGTGATCATTTTGATTCAATGAAGACATTTTCAACCACATTAGGATTCCTAGAGATGTTGATCAGGATTGTCTCCAATATATTATCCATATTTCCTTCGACATAGACACCATGTTCAGCTAAGGGATTGATTGTCCCATCCACACTTATAAATATATTTTATTTAAACTCTCCACTCTCTATGTGACTAAGTTTAGGAAGGAAATATGATCGGTGATGCATATCCTCCCATGGCCTTTCAGCTCTGACCATTGCCTCGATAATAGCTTCATCTGATGGAAATATGGTGTATAAATAGTCTTAGGATATTGAAGAGTTTTGAGCCCAAATAGGCTCAGGAAAAATATTATCCTCCACCATGATTGTGAGAGTTTGATATGGGTCTGTCATGGCCTGTTGAATGACTTGATAAACCACTTTATCTATAGACAAGATCTCGACCATCCCTGCATGGAATTGACCTTCAAATGAACTAGAAAGTGAGGGAAGTATCCATGGGTCATGGATATAGGACATTCTAAATGAAGTGACCATATTGACAACAGTCCTAGATTCAGACTCGTGGAATCCGACCGGAGTGGTGATAACATATGAAATCGGTGCAGGAGAATAAAATATCCCGTAAGAGAAGGGTACATTCCACAACTAATACTCTTAGTTATCGCCTAAGAGTTTTCGATCCAGGGGACAGTGGTCTTGGGGATAGTTAATGCATGTAAAAGGTTGGATGCCACCCGATCAAGGGTCACAATTATTCCCTTGTGGGGAAAACATAAAATCCAAAATACTCTCGAGATGACAGTCGTCATGACATATGTCCAACTTTTTTTTAACAACAGATTATAGTCGAGAGACATGTCGACTACTTCAACTTCCACACAAATGTATTTTCCCCCTAATGTAACTAGACAAGAAGGAATCATACCATTTGATCGAAAATAATGTCCATCGAAGGTAGTCAAGAGTGTAGGAGAGAGGGTAATCTCAGGAGAACTGATAGCTTTCCAACATGACAAGGACATTATGCATGTTGAAGCATCATCATCAATGAAGGTTCTCTTAACCAAAATATTGTTGCAAAAAAAACCAATATAAAAAGCCACATGATATGGAAGGAGAGGCTTCACATCAGTATCATCAAACTTCATTATGAGTTGACTGGAGGAATCAATTACTATGGTAGAAAAAAATGTAGCATGCTGCGAGGGGAAAATTCGAAGCACCTCTAAAGTAGACATTGCACAAGGAGTTTGAGCCAAATTCTTGACAATTGAATAATTAGGGGCAACTCTTACATTATGGTTATGCATTTTCCATTTATAAACACCCTTAGGTATGCACGTTGTTGTCTCTTTCAGGATTGTATATGTGCAGAGGGGACTGATGTTATACATTCTTCTTATCCTTCTCAGTCAACTCTGGATTATCATAATTCTGATATCTTATCAAGAAATATACATCCTTTAGATTCAAATGGATAAGAATATTTACTACTCCTTGATATCTATCAAATGAAGGCACACTTGAAGTTCCCCCTTCCAG
The DNA here is from genome assembly GCA_000966675.3 of Picea glauca. Lineage (NCBI taxonomy): Eukaryota > Viridiplantae > Streptophyta > Pinopsida > Pinales > Pinaceae > Picea > Picea glauca. The sequence continues at coordinate 548,217 of JZKD02S1882091.1, read as the reverse complement.
GTTGAAGTTGGAAGTACCACCTTGCAAATTATGCCCTTGTGGATAGGGATTCTTCAATGCAACAAGCTATTGTTGTTGTTTCAACTTTATAAGATGTTGGGATTCTTCCATTCATGGAAAATAATGTGTAAGGTGAACTTCCTCACAAATATTGCAAGGAAATTTCACCTTCCTTTTTTCATATTTTCCCCCCTCAACATTTGTATCATATTTTTTGTTATTTCCTTCACTACCCTTCTTACCATTGCATTTTTTATTCTCTATGGCTTACCGAGGACCCTTCAAAGTATTTTTTTTAACACAATGTAGTTTCGAAGACTAGGTGGTGGGGGTGGTCTAGCTCGAGGATGGACCAACCATAGGTTGTTGAATATAATTTTTTTGCATCTGGCTCGTAGCCAGGTTTGCAGATTTCGTTTGAGAAGAACCCACTATGTCATCAACATGTGAGTTAGACTTTTTATTTTCCAAGTTGAGAGTAGATCATGGTGCATATAACATAATATTATTGATTATTCATGATTGAGAGTAGATGAACTCTAGTTGTTGCACCCGGAAGATCACTTGTTCCTAGGAAAACACTCCCAAAGTCGCAACATCTTTTGAAATGTACAGTAGTAAATATTCCAGGAACCACTCAAGGAGAAACTTAGGCAAAACCATAGCTTCAATCATTATCTTGCCTCTCCTCCATTATCAGATGTGATCAAAAACATGCGTGGCCATATCTTGCTCAAAATTGGCCAGCAATTTTGTCCCAACGTCATACCAGAAAAGGAGTTGGAAGTGGTTTAGTAAAACCATGGCTAAATCACCAAAATTTGAGTACTTCCCCATTTCAAGTTCAATGTACCACTTGGTAGCACCTCTAATGAGAGTACACTAGAACAAACACAATCAAATCAAATCATCATTAAGCGAGTTGGATGAACACCACAAGTGGAACGTCATCACATGGTGCTATGGATCCTCACCACTTTTCCCTTCAAACTTGGGTATGTATTAAGGTAGTGTGGTTGGGACCTCAAACCAGCTAGGATTTTGAATAATTGGATCATTCATCAACTTGGATAAGTCTGGAAATTGGAGTTTTTCCAAAAATGGTAGACGAGGATGCGTCATTGACTAATTAGTAGCCTGAAAAGAAGGTCCTGGGTTGAAACTGACACTAGGTTGCTATAAAGAGTTTGTGGCTGAACCAAATATTGGGATAAAAACCTGTGGCCCCTAGTTGAACGGAGTAAATCCTCCACCCATCTAGTTCCCAAGAGGAAAAATGGGGTTGCCCCCAGCAAACCCCCCATGGAAAGGAAAAAATCTTGGCATGGTGGTATACTGACCGAAAAAGGGGTTTCCCCCTTGTGACATCCCTTGAGAGGGATTCCACTAGCCTTGGAGAGGGTTACTCCCCAATGATTCCCCTAGTGAAGACAAAGGTCCTTTCTAGGGAACAAATTGACCTATAAAGGGGGTTCCCCTTGCCGACACTGTGAATGCAGTGAAAGGGTTACTCTTGAACCCACCGTAAAGTGTGCATGAGATCAATGTAGATGGAATACTAGCGGATTGATATCTGCTACCCATAGAGGCACCCCATCCCCATGTGGGGTTAGGGTAAGAATATTGGAAAGGTCCCCTTCCAAAGAATGGGGTTGATGGGGGAATGTTTCCTCCACCCCAAGAAATGGCTTGGTAAGGCGTTGGAGTGCTCTTTGCACCAACATTCGAAGACTGGGGCACTGGCTAATAACTAACTAATGCATTAAGCACGTCCATCGATGACATTCTGTATGAAAAAAACATTCATTATTGATGAAAACAATGCAATTGCACTTGAAATTCGAGTGGGATTGACGACCAATTAAGAAATGTTGTTGGTCGACGCGATGATGGTGGATTGAATCACAATCATTGTTTTGATCGACATACCAAGAGGAAATATTCCCCCTAATAATATCACCGAGGTGGGAGTTGCATGGGCTCCCGACCTTGGCAACAATGCAATGTCGTTCATAGTGACCTAGTTGAGAGGGATACTATCAGTGAGGTCCAATCTGAGAGGTGGGACTTGTAGGAATGGAAATGGAAAAGTCTCGTGTAACAAAGGATTAAAGTGTGGAGTGAAATCCCAAACTCCAAGGTCCTCAATGGTTACCTCCTCTAGTTCTGAAGAATTAACTTTTGGAGGGTTACTGTCTATGATCTCGGTCTGACCGACTGGTAGAAAAGTGTTAGATGACTCAATCTAATGCCTTTGTGGAGGCAGGGGAAAATTATTTCTAATCTCTTCCTCTGGTGGAAGGCTTTGAAATCTCCTCGATATTTGGGGCAATTGATGAGCCACTTTGAGTGATCATATCTCAATGAAAATCGACTCGCCTTCCTATAGTTGAACTACGTTCACCAATCACATCACAACAAATCCCTAATAGTCAAGGAAAAAAAAAAAACTTTGTCAAGATTCTGACTCAAGTGGAATAGGTGTTGTGACCAAAATAAAAACAAAGTGGGCTCGGGGCCTTCTAGACGAAGGCGCAGGTTGATTAAATCCCATGGTACAACGTGCGAAGGTATGAGAGGCAGTTATCCTAAAATTCACAAATCAACCTTATCTGATGCAAGTTTCCTCACTTTGCGAGGCACCCTCTAGTAGTACTAAAATGTGTGATGCAAAATCTTCCCCAGGTACTATGAAAAACCCTCATATTCACCTTCTAATGTACCTAGGAGAAGAAAATATGGTTACCATCTCATAGTTTGTTCCCGAGGGATACATTCGACAGTAGGGATCGAACGTGTGGATAGGGTATCAAAGCTCCAATTCTCGAAAGAATTTCCTTTAACATAGGTATGGGCATGAACAAAAACCCCAATACATGATATCTCCCCTATGCTCAGTCCAACTTTGGAGGGGAATATCCTCAGTTATTCCTTATGCAACCTCATGTTTAACTCTTGTTTTAGAGGAGATTATGAACTAAACCTATACGACAATAGGATTCTTCACTCCCTATCTCGGACACCTATCTTGGTTTAGTGGCCTTGGGCAAATTTACTCTCCAACCTACACTAAGGCCCTAGCCTAAAATGTTTTGTTCACCAAAGAAAAATGAAAGTCTCTAATGTATTTTATTTAAGCATTCATTTTAATGGGTTTCTCTTTACACAGAAGGGGTATAGATGTAACTTTGGTGATGTTCTGACTGACTCCAAAAGTAATGCAAAATAAGAACACAATGCAATTTCTTCAAATGAAAAATGGATGCAACTACGCTTACAAAGAAAAATATTTTTCTTTTAAATGAAAGAAAAACGTTTTGAATGCAAGATTTAAGACACCTTGAAATGCACACTACAACTTTCTTTTCAGAGACCTAAATGAAAACAAGAATGCAAAACTTGCAGCACTAGATTCTTTTATTTTTCCAATACAAGGCTACCACTACCAAATTTATATGGAAATGGGACTACCTGAATGATAAATGATGAGATATTTTCTTTTAATTATGAGAGGCAAGGGTTTAATAAAGGAGATTTAAGAAAACAAGCATGTTTTTGTTCTTTTTCATTTACAAAAGAAATAACAACAAAGAATTGCAAAAAAAAAATTGAAACAAGGAAAATTAGGTACAAAGATAGAAAGCGCTCAACCAAGAAACCATTGAATATTTAGTGGGCATGTTCAACCAAACCAACAAAGTTGGCCTCCCTATCAACCTGACAAACCTTATGGAAGATAACTAAAGCAAAATCATTTTCTTTTTCTCTATCATAAACTTTTTCATAACAGAGAAGAGCCAGAAAGGGACTCAGGAAACTCAAGGGAACTTAACAAACCAAACACCAAATCCATAATCAGACGAGGATTTTTTCAAAAAATGAACTTTAACACAGATCTGGAACTATGTGTAGTGGAACTTGCAGATATCCGTGGGTTGTAGAGATGAAACCCACAGATGGATTGGAAAATTTTATAAATTAAAAATCCACTCCATAGAAGAGGGATTCCAGAACTTGAAAAGAACTCATGAGAAGCTAAATATCTATGGAAAACCCATAAAACATAGAAAACACAACAAGGAAAGAAACAAGCAAGGGAACCTTAACAAATTGAACCAAACAAGGAGAATCCTGAGTATGGTCACCAATTCTGTTGAAAGGATATTTCCCCCATGACTTTGGGTCAAGTCATAGTAGATCAAGACCGGATTGAGAAGACCAAAATATTTACTCATAAACAAATATGAAAAATGAAATATAACAACTTTTGCTAGAAGATACTATGGAAGGAAAGAAAAAGAAAGTGTGCACCTTGAATATCCTGTTTGATGTCAATCCCCGCTTCTGCATTTCGAAGAGCTCTTGATTCTTTTCCAGAACCAACCTACAAGATAGAACCAAGAAAATATCTTCTACAGGTTAGTTTGATCCAGGTGGATATCGGTGGCCACCCATCTATTTCAACTGGCTCATTTTGGCAGTTTCAGTTTGGTAATTTTGTTTCTAGTTTTCGAGTCCCAAACTTCCAGGGCCATTTTGAGGCCCTAAACAATGTTTTTAGGGATCGCCACATTCAAACTAAAAATAGATTCAGAGTCTGACAACGATATGTGTAGTCCTCGAGTAGACCTTTCGAATGGGGTATCATGCGCCTAAAACAGAGGTTGTATGCAAAAGTTATTCCCCCGGGAAGTTGATACACCAAACTACCCAAAACGAGGTCCAAAAAACTTTTGGCTTTTCATCTTCGACGGTTAGGGTTTTGGATTTTATTTATGTTAAAAAGGCCTTTAGAGCCTCATTGTAAATAATCTTTTTGAGAATGCGAGTAGCCGTCACATCTCTTCTCAAAGATAAGATGCCACCATTCTAGCGAGTATTTCACTCTGTAATTTTATAGTATTTGTACATTTTCGCTCATTAATAAAAATTGTGTCTTATTGTATATCTGTGTTTATGGTTGCATCTCTGATACATTTTGGATATATTATTGGATATCCGAGATATCTCTGTATATTTATTTATTATATCTCTGCTCTCATTTCGTGCCAAAAATAATTCGGATCAGTGGTATCAGAGCAGGTTGCTCTTGATAATTTTTCAATGCATGTCCCCGATGAGGTCCGAGTATAGAAAGTTGGGTCTCGATCTTGTCTCTCTTGAAGAAAATTTCTCTCTCATGCCCAAGAAACCCTCCATGGTGGAATAAAATAAAAACAACAGAGTAGACGATTCTATTAATCTATTTCTTGAGAAATCTCTCACATGACAGAGGGAAGAAATGATGGAGAATTTTTCCCACATCCTTCAACGCCTGTCGATAACAACATGCAGGTCTTCATCAAGCGACCACTTTGGAGGCACCTCACCCTTCAAGGTACAAGTTAATTTTGATATTCCCATATTTGAAGGACAAATAGATGTGGATGCCCTAGAAAAATGGTTAAATATGCTAGAAGGTTATTTCTCTGTTCATAATTTCTCCGATGGGGAAAATATCACCTTCACACTCCTTAAGTCTCTCCCCCATGTCAAACATTGGTGGGAAACTCACTGGGATCAAATTTCCAAAGAGGTTTTTGGAATATATGGGGCCGAGCCCACTTGGTATCTTTTTGTGGATGTGGTAAAGGAGCATTATTACCTTGTTGGAAACTATGAGGACCAGTACATGAGATGGACCACACTATGGTAAGAGAGGGGCCAATCAATTCCTTAGTTCGTCAATACCTTCCATACCTTGTGCACCAAGTTGGGTATAAAAGACTCTGAATGACATTTGGCTTTGTAATACCATGGGGCTCTACACATATACATACAATTCAAAATGGATTTTCTTGACATCTCATCACCCGTGGCTGCTTATCGATATGCTGTTAAAATAAAGAAGAAATTTAAGCACCAGAACAAACAGGAGTTTGGGTCTGCAAATCTACAATAATCAAAGTATGATAAAGACGACCCTAACAAATAGCTTCCTGTAAACCATTCCAAACCACAGGAAAAAAAGGGTGACGGAAAGACAAAGAAGGACATCGAAAAATGGTGTGTTTCCACAAAATCCCCTGGCACAACACTGATGAATGTCGCTCAAAACAATCATTAGTGTCCGATATCAAAGACAAGGAGCCGAACCCTAATTCAGAATATGAGTAAGAAAATATTGATAGATGACAGATCATCGACGCAGACCCCACTATTATTATCGCGATCGTAGCAATTCAACGAGAAGAAAAAATAGATCCTAAAGAGGGGAGCACCTTTTTCATTCACAGATGTGGGTGAAGGGGACTTCGATGCATTTTATTGTTGATAGCGGAAGCCAGAAGAACCTCATCTCATCATAGGTTTTCAAAAAGTTGGGATTGTCGAAAACACCACACCTGCAACCATACAACATCGGGTGGCTTCACGAGGGACGAGATCTTCATGTCAGCCAACAGTTCTGATTGTCATATGGAATCCATACCTTCAAGGATGAGGTATTATGTGATGTTGCCCCGCTGGATGTTTGTGATGTTCTTTTGGGCCAACCATATATGTGTAAGTGCCATGCTATCTATGAGTCTCAACACCGTAGTGTCATTGTTACTCTGGGGGATCATCTCTATAGGATACCATAGGTAGTTCAAACTACCTTCCCACCTAAACAATTTCGCAAGGTATTATCTCATACTACAAAATTTATCTTCTTCACAATTCGTTCAAAAGGTGAATAGAAAGATACTACAACCACTACAGCCTCAGCCCAAGCACCTTCTATCCAATAGAAGTAGGTCAACAAGATTGCAGCAAAGTGAAAATATTACTTATGCATGCAGACATCTCATGTAGCATGATTGGTTGAACAGATTAAACCCTGCCAGCAACAAGTTCGTGTCAACCTTCCACAAACCAAGCAACACAACATCTCCAACAAAGAAAGTAGTGCACCAAGATTCAGTTACAACAATCGCTTTCCCCTCTCCCCCAGGAAATCAACGCAATGGAGACCATTGATTCCTAAGGAGGGAGGAATGATCCAGGTGGATATCATTGGCCACCCACCTATTCCAACTAGCTCATTTTGGAAGTTTTGTTTCTAGTTTTCGAGTCTCAAACTTTCGGGGCCATTTTGAGGCCCTAAACAACGTTTTTAGGGCTCGCCACATTCAAACTATAGACGGAGTTAGAGTCTAATAGAAACATGTGTAATCCTCTGTTAGACCTTTCCAATGGGCTATTGTTCTCCTAAAACAGAGTTCGTATGCAAAAGTTATGCCCTTGGGAAGTTGATACACCAAACTACCCAAAACAGGGTCCACAAAATTGTTGGCTTTTAATCTTCTAGGATTAGGGTTTTGGATTTTCTTTATGTTAAAAAGTCCTTTAGAGCCTCATTGTAAATTATCTTTTTGTGAATGTGAGTAACCTTCACATATCTTCTTAGAGATAAGCTACCACCATTCTAGCGAGTCTTTCACTCTGTAATTTTACAGTCTTTGTACATTTTTGCTCATTAATAGAAATTGTGTATTATTGTATCTTTGTGTTTATGGTTGCGTCTCTGATACATTTTGGTTATATTATTGGATATCCGAGATATCTATGTATATTTATTTATTATATATCCTCTCTCATTTTGTGCCGAAAATAATCTGGATCATAGTTATACAATCAAACAATATACATATCATATATTATATCCAAAGTAAACTTGACAAGCAAAGACATACAATGTTACAATTAATACAAGGTAGGAGGGAAATATAACTCTTATATTAACACCAAATAAGAAGGTTAGTTACAACATATCTAGCCTTCAACACTAATTTGGAGCCAACTTCTCAGGTTCCTCCAAGAATCCTTCAAGCATAAAATCAACGACAATACTCTTCATTGGATAGCCCAAATAGGAATAAGGAGACACCGTATGGCTATATATATAGGAAAGAGGCATTGGAAAAGGAGTTTCCAGATTGGGTAATGTTACTCAGAGGATAATAGGAAAGGGAGGCTTGTTATATCTCAACAACATAACCTTGCACCAAAATACTAGTCCCCATCCTGGCCCTCAATGGTGCTTTTATATCTTCCCCAAGGGGTTAGGGAAGTTGGAATCTATTTTGTACGGGCATGGGGACGTTGGGAAATGAAGCCAACCGAAAAACCCGCCCGAAAACTCAGAAATATTTTATTTTTCATTATATTTTAGGGCATTCGAGGGTGTTATACTGACAAGTCATGGATGTCCGCACTTTTCATCAAAGGAGATTGTGGATATGTGAAAAATACATGTTTTTTAGATGATTTGCATGAGGCAAGTTGGGAATTTGTCTATCAATCCAAGGGAAAGGGTTAGACCATAGAACAAATGCATAGGTGTGTCATTTTTTTCTATAAAAGACACAAAGGTTTTTGACCATGCACCTGTTTTTCATTGCATAGATCATGAGTTGTTTCTTGTGGCTCAAGGCTTAGCTACAAAGGAGGTAGTTGAGAAAATTCCTCGCGGGACATCCAACAAGGAATTATATGCACCAGTTCATTGGGGGATTGAGTATAGGAAAAATGTGGATACATCACTTCAGGATATAGGTTCAGTTGATATTAGTAGAGTGATTGATATAGTGGCACATATAGGATACATGGTGGTACATGATGATATGATGGTATACAATAATATACACCAATATAAAGTGGTGTGCAGTGGTGTATAGTGGGGTTTTGGGATGTTTCTCATGGGGAGACCTCTATATAGGGTTTTAGACATATCATTGAGTTTGGTTCACCTAGGATTTATGAGTGGATTAATGAGCTTCATGGAGGGGAATATTCCTTAGATATTGATATTCGATTGGGATATAACCATAACGGGGACATATAGTAAGATACTTGCATGGATTCTGTTAGATGTGACCTTAAGTCCTTGGTCATACCATTGGGGTTGACCAACACACCTAACACTTTCCAGTATTGTAGGTAGTGGCAGTGGCATCTAGCGATATTTTTTATGCCAATGGTATATTTGACAGGGCATGGAGGGATCACTTGAGTTAGAAGAGTGAGGAAGGTAGGATTATATCCATGTTAGAGTTCTTTCGTTTGGGCTATGTGGTTGGAGCACATGAGGAGATATAGATTGTATTGGATCAATTCTTAGAGATGTCAGCTGACAGAGTGGTGGATGACATTATCCACTACAAAGGATGCACACATGTAGCTCTTGAGCCCATGCTTATGGAGAATATCATGAGGTATATGTGTGATTCACCTTTGGCAGGGAATTTTGTGTACCCGTATGAGTATGAGGCACCACAAGTGATAGGGAGACTTTACAGGGAGGTATTTAGAATCCACAGATTACTTGTGTACATTGAAGGTGATCGAGGTAGTAAATTTTCTAGTATAGTTTGGAAGAAGCCAAACAGAGTTACTTTTATAGAGTTGATTCCTAGTATGTGGCTCCCATTAGATGTTGGTATACCAAGGACTTGACCCATTTTGACTCCAATGGTTATCAATACGACACAACAAGAAATAACTGGTATTAGGAGTAGTGGACTTCCAATTTGGTGGTGGGATTTGAGAATTCATATGAGTGATAGATTGATTCAAATTATGATGATCAACATAACTATCATAGTGAGTGGTCTTATTTATTTTTTGGACATCAGTAGAGAGGAGGTTGAGATTTACTCTATATGGAAGGATGATATTGAGGTCAGTTGTGGATTTGAAAACTTAGAATTCACTAAGACACCTTCACAGGTGAGGATTTAGGATAGTGGTTTAAGTCCCTTCAGGGAGTTCAACTTGGGGTTCTAGGAGAGGAGGATGCAGACTGGGTGCATTGGTCCGATGGTGAATATTAGATTAGTTTTGTGTCAGCATAGTGGTACCTATTGAGGATTAGTTTGGTGCCCTAGGTTACATTTCTTGATAGTTCAACTATTATTATAGATGTAAGCATCGATTTTCACTTTCCAGACTTTAATTTTGGGCATCTTAGGAGTGGTTTCTTGGAGGAGTGGTATTCTGAGGAGTTGACCTAGTTGATGTAGCTAGTGATACCCTAGCTTACCAGGGAAAGGAATATGGGCTCTTGTATCAACACCTTACATATTAGTACTAGGAGCAGAGAGCGCTTCACACTATCTAGGCAGACATGAGAGAGGTTCACATGGAGAGGCCTCATGGACGATGTAGGGGAGTATATGACTTATCAGTAGAGTAGGTCGAGGCATACTCATTCCACAGGATGGAAGAAATATTTGGCCATTTTTGGGTGAGAGTGGGAGAGCATGTGGATAGATTGCACAATATATTTACCTAGGATACAGTGGACCGATAGGATGTCTCCAGTGATTGGCCAATTCACACACTTTCCATCGGTATCTTTCGAGTATGGGGCAGTGTAGATGAAAGATATATCTAGTGGAGGGATCTCTAAAGTCCATGAGAAACCCAAAGTCATTGTGAGTAAATGGGATATACTTCCTTTTCCGATATTGAGGATCGGGTATGATAGTGGATTTATAGGTTGTGGCTTCACAAGGTTGACTATGCCAGCTACTATTCATGACAGTAAGTTCATCCCTTACAAGTATGTCAGCATGGAGTTACAAGAGAGGGGGATGCAAAGAGAGAATGATGGTTGGATGCCAATTATCAAAACGGTGCAGCATCAACATGGTGATTCCTTTCTAAGGATAGCTTGGGACCTTGGGATTTCAGTAAGAGACGATGCGATAGTTCATACGAAAGTGAGAGCCAGTTTTTTCCTTCATGATATTGCTTCCCTAGAAGAGAAGTTGTTTGATGGGTTGATTGAGTTGTTGCAGCACCAAGTGGGCTTAGTTGTGGGTGGTGTTTATGAGAAATATGATGTTAGTACAGTATTGGACAATGTATTGAGAAAAGGATGCTTCACATCTTAAAGGGTGGTTTGGGATCTTGGTATAATTTTTAGTTTTAGTCTAGATCAATCGATGGAGCATCAGGTCGTGATGGAATTGCTTGAGGAGAAACAATCTTTGGGAAGGGAGGATTTGTCATGTCCCCATTTTTGGATCCCCCTGTTCAATAGTGGAAATGACTTTTTGTGGCTTGTCAGTGAAGAAAAAGAGAGTTAAAAGGGGTTATTTAATGTCACTTAGTTAGGATTAATAAGCTACTTATCTATTAAAAGTGTCTTTTAATTTTAAAGTGAAAGAAAAAGGGGGATAAGGGTCATATTTGATTTAGTCAAAAAGGGGATAAGGGTTAGATTTGATTTGGTCAAAAAATGGAAATTTATAGAAGGCATGGAGAAAGGATAAAAGGATGGGTAGAGCCTCATTTTGGCATTAGGATTTTATCTCTCATTTTTGGAAGTGCTCTTGGAGCCGTTTTTTTGTTAGGGTTTAGCAAAACCCTTCCACTATTGGTTTGGTTTTGATGGTCCAATATCCACCCTAACTAGACAAGAGGGGAATCCACCCCGGATTTCCATTGGATCCTAGACAAGAGGGGAATCCATCCAATATTTCCATTAGAGATTCAATTTTGGGGTTTGGTTTTTAGTAGAAGGAAGATCGGCTTGTAAAGGAGATTGGAAAAACCTTACGTATGAGGTCGTACTCTAATTCCGCAGGTGCTCCGGGGATTTTGGGAAACTATACCAAGAGTCTCCCCCATGGTTTGAACATAGGGTGTACCGTGAAGCCCTCGTTGGTTGTCTAGCCTTGTCATGCAAGGCCCCACTGGTTGTCAAGTCTCATTCTATAGGGCCTTCTTCTACCTGAAAGTGTAGAGATGTTTCGAGTACGTGTGGTCATATTGTTGCAGCAGGTGTTGTTGGATCAACTCATAATCATCTTTAACAAATTTGTATAGGTTTATTGCATCATTTTGGGAGGAGGATTGGAGATTTGGAGTTAGCCTTCTGCAGATTGGAGAATCCATCTACTAGTAGGGATCAAGGCACTACACCAGGTTTTGGTTTTTAGTTTATTGTTTTTTGATTTGTCACAACTGCTATAACAACCCTAGACATTATATTGGTGATCAAGATTCCATTATTAATAAAGCGCCATATTATCTCTTCTATTTTTTGGTGTATGCAACATGTTTTTCAAAATGGCTATCTATGGGTTATATGTAATATGTTTGTGGAAAGTCCTTTTTTATTTTAATAAAATATAACGAGTATAACCATAACTATAATTGATAAATAACCAATTTTTTTCCTATCATGTTCCCCTTGGGGACATTTCAACCAATTTGGAATACCCTCTCTTGGTATTTAGCTAGATTAAAGATAGTCATGAAGAATCTCTTAGATCCTAGTTTGAGTTCAACATCTCCTTTGGGCTTCCGATGTGTCTTGATCCACCAAACGAGGGCCTTTTCAGATGGCCAATATCTCATAAATTTGTAGATAAGGGCATGTTCTTGCATGTACTGGATATTTTGAGCCATGGTGGGGAGTTGAGCCATGGATGGGATGAGGGGTGGTTTCTTCCAACCACCACATTCCGAAAGGAGGGGGCAGTGCCACCTCCAACATTGGCCACCATTAAAGGTTACACATGTGAGTACAAGGAATCAACTAACAAGTTGCAGGGCTCATGTTTTTTTCAAAAAATGTATGGTATCTTAAATTAATTAAGGATATATAATTAAATGAAAATCAAAACTTTGAAAAAAAATAAACGATATATAAGATTTTTAATAATTTTAGAAAATGTCAATTTTTATATTTTAAAATAAAAACGTTGAATTTTTTTTGGAGAAAAACTATCTGAAAAAAAAAAGACATTGAAAAATTAAAAATCCAACTTTTGAAAAGAATGTTGATACTTTAAAACTAAGAAAATTCAAAACGTCTAAAAATTATCTCGAAAAAAATGGTGCTATTGGGAGGACCATTTTTTGAAACATGGGTAAAACCAACAACTAAATGTGACCTCTAAAAAAATGAAAACTTTAGAGAGTTCTCATCAAATTTGTAACTATATACATTTTTACATAAATTCATTGTATTGGCTCCATTATGATTTTGTTGGTGGGTCTTTTGTGCTTGATAGTTATTTGGATATTGTGGAGACCCTCTTGTCAAATTCCTTGGGAGTATTTATGTGCACCAACGTATTTTTTGGTCCTCCTTTTGGACCAAAGGTAAGAATCTCTTCATTTCCTAAATTTTTAAATTTTCCCCATTTTTTAGATGTGTTATTTGTCAATGAATTCACTTACCTAAAATTTCATGTTTTTCAATAATGACCAATTTTCTGTAGATTTATGGATATATGTTGATATTAATTACACATTCATGAGTTTTTAAGATAGAGGTTGATATTTTAAGGAAATTGTTTTCATTGGTAGAGTTTTAAAGGAGAAAATGCAAAAATATAAACAATAAATTTAACTTTTCATTTTTTCCCTTTTACCTCCTCCTTCTCTTCTTTTCTATTTTAATTCTTATTTTTAACCTCTATTTCTCCACCCCACCCTTTCTTTTTCTTGTCTTTTCCCTCTTTACTCTCTTTTATTTTTTCACTTCTCTTCTCTTCTCTTCTCTCCCCTCTTTTACCATTTCTCTTTTTATTTTTGTCTCACATTTCCTTACACTTAATAAAATGAATTCCACACTTAATAAAATGTCTTCCATTAACAATAATTGCAAACTAAATTCATGTACAATAATATAAAAATAGGTTTCTCCCCTCTTTTACCATTTTTCTTTTTATTTTTGTCTCACATTTCCTTACACTTAATAAAATGTCTTCCACTAGCGATAATTGGAAACTAATTTCATGTACAAGAACATAAGAAGAGGTTTCTCCCCTCTTTTACCATTTCTCTTTTAATTTTTTCTCACGTCTCCTTACACTTAATAAAATGTCTTTCATTAACCATAACTGCAAACTAAATTCATGTACAAGAAAATAAAAGGAGGTTTAAAAACCTCTAGTTGTATGATTTTCCTAGTTCTTTAGTAATTAGCACATAAGATTCACTCTCACATGAGTGAGAATAAGAAAAACAAAAATGAAACATTCCTTTAAGATTATTTTCTTTTTATAAAAGGGTTTTGAATTGCTTCTATAATTCTCATGATGATGATGATTAATGTCCATTAAAACCGAATCAGTTTATCGGACCTTAAGAGGGTAAGTGATTACCTGTGATTATTTAGAATTTTGTTTTTGTGATCGAAAAGCATTAAGAGAAGCTTTCCAAGATCACCATAGTTTTGTTGAGTTAAGAGGTTAGGAAGGTTGGTAGTGTGACAAATATTTTGAAAATGAGATATAATCTGGGTATAGGCTGGATAATCTAAGACAACATGTTTTTCATATTCAACCTTCTTAGTGTCACAAAGGTGACACACTCTTTCATCCCATGACGTTTTAGGAATTGACCAACACCCAGTTTCACTGTGGATCTCGTCAGAATTTGTTCTTATCTTAGCAATGCTTATTTTTTTCTTTACACTCGTAAAAAAATATAGATAATTTTGATCTTCTAAATTAGGGTTGATTACATCCTTATAATACCTTAACTTTATTTTTTCCTCTAACTCTTTATCACACCACATTTTCTCCTTAAATTTTGATCTGATGAAATTTTTAATAGTATATTTATTTTGCAAAATGGTGTCTTCCATGATTCCCCAATAGTTTAGCCAAGACTAGGCATCTTTATGCCATCCTCGCTTGAGTCGATGGTGGTTACGAATGGATTTTGAAGCAATTTTAGGAAGCCTATTGTCTTCCATGTTATTTAACTTGTTATTATACATTAGGTATCTATTCATAGCCGTTCTCTTAATGGAGGAGAGGCTTTTTTCTAAGAGTAGGGTGGGATAGGGTGTATTTCCTTTCATTTTTAGATTATAAGTTATAAATTTCTTTTGTATTTTCTCTAGCTTTCTCCAAGATTCACGAGAGATACTACAGCCCCAGAATTTACATCCATAAAGAATAACAAGTGTAACGAGAGTCTCAAAGAGGAGTTTCTTCTTATCCCAAATCCAAAGATCAGATGAATTACAATTGTTTTCAAGCCCATAATAAGCTTTCCATCCCCAAATAATCCTTTTCTCAATGCTATAATTCCAATTGAGCTTGTGGTGAAGATCAATTCCAAGATATTTGTATGAAGTCACTTCCTCCAAGTTGTTGTTGTCATATACGAAGGTATCATAAGTGATTTTGTTGGATTTAATAACCATGACCTTAGTCTTATCAGTATTAAGAGTCATACCCATATTGGAGAAAAAATCATTGAGGATTCTTAGTTAGTTTTCAAGATCATGGGGACTCCTTGCCATAAGAATGATATCATCAACATAAAGAAGAATATTTATGAATATACCAGTGAGAGTAGGGCCGACACAACCTGCTTTTTCCAAAACATCTTCTAACTTGTCAATGTATATGCCAAAAAGGGTAAGGGACAAGGGACAACCTTGTTTGACTCCAATATTGCAGTTAATCTCTTTCGACCAGCCCTCGGTGTTTTTAAACTTAGCAATAAAATTCTCATACATCCTTATTGCATCAAACCTCAACTTGAGAGGCACTTTTATCTCTTCCAACCTACTCCAAAGGTTTTTCCTAGGAACCACGTCGAAATAATTTTTAAAGTCAACGAAACAACAAAAAATATTGGTTTTAGTATTGTGGAACTCCTCTGCAATGATCCTAAAGGTAACAAGATGGTCCATGGTTGAATGATATATCATAAACCCTGGCTATCATTTATCTCTTTTACTGTGATTTTCTAGCTAAAGGATAATCTTCTTTTCCAAAATAATTCCATAAAGCTTGACTAAAATCGAGTTAATCATAATGGTCCTATAATTAGAGGGAGTGTTTCTATCCCCATTTTTAAAAATAGGAATAATGAGGCTTTGCGTCCAGGGCTCAGGGAATCCCTACTTAACTGCTAAATTAAAGAGCTCGTTTATGTGAGGGATAAGGATAGGCCCTCCGATTTTAAAAATTTCAGCTTGGCAGCCTTCAATGTTCTTAGCTTTCCCATTTGCAAGTTGCTTAACCCCAAACTCTATGTCATCTAAAGAAAAAATTTCATCCTTTGTAGGGACAATAGGAATGGTGTCCATGGCATTAGGGAACTCGTAAATACTTTTAAGATAGGAATTCCAGTCCCTTAAGGGAATCATATTATTTTCTTTAGTATTGTGGCTTAGAATTTGGCTCCAGAACTTCTTAGGATCCAGCTTAGATATTTGTGAAATCTGTTGTTTCCTTTTATTGACATAGTACCCTTTTTTCGTTTTACTTAGGGGTTTTCCTACTTATTTACTCAAATAATTTAACTACATTTTAAACTTCAAAGGTTTTTCATAATAGTTTTAGAATTCAACAACTTCTAATTGAAACATTATTTTTGGAATAGTGGTTTATATTACATTATAATCTGTAATTTAAAACTTACAATACTGAAGAAACTTGAATGCATCATTACTATTTAATGTGTTAAATGTTAATTATAATTTAAAAGAGATATTTCAATTAAACATTAATTGTATCGAAAAGTGTTGTCTACAACACAATATGAGGGAGATGTGTAATTCCTTCCATACTCAACATGGAGTTGACATGTGACATTTAAAAAATTATTAATAACAAAAAAAGTATTTCAATGTTAATCATAAATAAAATATTTTCATATCAACTTCATACATACATACAAAGAAAGTGATTGAAAGTAAAAAATAATATTACTTTCATTGTTAAGTGCTTTCTACATCCCAATATGAGAGAGACATGTAATTTCTTCAGTACTCAACATGGAGTTGACATATGAAAAAAAAATATTAATAACATTTTTTTTCAAGATCAACCATAAATATATA
>JZKD02S1882091.1:498671-524747 GCA_000966675.3 Picea glauca | reverse complement strand
ACTTAACAATGAAAGTAATATTATTTTTTACTTTCAATCACTTTCTTTGTATGTATGTATGAAGTTGATATGAAAATATTTTATTTATGATTAACATTGAAATATTTTTTTTGTTATTAATATTTTTTTAAATGTCACATGTCAACTCCATGTTGCGTATGGAAGGAATTACACATCTCCCTCATACTGTGTTGTAGACAACGCTTCTCGATACAATTAATGTTTAATTGAAATATCTCTTTTAAAATATAATTAACATTTCTATTGGCCGAAACTTCGGCAGGATGTCAACAATTATATCAGTCCATCAACTCATAAGAAGCTAAAACGTTATGGACCCATCAATATGTAGAGAATAAAAATAATTGAGGTTTTGATAAAAAAAAGTGTCAGGTTATGGAATGTAAAGCTAAACATAAAAAGTTGTGGTCCCTATCAATGATGTTTTAAACCATCAAACCCCCACAAAAGATGTTGCAATATTCAGAATGGTCTAATGAGTAATGTAGCATCCTTTATACTTCGTCACAAAAAACTAAGCATATGAGCAATGTTATTTCATAGAATACTTAATTGTAATAATCGATGTAGTGTATTATCTCATATTTATGTGTTTTTCTTATTGGTGAATATGTCACATTTTATATTATGAATATGTAATAAGAAATTTAGGTTTTTTCGAGACCTCGAGACAAGTTAAATTTTTAAACTTATGGTTTTTCTCAAGTGTTTATAGCAGTTGCATGCATAATGTAATATCTCAATTTCTATCTTAGAAATAAATGTGTTTTTTTTTTTTTTGGAATATATATATTTCTCAGGAAAACTTCATGGAAAACTCTTCAAGTACTTCTCCATGATTTTATGGATGGTAAACAAGGTAAATTAGTGGCCTTGATTACAGAGCCTAACCCCAAGGGAATCAAGATATTTGAACTTGTAATCTCCCCAACTTCAGGAGATATATCTCACATATGACTCATGACCACTTGAGCTAACCCTCGTGACTTATATATATAACTACTCTATCTCATGAGTGTTTGAGCTAGCCTTAAGACATGAGGCCGGTTAGATCAAGCAATCATGACCTAGTCTAATTATATATAAACCACGTGGGTGATCTAGATTTATGAGAGGAATGAAATGAAACACAAATTTATAACATTAAAACAGAGATACAATGAACAATAGCAGAGATACAATGAAACTTAACTTCTATTCAATAAAGAAATTTGTTGAAACTGTAAAATGAAGAATGAAACAATCTTGCTTGAATGGTGGTAGATAATATTTGAGAAGAGATGTGCCAGCTACGCGTATTCCCCTGAGAAAATTACAATGAGGCCTCCGAGACATTTTAGCATCAAGAAGTAATCAGAAACCAGAGACATCCAAAAACCTAACCCTGGGAGATGGAGCGCCAAAAGTCATGTGGTCCCTGATGGGGTAAGTCGGTACATTTCTATCCTAGGAATGCACATTTTTCCATCAAACTTTGAGTTTGTCTATAGTTTGACTCTGGCAGTCCCAAAAAATGTTGTTTAGGGCCTCAAAATGACCCCAAAATTTTAGGACCCAAAAAACTAGAAAAAAATTGCCAAGATGAAAATTGTATGTGAGCCAGTTGGAAGAGGTGGATGGCCACTGATATCCAATTGGATCAATCCTCCCACCTTAGGAAGAAATAGTCTCCATTGCATTTTGTTACCCCATCATATGAGGAAATTTCTGTTGAATTTGGCCATGGGTGAGCCACTTTCCTTGGTGTTAGAGCTACCCCACTTTGACAACACGATAAAGATGAAGCTTATGTTGGTGATTTCCCTTGACCCGTGTGTCCACGATATGATAAGTGTATGTTTTTTCCATCCATTCAGGGTTGAGATCTATCGGTATTAATTTTTTTGTTATCTCTAAGGTGTCCAATAATGGTGAAAAGTATGGTCGAAGGAGGTCCATATTAAACAATGGGTGCAAGCCAAGGAATTGGGGAGTGTTGAGCTCAAAATAATTTTCACCCACAACCTTCGTGATGGTGTAAGGTCCATAGTAGAGTGGACGAAGATTTCGATGGGTTCCTATAAGGCGTTCTTTCTACAAGTGCAACCAAACTAATTTATCTCCCACCTAAAACTTGTGTGGCACCCGGTGTTGATCATGGCACTGCTTGTACTTCGCATTGGACTTTTGCAAAATATCCTGAACCTATTTGTGGATGTGTTAGGTTCGTTCAATGAACTAGGTGGCTTTGTTGGCTTTGGTTTTAGCATGGGATGATTATTTCTGTGTGGAATAAAAGGCTAGTGCAACATCCATGGGACCCAATGGTTGAAATACCAACCCCACCTGAAAAGGATTGTGTCTGGTTAAGCTATGTATGGGATAATTTTAAGGATGAAAATTTATCTCAAAATGTAGAAACCTTGGTGAATCGTACTAGTATTTAATATGCCAACTATAAAATATTGACGATATTTTTGTAAAAATATTCAAATTTATAAGGATTTTATATAGATTCTATAAAATTTGGGCTATTTTTAAGGTAAGATAATTTTATTCTATAGAATTTGGGCTAATAAATTTTAGAAAAACGAATTTTGTTTTTGGAAAAAGCATGGAAAATTAGCCCATGAGCGAAATTTAGCCCCTAAAATCATCCTTAGGCTTTGTTGTAACTTTATTGTACATAGGGAAGACTCTCATCCCATGTGCATGGATTCTTGGAATTGTACATGCGCAAGATATGCACAATCATCCTATTGGCGACCTTGGTTTGGCCATCTGTTTGGGGGTGGAAGGCAGTGGATTTGGTGAGATTGGTGTCCAACCATGACCAAACGCTTGACTAGAATGTGATAAGGAACCAACTGTCCCAATATGAGATGATGGTTTTTGGTATCCCAAAATGTACCCACACTTGTTCTAATAAGAGCTTAGAAGTGGCCTCTCCTATGATTCTCTTCTTGCAGGCAACCAAAATTGCCATCTTCGAAAATTGATCAAAAACCACAAAAACAAAGTCATTTCCCTGCTTGGTTGAAGGAAGGCTCGACATGTAGTCCACTGATATGGATTCCTAGGGCCTGTAAGAAGTAGGAAGAGGGGTGTACATGCCTTTTTTCTTAATTTCCAGTTTGGAAATGACACAAGTTATGAAAGACCTTACGGGAAGACAAAGTGTGTCCAAGAAATATACTCTTGATGGGAAGTTTTTCTCCATTGCCACCATTGCCAACATTCTTGATCTAGATGGAGAACACCATATCGGAGTTTTTCCAAGTCATCTGTAATGATGTATAAAGAGAAATAATGTTCCATTTGGGTTACCCAACCAGTGGGGTCCGAGCCATCAAATTTGGTCACATCCACCCGTGGAAGGCATAGGTCACGTTGAAAGTGATGGTGCTAAAAGTTATGAGAATGAGAGGAATGTTCACCTTCAGTATGTGGGGGTGAGTCAGAGGAAGGGTTATTTGTAGGGATATGAAGCTTGGTGTAGAGTGACGAAAAAACAGATTCAAGATAGGTGGTTAGGTCTTGTTTGATTTCCTCCATTGAGGACTACATGGTTGTATTGATGGCGACAACATTGGCACTGAGTTGTTTCACTTCTTGTTGGGTTTCGGTGAGACCAGATTGCAAGGTATTGAAGCGATCTTCCAAGTCTTGGCTATGGGTATGGGCCATGAGGATGAGGGAACCAAAAAGGGGCGGGTGGGGTAAAACATTTTGCTGAAAAATGATATGTATGAATGTGATAAGGGTGAAGAGATGAATCCAATGGAATAGGTCTCAAATAATGGTGAAAATTTTTACAGACGTGTTTTTTTTTTTTTTACACCTGCGGAGTTATACTTCGGTCTGAAGAATACTGCAGTGATGAAATGCCCAAATTCTTAACCAAGAAGAAAAGAGTAGTTACTTGGCAACCCGAACACAGTTGCACGATAATAGATCTTGTTTGTTTTAATTTGTTTATGTTTCTGCCCCTAAGGGTTAGGTATTCAATGGTTCTACATACAAGGGTTTGGCCTATGCTATATCTCTCTGATATACATGTGGGGTCCAACAGTAGTACTCGATCCAATATCTCAAGGCACTAACTAAGGAGGATAGACTGTACCCTTATCTATACTACCTGACTACCCAGGTACTAGAGACTATCTTCCTGAGGGTTGTTCTTGGTGGCACTATAACAATCAGGCGGTCGATCGGTTTATTTAAAGAGGGCTTCAGGAAATCTAGGTCGATCTGTACACAGGTGTTGTCTGATGCGCTACCACTCGAAGGGGTACCAACAAGGGTTACAAGGGTGGCCAGCAGATGTGTGCTTAAGAACCACTTGTATTTCTTGCGTGTATGAATCCCTCTACCGCGGGTTTATGCACGTAATGATAGATCTCTATGGATTAAAGACGCTGGAATACGTCTCTACCCTGAAAAAAAAAATTACCCACAATTTTTGCCAAGAAAAGTGCTTTGAGACCACTTGTAATATACGAGATATAAAAAGTATGCAGAACGGAAATAAAATGCTAGAAATGGCATAATAACAACAATATAACCAGAATAATCACCACAATAACACTGAAATGATATAAGAATAACAACTGAAATAACACTTTGATTCTGAGAGCAATGTTCATGGGCCTCTTCGAGGGGGCAACCTTTAGTCGAGCAGAGCTCTATTACAATAATCTCCAAGCTAGGGTTCTCATACCCTTGACTTCTATTTATACTAAATATGTCTATCAAAAGAAGCATCTAGAGGAAGATCCTTCTAGAAGTAGAAGCTTCTACTAGGTCTTCTTACATTCGATGCATTCTATTTTATTGCAAGGCCTTATTAATATTGACCTTTATTACATCCAAATATATTGTTCTACTTATGTTTGGGTTAGGACCCTAACATAATTGTTGACATCCTACTGAAGTTTCAGCCAATAGAAATGTTGATGCAAAATTGCCACTGTATTTTCTATGCCAAAGTGTCTTGCCACCTGACTGCAGTGAGATTCCAAAATTAACTTCTCTCACTCTCTTGATGGGATGCAGAGATGGCCCAGATGGAAAAACAACTCGTATTGAAGATGGAAATTAGTGACATTTGTGTTTTTTCCCAACATATGGTAGGAAGCGACAAATTCATGATATCTCTGGTAGAGTTGGGGCCATCCATAGGTCTCATGTATGCAGGAGTGTAGCACCATGGAAAGTGTTGCAACTGGAGGTCGAATGAGGCAGTTAGCGACGCGGTTGGTGCTCCCTATTTTATACTTGATGTTGAGATGGAACTTTTGCAAGTATGTGGACCACTTCTGATGGCAGCCATTCTGCAATTTTTCTTGTGTCTTCATGAACTTCAGAGGCTTATGATCAGTGTGGATGATTGTCTCCTTCCCGAGAATGTAATTCCTCCACTGGAAGCAGGCTTGTACAATGGAGTACATTTCTTTGTCATAAGTGGGGTACTTATGGACTATATCTGATAATGTCTCACCATGATAGGCCGCAGGATGTTTGTGCTGAGTGAGAATTGTGCCCACATTACAGTCTGAAGCATCTGTCTTAATCTCAAAATGATGTTGTAGGTCAGGTAATGAGAGCATCAGGTCTAAGCACAAGCGTTGCTTCAAATCATCGAATGATTTCTATTGTGATTGTCCCCACATGAAATTTTCCTTGCCACCACCTCTGGTCACTTGGCTAAGGGACCATGCAATATGGGAAATCCCAACACGAACCTACGATAGAAATTGGTAAGGCCTAAGAAGCTTTGAAGCTCAATGAGTGTGGTCAGGGCTGTCCAATAAGGAATCACTTGGATCTTGGATAGATCAACATGAACCCCATGCTCATAAAAAATGTATCCTAGGTATTGGACCCTATTCATGCCGAAGGATCATTTTTCCAAATTTTCATATAGCTTGTGTTGTCATAGAGTGTGCAGAACCTGCTGAATATGCTACAAGTGTTCCACCTAACTCTTCCTAAAGATGAGTTTGTCATCCAAATACACCACCACAAAATAATTGGTGAAAGGACACCATATATCTTCCATCATCCTCATGAAATTTGATGGGGCATTCGTCAAGCTAAAGGGCATGACCAACCATTCAAAAATACCTTATTTGGACTTGAAGGTATTTTCCATCCATCGGTATGCTCTATTGGGACCTGGTGGTAGTTGGACTTCATATCAATCTTGCTGAAGTATTTTTCCCCCTTGAGTTGGTCAAGGAGATCATCAATTCTAGGAATTGGGTACCGATTCCTAACTGTGATTTTATTTAGAGCTCGATAATCAATGCAGAGTCACTAGGTCATGTTGTTCTTCTACACAAGCACAATTAGGCTTCCACAAGGTGATGATCTTGTTCATATGTGTCCCTTTTCGAGAAACTCTTAGATATGGCA
Source organism: Picea glauca (assembly GCA_000966675.3). Taxonomy (NCBI): domain Eukaryota; kingdom Viridiplantae; phylum Streptophyta; class Pinopsida; order Pinales; family Pinaceae; genus Picea; species Picea glauca. The sequence continues at coordinate 518,330 of JZKD02S1882091.1, read as the reverse complement.
TTTGATTTCCTCATTTTCTGACAGAGACTAGCGATAGACTATCCCATTGGGTAGCGGTGCATCAAGGGTCAAATCGATTGAATGCTTGGCCTGACAGTGTAGAGGTACCCCAGTGGGTGAGGAGAATATGTGTTTGTGTTCTTCCATGAAATTATCCACTTGCTTTTGTTGTGTGGAGAGAACTTCCACGAAGGCCATGTATGTGGATGAAACCTTACTTTGAGCACAAATAAAAAAAAAGACAAAATTATCGATCTGAGAGATGACCTTCCTGCATTGCTTGACAGAGATCAAGGAAGTGGAAGTAGGTGGGACTACCTCGAGTATCATATACAATTTCTTTTCCAAAGTAATAATAACACTATGAGACCTAGAATCATATACAACATGACATTTCCATAAATAAGGTTGGCCCAAAACAACATGAAAAAATTCAAGAGAGGCGACATCACACAATACCTCATCTTTGAAGGGCTTGATGTCGTGGGGGAGGAGACATTGTTGGCTAACACAAATATTTCTCACTTAGCGGAGCCATCCGATGGTGTATGAATGTGGGTGTGGTGTTGTTTGCAGATCCAACCTCTTGATGACCTATGCTGATATGAGGTTCTTCTGGATATCATTGTCAATGATGAAGTGTAGTGGAGTACCCTTCACCCACATTTGTGAATGAAAGAGGCGCTCACCTTCGTCTGGTTCATCAGGCTCACTCGGATGGATCTTGGTGGTAGAAACAGTGGCACTACATTCTGCATCAATGATCCATCTCCCTTTTTCTAGTTCTAACTCATAGTCATAACCCACATTTGATTCAGAGGCTTTCACCTTGGCCACCAATGACTTCTTTGAGCTACATTCAAGAGTGTTATGTCAGGGGCTCTTATGGAACTCACACCTCTTCTCAATGTCTTTATTTGTCTTTCCATTATCCTTCTTTTTTGTGGCTTATATTAGTTGTCTTGTAGTTGTCCATCCTTGCTCTATCCTTTGTTTTGTAGGTTGGGGTTGCCTTTTCCCTGCTTTTGTTGTGAGGGGTTCACAGACCCAAACTATCGCGTCTTTTTCTTAAGCTTCTGCTCAATTTTGATACCATATCGATAGGCTGCACCCAATGATCAGATCTATAGAAACTCAATTTATGTATGGATGTATCTATGAAGATCTCTGTGGTACTTGAGCACCATATGTCTCTTGGACCCTTTGATACCCAGCTTGGTGTGCAAGGTACGAAATACATTGGTGAACTATGGCACTGTTTGGTCCCTTTCCTACCACAATGTTGTCCATATTGTATATAAGTTGTCATAACATCCAACATGGTAGTATTTTTTCTTAATAACATCCCTGAAATAACCTCAAGTGGATGAAACTACAAATAATGTAGATTCCTTTGTTGCCTTTTTCTCACAGAAATTTTCCCACCAATATTTAACATGGGGGACGACCTTAAGGAGTGAAAATGTAATATTTTCTCTACCAGAAAAGTTATGGACATAAAAATACCATTCTATAAGGTTTAACCATTTTCCTACAACATATGCATCTATTTTACCTTCAAATATAGGAATATCAAAATTGATATGTACCTTGAAGGGGGTGACACCTCCACTCGAGGAAGATGTGTCACCTGTTGGAAGACGTTGAAGGATTTGCACAAAATTATCCATCATCTCGTTCCTCTATCACGTGAGGGATTCCTTGAGAAACATTTTAAAGTGATATCTATCCCCATCATCTCTATTTTGTCCCCCCATGGGTGATCGTCGGGTTTGGTAAGGTCGATATTGCAAAGACTCAACTGGTTCGAGTCCCAACTGCTTATACCCTGACCTCATTGGGAACATGCACATAAAAACAAATGAAGACTAGACCACTTTGATACCACTGATCCATATTTATAAGGGGGAGGAAATGAAACACAGATATATAACAGTAAAATAGAGATACAGTGAACAATAAAAGAGATACCATGAAACTTAACTTCTATTCAATAATGAAATCTCCTAAAACTATAAAATGCATAAATATGCTGAAACTGTAAAATGCAGAATGAAACAATCTTGCTTGAATGGTGGTAGCTAATCTATGAGAAGATATGTGGTGGATATGCACATTTGCACGTGCACATTACAGTGAAGCCTCTGGAAATTTTTATCATAAATAAGTAATAAAAAATCCTAAACATCCAAAAACCTAACCCTAGGAGATGAAGCACCAAAAGTCATGTGGGTCCCGATGGGGTAAGTTGGTACATCAACTTCCCGGGGTCGTAACTTTTGCATACAATATCCATATTAGGCACACGATAGCCCATTGGAAAGTTATATTTGAGGAATACACATTTTTACATCACACTTTGACTCTATCTATAGTGTGATTATGGTGAGCCCAAAAAACATTATTTAGGGCCTCAAAATGGTCCCAAAAAGCTAGAAAAAAAATACCAAGATGAAAATTGTATGTGAGCCAGTTGGAAGAGCTGGGTGGCCACCGATATTGTAATACCTCAAGGATGAGCCCCAATTGTATCTATGAATTGTAAACATTTTTTGTAGGCCGGTGAGACAAGTGTATATAAGATGGTGGGCTTATGTGTTTATTAGGCCAGAGAGCCTATATGCTTAAGTCCATGAGCCTGATTTTGTATATGTAATCATGTAGATCATTAATAAAATATAAAACATCGTTGCGTGCAATCCAACCAAGAAGAAAGAGTGATGGGGGTCTAATATTCCACAAGGTTGGGTAAGGGAGGAGGCTAAGTGTTTGGGCCTAGGGGCTGAGCTAAGGGGCTTGCCTCTAAAGGAGGATAATAATTTATTAATATTTCCTAAAGCCTAAGGTGGACAATTGATGAGTGTTGTCCTAAGTTCCTGGGAAAGGGGAACGAATGCAATTGTAGAGGATACATCTCCAGGAAGACAAGTGTCGACCTGGGTGCATGCAGCTAAAAAATGAAACATCATTTGTGTTGGGGGTTGGCTCCCCATTCGACATCCACCGTCTAAACCCAAGAGCTAGTAATTTCCCTTTGCATCTTGTTTCTGAGCACGTTTCCTGGAACTAGAGAAAACCTGGGGGACTAAACCGCCATCTACCCTATTGGACTCTGCAATTTCCCTCTGTATAGCCACGCACCTTTGAAAACCTAGAATCACCAACCTACATGAGCCGTGTACCCAACCTATCTACTTTTGCAGAGCTGAGTTCGCACTGAACTATATTTGGTTTGTTGTCATTAGTTTCATGATTCATGTTGTGTCTGAGTGCTCGATTGTTACCATTTTCAGGTGTCCATAACCAATTTCCTGTTGGTGTTGTTGTCACCCATACTTTATTGGATCTGAGTCAAACATTGATTGAAGAAGAAGGTTGTCAGGCCTGTGAGCAACTCTCTCCAGGTGAGAGAGTGTGTGGAGGAAGTGAGAACTCCTAGAAGGGGTCATGTAGCTGCCACAGAGCTAAGATAATTCTGGTCCGGCCTGTTGTTGAAGCCCAAGGAAAGGGAGGTTTAGTAGTTGAAGGACTATAGGATAGTGAAGGTGTATACTCCTAGGGTGGGACATGCATGTGGGGAATGAGAGTCTTTGGGCAGTGGGTGTAAGTGGATCCTAGGAGAGAATCTTTCATTTGAAACTGTGTGACCTCCTTGTTGACCTTTCCTAGCCTAGGAATCCCTTGCCTAGTGGAGCTTAGTCTCAGATCGGGGGTGACCTACTGCTGAGAGTGATGAGCAGCATGGTCTAAGGCTGGGAGGTTCATGGATGGTCTGAACGCAGTCGGTGGATTTACTCCAGACAAAAGATAAGTATAATTGTTGTGCTTAATTATGTATTTTATGCATGTTTTGTGATGCTTGTATGTTTTCATGTATTCCGTTGCATGTATGAATTGTTGTTAATTCCATTGATTATGTATGGTAGCAGTAATTTTGTGATTATTGTGATTAAGTATTTTAATTCAATTAAAATGCATGTTAGATGTATGTATGTATGTATTTTCGCGTGGTAGAATTTCCCGGCTTGTTGGTGGCTCAGGATGGTCTCAAAGCCAAGGTTTCATTGCTGAGCCTAGATGGGTCAGATAAGTGGTCTTTGGACCGAGGTTTCAGGTGGGAATTGTGTCTGGAGGGACTAGTTTTGGACCTCGGAACCTTCTTGAGTTCGAAGAAGTTACCTTGGTCATGTTATGAAGCTCAGGAGGAGTAGCGGTGTTGTAAAACCACGACAAAAGTGGTATTGGACTGCAGAGTAATGTGGTTCATAGGATCTGTTCGAAAGGAAGGGAAACCATTTTACGACCGTCAGATCTGGAGAAGGTGCAGGAAGGTTATCCTGGAAGCCTTTCGGAGTTCAAAAATCTAGAGAAGTGGGGTGTGTTGAGGTACAAACTTTCGAAATACGAATCTTCGAGGTCCCGAAAGAGATCTACACCATAGATCTAAGGGGAGATCCCGATCGTTAGATCTTATGAAGTCGTGCATGGGTTAGCTGCGAGAACCCTTCGGAATTCGTGAAATCAGAAGATTGGAAGTGAAGAGAGGTGAACACCTCCAAAGCAAGAAATCGCGAAGTGGATCTCGACCATTGGTGGCGTGAGATATAAGGAACGTCGATTATCCAAGGAGAGTTTGGAACTGCGGCAATTAGGAGAAGGGGAATGTGTTGATGCAAAAACTCCTGAAACCCAAAGTTTCGAAGTGAAAGGGTAGACGTGGTGGGTCTAGATGACATCGCCTAGGTGACGTGGACCTTCCTAGGCGTACCATGTTCCATCGCCTTAGTTGGTGGCAGCTATACTATGTGGGCCCGGAGTATAGAGAATTCGAAATTTCGAAAGTTGTGAGATTGGAGGGAAGGAAGCGTGAAAGATTCCAGAACCCGAAGTTCCAAAGCTCCGAAGTCCTGAAGTCCCGAAGGTCTGAAGTTCTGAAGCTTCAATGACAGAAGTTCCACAATGAGTGTCAGTTGTTGGATGTTGGGTAGACGTGGACCATTGATCCACCCTACTTTGTGAGTTCGTTAATTTGGAACTCTGAGAGTATGTGGTGATGTATTATGAAGACTTCGGAACCCAAAGTCCTGATTAAGCACCTATTGATATAGAGCTTGGTCACAACCCATGTTCACAGGGGTTGGGGCTAAGAGAAAAGGGCTAAGGCCTAAAATTATCATAGAGCTGAGCAGAGCTCGGAAAAATTCATGAAATCTGAATGTTTTCTATAATTGGATTCAGTTTATGAATTCTGTGGGATTTGTTAAGGAATGATGGCCTGACAAATTATGGTTGTCTACACGTTGTGTTTGTAGAGTTCAACGAGTGTCGGGACCGAAGCGAATTGACACTGAGTGTAGAGGAATGGAGGAGGCACATAATGCTTCCAGTTTAGAGAATGAAGATAAAGGGATGGATATCCATTTGGGAGTAGAAGGCTCAAACTCCAATGGGCATGGAGAAGAGATAGATAAGGAAGGGTGTATGATGAAAATCATTGAAAGATTGCAGAGAGATGCCTAAAATCACCGAGTAGATAGCAGGAATCTTATGAAATCTAAGGAACAACAGGGTGAATTTAACCTAAAGTTGATGTGGATCTTGGAAAGAATCGAAAAGAAGTTGGATAAGGAGGGTGATTCAAGAAAATCAGGGAGTCGTGGACCCCCTGAGAAAAAGAAAAGATTCAGAAGCGTTAGCATGCATCATCGTCACTCTACGAAACATTCCAATAAGGAAGCACGCAGTAGTTCAAGCCCATCTCCTACCAGAAAATATAGGAGATCTAGAGTGGATTAACTAAAGGGAGAAATGAACAAGATTAAGCCTCCTACGTTTGATGGAGAACACAAGAAGGAGGAAGATATCGAAACATGGTTTCTTGGCATGAGGAAATATTTCCATCTACAAAATTATTCCTGTCATGCAGAAGGAAGAATTGCAATGTATCAATTGAAAGGAAAGGCATCCATGTGGTGGGATCATCTTGTGCAGGTACATCACATTAGAGATAAAGATGTTACTTTGAAATAATTCAAGAAGTATTTTGAAAAGAAATACTTCACTAAAATATACTATGACAGAAAGATGAAAGAGTTCTTTGAACTCAAGCTGGGTAGCATGTCCATTGATGAATACAAACGAAGGTTCTTGGAGTTGTTGAAGTATGTTCCATTCATCAAAGATGAGACTGTCAAAATTCAAAGGTATCTAAGTGGAATTCCACCTTCCATTGGTGACAAGATCCAGTATGATGACCCTAAGACTATGGAAGAAACTATAAGGAGAGAAAAATGCTTGTATGAGTAACAAAATGAAAAGACTACTTTCTAGAATGCTTGGGAAGACAAGAATAATTTCAAGATGGATCAGAGGAATAAGGGAGCTAAGCCACCCTTTTTCATAAATAGTCCTCAAGGACAACCATTTTCTAGAGAGCCTGGGAAGGCTGAAGTGGGTGGGCAAATGCTAAGACAACCACCTATGGAATGTTGGGGTTGTAAAGGAAACCATAGGTACAGAGATTGCCCCCACATAAATGACAAAGTGAGAGCTTTCCACAATGTTCAGCAGGAGGAAACAGTGGAGGACATGGGAAGTAGAATACCAAGGATATATGCAGCCCTGGACAACAAGAAAGCAGAATATCATTCGCACATGATTGAAGTGGAAGGTATGATCAACAACCATGCCTTTACTATTTTAATAGACTCAGGAGCTAGTCATAGTTATGTAGATCCTTTAATGGTGGAAAGTTTTCATTTACTAAGAAGCAAGCATGGAAAATCTTGGTTAGTGCAATTGGATACAGTAACCAAGAGAAAGTTTACGGAATTGGTTAAATTATGTCCAGTGGACATGAATGGACTAAGTAATAAGGAGGACGTGAATATCTTTCCTTTAGGTTCTTATGATTTCCTAATTGGTATGGACTGGTTGGACCAACACCATGCCATCTTAGATTGTTGTAACAAGGCATTCACTTGCCTCGATGAGGAAGGGAATCAGAGGACAATCCAAGGAATTCCCAGAGCAGTTGTTGTTAGATAAATCTCAGCAATGAAGCTGAAGAAGTGCTACGGGAAAGGTTGTCAATTATCTGCATCCCATGTGGGGGAAGAATCTAAGGATGAGGTCTCAAAGATCGAAGACCATGTAGTATTAAAGGAGTTTTAGGATGTATTCTAGGAGCTACTAGGACTACCCCCGAAAAGAGATATTGACTTCTCTGTAAACTTGATGCCTGGAGCAGCTCCAGTGTCGAAATCTCCTTACAGAATGAGTACGCCAGATCTGAAAGAACTGTAGTTGCATCTTGAAGAGCTGTTGAAGAAGAGGTATATACTCCCAAGTGTGTCACCTTGGGGTGCCCTGGTCCTATTTGTGAAGAAGAAGGATGGGACGTTGAGATTGTGCATCAATTTCAAGAAGTTAAACAAATTGAATGTTAAGAACAAGTATCCTCTGTCGGGGATTGATGATCTCGTTAACCAGTTGAAGGATGCTAAGGTATTTTTGAAAATAGATCTTAGATTAGGATATCACCAGTTAAGAATAAAGGATGAATACATCAGTAAGACCGCCTTTAGAACAAGGTATGGTCACTATGAATTCATAGTGGTTGCATTTGGGTTGTCAAATGCACTAACTATTTTTATGTGTTTGATGAGTGGTATATTCAAGGACTATCTGGAGAAGTTTGTCATAGTCTTTTTGGATGACATCCTGGTGTATTCCAATTCAGAGGAAGAGCATGAAAAACATTTGTGGATGGTGTTGCAAGGGATAAAGGAGCACCAGTTGTATGCCAAGTTGAGGAAATGCTCATTTTATCAAAAGCAGATCCATTACTTGGGGCACATTATCTCAAAGGATGGGATAGTCATAGATCCTGAGAAGATTGAGGCCATCAAAGAATGGTCAGTTCCTAAGAATGTAATAGAAGTCATATCCTTTATGGGTCTAGATGGTTATTACAGAAGGTTCATTGTGGGGTTCTCAAGGATAGCTTACCCTATCACTTCCTTGCAGAGGAAGGAGAATAAGTTTCAATGGATAGAAGAATGTGAGAGAAGATTCCAACAATTGAAGAAACTATTAACCAACACTCCAATCCTGAAGATTACAGATCCAAATGAGGATTTTGTGGTTTTCACATATGCATGCAAAGAAGGACTGGGAGGAGTCCTTAGTTAGAATGGGTTTGTAATTTGTTATCAGTCCAGGAAGATAAAAGAGCACAAAAATAACTATGCCACTCATGATTTGGAGTTGGCATCTATCATACACGCTCTAAATAAATGGAGGCATTACCTCATGGGAAAAAGGTTCGAACTGAGAACAGACCATAATGGCCTGAAGTATTTGTTTGACTAGCCAACCTTGAATGTTAGGTAGAGTAGGTGGTTGGAGTTTCTTTGTGAATATGACTTTGATATAAAGCATATTAGAGGAAAAGAGAACAAAGTGGTTGATGCACTCAGCATGAGAGTGCATGAATTACATTCTACAACCATTAGCATGTACTGAAATGATATTTAAGGTAGCATTTCGGAGGTTGCAAATGCAGATTTGCAGTACAGGGATTTGGTAGCAAAGCTACAACAAGGTGAGATTCCATAAAAAGTGGAAAATTATAAATTGGAAGTCGATGGAACACTTATGTACACGAACAAAATTTATGTACCTAATGTCTAGGACTTGAAACTTCTGATTTTGAATGAAATGCATAATGTGCCTTATGCAGGGCACCCTGGAAATCAAAAAACTATGGCAGTAGTCAAGAACCATTACTTTTGGCCAGCTATGAAGAAATAAATTGCAGATTACATCGCTAGATGTATGGAGTGCCAAAAGGTTAAAGTTGAGCATAGTCACCCAATAGGGTTGCTGCAACCTTTACCCATTCTTGAGTGGAAGTGGGAGGTAGTGACAATGGATTTCATCACAGGATTTCCTAGAACTGGCAAGCAGCATGATTCAGTCATAGTGGTGGTGGACAAGCTTATGAAAGCTGCCCATTTTATTCCACTAAAGACTACACACAAGACAGCTAATGTTGCTAATATTTTTATGAGGGAAATAGCATGATTGCACGATATTCCCAAGACAATTGTGTCTAACAGGGCCCCGAAATTTACCTCAAAGTTCTAGAAGGGGTGTTCAAAGAATTCAAAAAAAATATGAACTTCAGCACTGCTTATCATCCTAAGTCTGATGGGCATACAAAGAGGGTGAACTAAGTGATAGAAGATATGTTAAAGATGTATGTGATGGACAAACCATCTAAATGGAAAGACTACCTACACTTGGTAGAATTCGCCTACAACAATGGGTATCAAGAATCGTTGAAGATGAGCCCATTTGAAGCACCTTATGGAATAAAGTGCAATACTCCAGTAAGTTGGGATAACCTAGCCGATAGAGAAATAGTTGGGCCAGAGTTGCTCAAGGAAATGGACGAAAAAATGTTAAAAATTAAGAAGAATTTGAAGGCTTCCCAAGACATGCATAAAAGTTATGCTGATAAGAATAGAACCCACCGAGAGTTTGAACCACGTGATCATGTTTTCCTAAAAGTGAAATCCAATAGAAGTTCCCTGAAGCTGGGAAACTGTTCCAAGTTGGCAGCCAGATTTTGTGGGCCATTTGAAATCCTAGAAAGGATTGGACCAGTTTCATATATGCTTACATTGCCTTCATCCATGACTATACATAATGAGTTTCATATTTCATTTCTTAAGAAATATATACCTCATCCTAATCGTGTTATTGATTGAAATGTGATCCAAGTGGAGAAAGAAGGCATCTTGCAAGTACATCATGTGTGCATATTGGACTGGAAGAGGAACCGTTATGGAATCGAGCCATAGTGCTTGTAAAGGTCCAGTGGACTTGGTACGGTCCTAAGGATGCGACATGGGAGAATGAAGATGTTATGCGGGAAGAATACCCACATCTTTTTGAATATTTTGAAAATCTTGTTGCTGCTGTGTAAAAGTTGCACTGAGGATAGTGAAAAAATAATGGGAGGGGATTGTAATACCCCAAGGATGAGCCCCAATTGTATCTATGAATTGTAAACATGTTTTGTAGGCTGGTGAGCCAAGTGTGTATAAGTTGGTGGTCTTATGTGTTTATTAGGCCAAAGAGCCTAGATGCTTAAGGCCATGAGCCTGATTTTGTATATGTAATCATCCAGATCATTAATAAATATAAAACATCATTGTGTGTAGTCCGACCATGAATAAAGAGTGATGGGGGAATAAGATTCCACAAGGTTGGGTAAGGGAGGAGGCTAAGTGTTTGGGCCTAGGGGTTGAGCTAGGGGGATTTCCTCTAAAGGGGGATAGTAATTTATTGTTATTTCATAAAGGCTAAGGTGGACAATTGATGAGTGTTGTCCTAAGTTCCTGGGGAAGGGGAACAAATGCAATTGTAGAGCATGAAGATCCAGGAAGACAAGTGTCAACCTAGGCACATGTAGCTAAAAACTGAAACGTCAGTTGTGTTGGGGGTTGGATCCCAATTTGGCATCCACCGTCTGAACCCAAGAGTTGGTCATTGCCCTCTATGTCTTGTTTCTGAGCACATTTCCTGGAACTATAGAAAACTCGAGGGACTAAATCATCATCTACCTTGTTGGCCTCTGCGATTTCCCTCTGTATAGCCATGCACCTCTGAAAACGCAGAACTGTGAAGTCGACTTGCATGAGATGTGTACCCAACCTATCCCCTTTTGCAAAACTGAGTCCACACTAAACTGTCTTTGGGTTGTTGCCATAAGTTTCCTGAGCCATGTTGTGTCTTAGTGCTCGATTGTTACCATTTTGGGGTGTCCATAATTGTTTTCCTATTGTTGTCGTTGTCACCCATACTTTATTGGATCTGAGTCGATTATTGGATGAAGAAGCAAGTGTTCATGCCTGTGAGTGACTCTCTCCAGGTGAGAGAGTGCGCAGAGGAAGTGAGAACTCCTGGAAGGGGTCCTGAAGCTACCACAAAGCATAGAGAATTCTGGTTCGACCTGTTGTTGAAGCCCAAGGCAAGGGAGGTTTAGTAGTCGAAGGACTGTAGGACAGTGAAGTTGTATACTCCTGGGGTGGGACAGTCATGCGGGGAATGAGAGTCTGTGGGTAGTGGGCATAAGTGGCTCTTGGGAGATAATATTTCCTCTGAAACTGTGTGACCTCCTTATTGACCTTTCCTAGCCTAGGAATCCCTTACCAGGTGGAGCTTAGTCCCAGCTCTGGGGTGACCTACTGCTGAGAGTGATGAGAAACATGGTCTAAGGCTGGGAGGTTCATGGAAGGTCTTCATGCAGTTGGTGGATTTACTCCAGATAAAAGACAAGTATCATTGTTGTGCTTAATTATGTATTTTATGCATGTTTTGTGATGCTTGTTTGTTTTCATGTATTTTATTGCATGTATGAATTGTTGTTAATTCCATTAATGTTGTATGGTAGCAGTAATTTTGTGATTATTTTGATTAAGTATTTTAATTTGATTAAAATGAATATTAGATGTATGTATGTATGTATTTCTGCATGGTAGTATTGCTCGACCTGTTGGTGGCTGGGGATGTTACGATATCCACCTAGATTAATGGGTTATCTTAAACAATCACAAGTGATATGTGATATATATCCATTGAATTTGGGGAGTTCATGGGTTCAACTCTCTTGATCCCCTCAAGGTTAGGCTACGTAATCAAGATGGAAATTTTACCTCATTTACCATCCATATGATGATAGGGAAGTTTTTAGACGATTTTCCTTGGAGGTGTGTGTGTGTGTGTGTGTGTGTGTGTGTGTGTGAGAGAGAGAGAGAGAGATGAATACTATTTATTTATGGGATATAAATTGATATATTACATTTTGCAAGAACCATAAGGTCAAAAAGTTGATTTGTTTCAGCGGCACAAAGCCACTTGACTAAAGAAAACCTAATCTAGTTAATACATATTCAACATTTGGGGTATGAAATTACATGGCCATATTATTAAATGTGTCATCTGCACCAGAAAAAGAAAAACAAATAAATATGAGGTAAGATGCTACATGGAATATTGCAATTAAGTATTATATTATGCAATATCATTTCTCATATATTTAGTTGTTTGTGACCATGTTTGAAGGATTTTACATTACTCAATTACCCCATTCTCAACACACCACTATATTTGGGTGAAAAATACCATGTCATTGTCTGATAATGATAGACAAAATGGTTTGCGTTGTCGATTTTTTTTTTAAATTATTAAAAAGTACAATGTTTTTTTAACTTTTTTCCTTTGATCTTCATCACAATTTTAACGATACATTTTTATTACTAAAATTACGATGTTCTAATGGAATAATTTTGAAGCCTTTGTCCATTGGTCCATTGGAAAGTTACTAGTTTGTTGACAAAGTCAAAATTTTTTTTTTTTTAAGTTGACTATGTCAAACTTGTTTATTTTTCAATAAGCAAGGCTTAAGCATGAAGATCATTCCATTTTAGCATTTTACTTAAACCATAAACAATTTGTTGCAGTGACAAAGATCACAAGAAGAAACACCATGCACAAGTATACAAGAAGTGTCCTGGGAAACCCTTCTCAACAAGGGAAGAAAATCCAACCAATCCTTTGTTATATTCTTCAAGAGAAATACCTCCACCACCATAAACTTCTAGCACACAAAAGGGTGCTCACAAACCCTAGAAACCTAGCGCCCAAAAGAGGCGTGCACTTTGCCAAGAATAAGTAATTTCCAAACTCACACTTGTGATATGATTCCTCAATGGGGAATTTACCTTTAATTATATTAGACTGAACCTATCAACAGTGGTGTCTATTGGCATAACAAGGCCGACCTCAATAACTCACAATATAATTAATATTACCATATTAATTATCTTTTACATTAAGGTGGGGCCGACCTGTACCCTTTACATTACAAGTAGGGTTACAGGTAAGTCTGGCTCCTGAAAAATATAGAAAGGGATCTTATACAACCACTAGTGCTCAACCACTAGGGGCACATCCATTTGTGCTTAGCCACAAGGATGTCCAGATCTCTATCTCACTGCATCTCACAGGAGAACCACACTCACTAGGATCATGTTCCCATGTTCTCATCCACGGGCATGTACAACTCAATAGATCTTCTTTCTCACTGTGTTACACAAGATAGTCATCTCGAGTTCATCATCTCAAATTTTTACTGAGAGGAGGCTAATACATCGTTTCATCTTTGTCTCAAAACGATGCACCCAACTCATGGGATTTTCCACACGTTCACCTGTGCTCAGCCACAGGCATGTCCAACTCAACAAATCTTATTTCTTACTATGTTACAGAGGAGAATCATATGGAGTATCATCTCAACTCTCTGCACAGAGGAGGCTAACACAACGTTCTAGTTCTGTCTCAAATAGGAACCACATACCTATCTCATGGGAACACCCAACTCATGGGCTCTCTCTTAGGTTGACTCAATCAGTCTATGTCCTAGAGGATGTCTCACATGATTGCAATCATCAAAAATACCTCTCATTTAGGGAGGCATTATCCATCATGCCAAGTCTCACACGAAAGTACTCGAACTTTGTCTTTGTTGTAGTCATCAAAACTCCCTCTCAGCTAGAGAGGTATTCTTCACCAAGCCAGTTTGGTGAAGATGCCTTCAATATGATCATGTGTAGGAAGGTACTGCATGTGTACTTCTTTCCTCTGCATCATGTCTCTGAAAAATGATATTTTATCTCAACGTGTTTCTATCTATCATGAAACACATGGTTCTTAAATATCTTCACATAGATCTAGTTATAATCATAGAATCAATCTCATGATTGAGTAAATCTGTCAGAAGTTTGTGAAGCCACATTGCTTCACACACTCAATTCTATATACTTTTCTTCATGATAAAGTAACAACCAGATGTGCTCCTCCGACCCATTGTACTTTCTATCCATTATGCATATCCCTGCAAACTCAAATCTACACTAGAGGCATATCTTAGTCCGTATCTAACTGTGACTTGTAGATATCTCAATACATGTTTCACCACTGTCCAATGATTATGTCTTGGATGACTCATGAATTGGGTAAGTACATTCACAACATAACATATATCGAGTCTAGGTTTAACCAGATACATCAGTGATCCAATCAGTTGTGGAACAATATCGTCTGAATCATCATTATTTATTTTCTTCAAATTCATCATCATCGGTGTAGGCATGGATTTGCATTCAGGCATATTGAAATTATTTAATATCCCCACAATATATTTTCCTTGACTCAAAAAAAATCTCATCAGTCTTCTTTCATACTTATTTTCCCAAGAAGTAGTGCATTATACCTAGATCCTTTATCTCAAAATCAGAAGTCAAATCTTGCTTGTATCCAACAACATCGCTTCCTAAATAAGTCATCAAAATTATGCTCTCGTCATCAACAATGTTGTTTTTCCTAAGTTTATACTTTAAGGCTCTAAATTATACCGTCAAAGCATATGATACGAGTAAAGAAAGTTAAGGTAGAAAAAGTCGGCTTTGAAGGATAACCACTATGGTTGGTTCCTTAACTGTCTTCGTTGAGCTTCCCAGTTTTCTTGGATGTTTATGTCCCATTCAATGGCTACCCATGAATGTTCTAATTCGACCCGTGTGTTAGTTGTTTGCAAGATAGTGTTAAATAAATTTAGGGCAATGCTAGTAAGATTAGAAAGACCGGGTTCTACATTAGGTTGCCTTAAGGCGTGCACATTCATGAGGCATAATGGTTGGAAGAAGTTCTAAAACTTTGCTCAATAAAGTGTGTTTCTTTCTGAATTTGATTATAAGAGAAAAAATTTCAAACACAGATTAATATTCAATAGATCAGAGGTCGTTTCCTATTCCTGAGTTAGATTTTAAAGACATGATAGTGACGAGTGAAAAACACAAAATCGTTTAACAAAAATGAGGCATTGATCATGGAAGAATCTCACTTTGCAACGAGGAAATATGGAAGACAAGAGGACTCTAATGAAACACAAACCATTGCATCCTAAATAATCTACAGGTCTTGAAACTGCTGACAGCAGGTACAGAGGAAAAAATGTAAATAATTAGATAACCCAACAAATTTGAACCAGTAGTAAATATTATGCTAAATTATTGTTAAAATTTCATCAAAGATACACCTAAGAAAAAAAAATGCTATGAGCAAAAACAAGGGGAACACATAGCTCATGATTGACAAGATCTGGAATCTCCACTTTGCATTCTTATTAATCATTGAAAAACGTTTGTCTTGTATAACGGCCACCAAAAATCCTTTTCTTAGTCCTAAAAGTTTACATTTATACAAAATTTCCAATCCTTGGCAGTTGGGGAATCCCTAATTTCTAGGAACTAGCTATTTATCGTAAATAAGCTGAAAATTGTTTTACAAGATTTTCTTTATCTTTCTTTTATTTTCATAGCTACACTTTTCAAACTGGTACTTTATTGCTATGTTGAAGACTCTCCTTCTTTTTCTTTGACACATTCGATGCATTTGTTGAGGAAAGGTGCAGACGTTTTGGGAGGCTCTGGAAACTCCTTTGCTTCGAATAGATATACCTTTCTCTGTATCTTTGGGAAATAGTCTTCAACTCTTTTATCTTCAAACTTTATTGACTGCAATTTTAAGTTGGGACGAATCAATAGCCTATTGATTAAGGTGACATCCATTTCTTTTAGCTGTGAAATCTCCATCTAGATCTCACTTAGATCTTATTTAAACTTTAATTGGTGTCTCACAATATTTATCTGCCCTAGAATCCCTACGCAATTGTCCTTCCCAATGTTTAATGACCCTTTGTCTAAGAGATCGAAAACCTCTTCGCAGTCGTCTTTGATTTCTTTAACTATTCTTTTGTTTTCCATTATATTGGCTTCCCATACTTTGAGCATAATGTCACCTCTGATTTTCTCTGTGGCTAATAATTTTCTAGTTTTGGATGTCTCTTCGTTCGTTGAACATATGATTTCCTTTTGAAGAGCGACCCTTGTCGATTTAGCTTCTTTTTCCTTCAGGATGATGTTATAAAAGGAATTGCTTGCTTCATGGAAGTAATTATGGAGGATCTCTATCTTGGAAATCAACTTCTGTTGTTCAACTTCTAGCTCTGCATGCACTTCCGGTGACTGGGCCTGGAAAACTTTCAGATCTATGACTAGATCTTCAATTGACTTTAATTTTGTTTGTAATTGATTTATGGTTTCTTCTTGCGTTTGACTTGTCTTCACTCTCTCTTCCATCTCGCTGAGGATTGTTTTCATGGATTGAATCTCTCACTTATCCTTGGCTCTGGCTTGGTCTAGACCTTTATTTATACCTTCTTCAATCCTTTTTTCATTCTCCTTTAATTGGCATTGTAGTTTAGTGATCATGAGGTTTCTCTGTCTCAGACGTGCTTTCATATTTTCAACAGTGAACTGGTTAGCTGTGGCTAACGCTCCCATAGAACTAGCTACTTCGATAGCGAAATCTTATTTTTCTAAATTATGTCCGTCTATTATGATTTTGTGCTTCTTTACCATGGAATTTTCCCTTTGATGCACATTTCCTGCTTCAACACTACCTTTCTCTTCTTACTGAAAAAATAATCTGATGGAGGAATCTCTTCTCTGGAGATGGGCTCAAGGTCACTAACATATAGGGATCCCAGCTGGGAAAAACTGAAAGTGGATTGTAATGGAGTCAGAAGCGATGGGAGCTCCTAGTTCTGTATATTATACCTCCTCTATTATTTTGGGGGTATTACCATGAATTGTAGATGATGAAGGGAAATCTGGTTTATCAGACATTGGGGGTGTCTGAGACCCTTTTTCCATTCCTGAGTTCTCTTTCTTTTTTCCTTCTGTTTTTCATAGAGACTTTTCGGTCTCTTATGGAATTCTCTTTGTATTTTCTTTATCTTGCCCTCCTGATCCAAAACCTAGGGGTATGTTTCCTTGGTCTAGAGGCTGAGTTGATGCTTCTCCTAGTAATACCCCGGGTAAACCACTTCTTCGATGTTTCTGGAAGTTCAGGAAATTGTTTTGCAAGTCAGGTGACAAAGATTGAAACCTGGACAACACTTCATCATAACTTATAACTCCTTTGAACATGTCATCACAAGGGGATTGTTCATGTTCGTATGCTTTCAGATTGCGATTGACTTGGTGATTACCCATAATTTTATTGGGGTCATATTTCCTGTGATCGAGATTTAGCAACTTTATCTCTCCTAATGCGGCTACCTCAACCTTGGAATGCCCTAGATGGAGTAGTGAATATTTCCCAACCTACATAGGAAAAATAGGCCAGAATCTCTTTTGGGCCATTTTTAGTTCATTCCCAATGCCACCTATTACTATCTAATGAGCCACCTCCCTGCATACCAGTCTATCAGGGAGAGATTTTGGTAGTGCGTGGGGAGGGATTGAACATCCGAAAACCCTAATGTAGGAAAAAAATTCTTCTATAAACTAATCAGCGATGACCTTGAGACTTTCCATGACTGACTCAAAAATACGGGGAGGCTCGTAGCCATACAACATCTGGTGCACCGGAATCACCACGAAGTGGAAAATTTCATAGAACGAATCCGTAGCATTTTCTTCCCACAACTTAGAATGGTATTCATGAATGTGTTTATTGGAGGTTGGGTTCCAACTCCAATTCATCAGAGGGAAAGGGGTCTTGAAGCATATGGAGTCCATGATGTAGGCGGACATATAGAAGGCCACTGGTTGGCCCTTGGATTTTGCGGTTTGATACTCTGTTGCCTCCTTAGATAAATTGTCTGATAGGATTTTGTCCTAGTTGAAACTAAAACCTTCAGCTGCTTTATGAAGAAGAGGCACCCATTCCACAGGGAAATGAGTGGGATTTTTCTTTCCAAATAGTCTGCAAAGCATCATGGCTACATAGACCATGTATTCATTTGGTGAGGTTGTGGCATATTTCCCATGAGTATCGGCCCTGAACTTTGCTGGCACTCCCCACCAACCTCTAATTATATCAGGGTATGTTTGATCTGCCTTTGTGCATTCCTTTCTTTGGAATTCGGTTATGAATTCAACATTATAAATATTCTTAGGATTAGGGGGTATCATGTACATTACTTGTATATGTTCCTGCCTGAAGGAACTGATGATGACTCCATGGCTGTACAAAATGCTCCTTGTCTTCGCTTCTGCTCTCTCTAAGGCCCAATATATCATGTCATTATATGGCATGAGACGTGGGCATGTTGCTATTTTGTGAAGTTTAGACTCCACTATGTCCAGGAGTTTGTTCTTAGAATCATGCGGGAAGTTCTTAATTTTGTAATCTAGATTCTCGAAGATTTGCCTCCAAGATTTGATAGAATCAATAGCATGGGGTTTGGTATCAACTATGACATCTCCTTCTATACCTGTTCTTTCAACAGTTCCCTCAACTTTCTTAAGTACCCTCTTAGGTTCCATAACGTTCGCACTAGATTGAAAACATGTTTGAGACGAGAAAATCTATAAGCCTGGATGAATACAACTCACTCGTGATTATAAAAGATAAGAATAAAATTCAAAATGTAGAGTTGTAGTTCTTTTAAGTCGTCCTTTAATGGACATACTGAGATAGGCAGTAAGAATTTAATGTTTTAAATGAAGAAGATGAGCTCAAAGATACGCATTTAAACTTAAAAATCTTAATTCATCATGTTACGGATATTATCATATGTCGGCGATTTCAACTTGGAGTGTCGAAATGACTGCTTCTTAAAATGCCGAATCCCAAAGCCCAAAAGAAGTTTAGTGATTACTAATCATGTTTTAAAATGACTTAATTCCAGTTTAAGACTTTGTTTTAGAGTTTATGATTTCGCATTTCGGAGTTTTGGAGATCACGTACCCAAGAGATATGTCATATGCAACCCCCAAATGTGAAAAGTGAAAATCTTAAATCAAATGTTAATCATCTGTATTAAAACCTTAATTAATCGATATTAGCCATGATTAAGACTTTCAGAAATCAGGAATCGGGAATTTGTAGACCTATATTTCAAGAGCACTTTGTTACTGGGAAACCCGAAACTCTGAAAGATTTAAGATTCATTGATCTTGATTAAGGGTTTAATTAATCACACCTAAAAGGTACTTTGCAAATAATCACATTGGGATTTATAACATTCATTTCCCTTTTTTATATATTTAAAAAAAAAAAATTAAAACCCCTTTCGGAAATTCGGCACCGGGACTTTGGAGTTGTGAACTTCAGAATGACTGTTTTATGAAACAACGAATTTCGAATCGCGAAAGGTTACATTTTGTCCCCACCTTTTTTTTTTAAAATTAGGGCAACTCCATACTAGGAAAACACAGAGTCTTTGGTTAGAGAAAAAAAAACTCAAACCTTGTTTCAACGTAGGCTCCAAATGGGGACCTCATCTCCTTGTGGGACGAGGAGAATGTGTAGACTTAGTGCCTTTATTGGGTAAATGGGGTTAGTCATTCCAGTCCATAAAACATGTATGGAGAAAAAAAAAATCAACGAGGAAGAAAAGGATCTAAACCTTCACCTCAGAAAACTTTTCAAAACTAAAACATTCGACAATATCGAATCAGGCTCTCATATATTCCCTTTCTAAAACCGACCTCATATTTGTGCAAGATAATCAAA
>JZKD02S1882091.1:470778-498621 GCA_000966675.3 Picea glauca | reverse complement strand
CTAGACATACTTCCGGTTCAGCCAAAGTTTAGAAGAAACATATAAATTTGCCTATCTTTGTTTTGAAAGTTAGTTTGAACGCTTCTGAAGTTGAGATGAGACCTTTCTTTCCTCTAGAGACTTATGGGAAAGTAACCAAGGTTAGATGAAGAGCGGGTTTAGTCGTGATCAAGGAGGAATGGTAAAAAATCTTCGGTAACTTAGTAGTACAAGATTATTTATTTATTTTTATCCTGAAATTACTGTATTGCTCATCGGTATCCCTTAAGACATTTTAACTTGCATTCTCAGTTCAGAGTTCATACCTTGATTGTTCTTTGTATTTTCAACCAGAAGATCATTTACTTATTACCTTTTTGGGAAGTATTTATCATTATTATTCATGCAGGTTACCCTTTTAGTGTAGTTGATCTTTTGGATCTTCAATAATTTTCCTGCAATTAAAATGGCATAATAATTGTCAGAGACTCATACAAATCAGAAAGTTCCTGTGAACTGCTAGATTTTGGACTGTTTTGTATCTACATTTTCTTAATTTTTATTTATTTATTTATTATTACAGCAAAATAAAACTTACCAAAGGAAATGTAACTATAAAGAAAACAAGAAAACAAGAAAACAAACTGTTATGTACAATGAGGTTTCAGAAACATATTACTGCATGTAGTGTTTAAGGTATCGCCCATTTACAGGGGCGCTAAGAATATCTCCATCAAAATTTTCTAATGAAAAACATTTTTTCCCTCTAAGGCCGAAATTCTATAAGGGCCAGACCAGATCGAATCGAACTTGCCATGTTTGCCAGTGTCTTCTCTCCTGGCTTCCCATTTTAGTACCAAATCTCCAGGGAGGAAATCTCTATCCTTAGATTTTTGATCGAATAAAGCCTTCATTTTATCCTGATATCTCTGCAAATTTTCATTTACTTCGGCTCTATTTTGCTGAACTTCAACCAGCTGGTTTTCCCTCTTGGTAATGTCGTTAGGTTCTTCGTTTGAATATTGCCAAAGTTTTATTACTGGCAGAGCAAGATTGATTGGTAAAATGACATCAGTTCCATATACCATCTGAAAAGGGGAAATCCCAATTGACCTTTTGGTACTTATCCGGTTAGCCCATAGAGCGTATTTCAAATGGATATGCCACGCTTTCTTGTTCTCAGTCAAGACCTTTTTTATCACAGTTATCAGACTTTTATTAGATGACTTAGCTAAACCATTACCTTGTGGATAATAAGTTGTGGAGTGTCCTAATATGATGCTAAATTTTTGGCAAAAGCTTATCATAGCCATTGATTTAAACACTTGTGCATTATCATTGACTATCTTTCGGGGAAAGCTGAATCTGGATAAAATATTTTCTTCTAGAAAATGGATTACTACTGAGTCAGTCACGTTTCTCCTGGGAATGGCTTCCACCCACTTAGTAAAATAGTTCATTGTAGTTAGAATCAACTTGTGTTGAGAACTGGAATGTGGATGAATTTCTCCGATGAAATCAAGGCCCCATTGCTAAAAAGGAGCTTCAGTTTTAACTGGAACTACAGGTAAAGCTGAGACTTTCTATTTTCCTGTAAACAATTGACAGGGAGTACAAGTTCGGACTTTGGTGTTTACATATGTGAATAGTTTGGACCAGTAATATCTATCTCTCAAGATTTTATAAGCTGTAGCTCACCACGCGTGGTGTCCTACACACACTCACTCATGGAAATCATTTATAACCTTTTCAGTTTTGGTCTCGACTAAACATCTCAGCAAGAAACCCAGGGGATATTTCCAATATAATTTTTCGTCTATAATACAATATTTTATAGCATGTAGCTTTAGTGTCCTAGCTTTAGATGGGGTTAGTTCACTGGGACATTAAAGAGTCAAGAGGTAAAAAACAATATCATGGTACCAGACCGAAGTAGAAAACCTATCTTGAATCTCAACTGTAGGTGTAGCGAAATCGAGTTCATTTATCTCTAGAAAACCCTCGTCTTCTTGCAACTGATTTATTCTGAGTGCCTGCAAGTTTGATTCGGCTAGAAATTTAGCTAGACCTTGGCCTTTAATGAGTTTTGATGGTTTGAATTCTAGATTGAACTCCTGAATCTTAGCTAGCCATCTGCCTCTTCTCCCATCACTATCCAGGTGAACCAATATGTCTTTAACAGAGCTTGTAGGAACATAGGCTATGATCTTCGAGTGTAATATGTACGTTCTGAAATCCTTGAGAGCCTTCACCATTGTGTAAGATTGTTTTTCTAGTATATTATATTTCAACTCAGCATCTCTCAGATTTTTACTGAAAAAAGAAATAGCTTGTTCAGAGCCTTCTTCGTTTTTCTGTAACAATACAGTTGCGATAGTGTGTTTGGAAGTGAAGGAAAAAATCAGAAACTCTTTGGTGTAATCGAGACTTGCCAAGACTGGCGCTTCACTGATAACTTTCTTGATTCATTGAAAAGATGCTATGGCTTCACTTTTCCACTTCGTCTCACTGTTCTATTTTAACATATATGTGATTAGCTTCACAATTTCGACGAAGTTAGGGATGAATCTTCTGAAGAAATTTATTTTTCCTAAGAAAGACTGAATGTATTTTACATTTCTAGGGATGTTTATAGTATCTATTGCTTCAATTATTTTGGGATCAATTTTGATTCCATATTTAGAAACTATATGACCTAAAAGATTACCTTCTTTCATAACGAAATGAAATTTTTTGGGATTAAGGGACAAACCAAATTTATGACATTTCTCGAAAGTTTGCTTCAGGTGCACTAGATGCTCTGCATCGGATTTGGAAAAAAACAGTCAGATCATCAAGATAGATAACAACAAACTTGTCTCTCTCACTCACGAAGGCGATTTCCATGGCTCTCTGGAAGGTTTCCCTTGCATTCATCAGACCGAAAAGTATTTTATCGTACATGAAGGTGCCCCAAGGGGTAGTGAAAGCATTTTTTTCCTTATAATCTTTTTGTACTGCAATCTGATTGTAACCTGAAAAACCATCAATCATTGACATTATGTTAGCTCCAACTACTTTCTCTAAAACTTGGTCCATCTTAGGCAATGGATAATTATCCTTGAGTGGCGATCGGTTCAGGTTCCTAAAATCAACACACAGTCTGATTTCACTGTTTTTTTTTTCTTACTGGAACTAAATTAGCTACCCACTCGGAATATCTTAGTGGGACGATGATTTTGGTGTCCAAGAGTTTTTTAACTTCTTTTTCTATCACTGGTAGCAGCATAGGGTTTATCTGTCTGAGTTTCTGCTTAAAAGGATTGACACCAAGTTTCAAAGTAATTTTGTGTTCTATTACAATAGTGTCATAAGTTTGCAATTCATCATAGGACCAATCGAAAACATCCTTGTATTGTCTAAGCAATCATGCATACCTAATTTTGATTTCTGGGGACAAATACTTGGATAGCTTCACCAGCTGAGGATTTTCTTTTGTACCTATATCGCAGTCCTCAACCTCCTCCGGCTGAGGTTGTAAAGTGGATCTTAAAGGGATGTCATCTTGATTAAATAACCTTTCCAAGGGAATTAGGCCCTTGGGGATCTGGTTGGTTTTTAGAACAAGCATTCTGTGGTTAGCGATTTTATCGTGGAATTCCTGGGGGTCCTCCCCTTCCTGCATTATCCAAATAGGATCATTTTGGTTTTCTTGGTCGGCATGCGTTTCGGTAAACTCATCTATTGATTCTAAAAATTTGTGAAGCTATTCATCGTCCTCAAAAACTTGCCAATGATGTATGTTATTCGGTATGGAAGGTTTGTGTCTCGTTTGTATATGGTAGTTCAGTTTAAAAGTAGTGGGGGGTGTCAATGTTGAGGCTTCTTTGGCTAACGCATCAACCTGATGGTTTTCGGTTCTTGGAATGTAGTGAACCTTGACAGAGGATAAGAAATTTTCGATCAGATCCCAGACGCAATTTCTGTAAGACCTCAACCTAGGGTTTTTGGCCTGGTACTGTCAGTTTACCTTTTTTATGATTAACTCGGCGTCACCAAAGACTTCGAGGTTTTTTATTTTCATTCTCCTAGCGGCTTCTAACCCTAACACTAAGGCTTAATACTCGCATACATTATTAGTGTGGTCCAGATTCCATTGTAGCCTATAGGAAAAGGGGATTATGAATTGATTATCAGGAACCACAAGGAGTGCCCCGGCTCTAGCTCCAAAGTAGGATGAAGCGTCGTCAAAAAACATTTTCCACACACCAGTGCTATATACATCCTTTTTAATTTTTTCTTTTTTTGTTTTCTCTTCTTTACAACTTTCATCTATACATACATCAATATAATCATCAATGGATAAAATACAATTACCTAAATCTTGATCAACAATAAATACAGGGTAGTTATTCGGGTTGTGTGGATCACTCATTGTGAATGCCAACCTAGTTTCTTTGTATAGGCATGTGAACTATCCTCCAAAAACTGGAATCGTAGCATACATCATGTCAAGCTGGAGAGATCCTCCAAGCTTGGTGCCCTAGGACCTGGATAACAACATACCATATTTCAGAGGGATATCGGCAACCACTACATCCATTAGAATAATTTTTGTAGGTATTTGTGCCAGATTTACTACCAAGTCTTTAATCATGCCTATACATTTAACTTTTCTTGAATCGAATGAATATAAATCTCCATAAGGCCTAGTGATTTCGAGACCCAATTTATCCATAATGGATTTAGGAATTACATTGTGGGATTCTCCAGAATCTAGCATGTAGTTATGGAGTAGGTGGTTGAACAAGGTTAACGTGATATAGAAGGGGGTGACAGTGTCTTTGGCACCTTCGAAATGTGGACCGAAAACTATGTTCGGCTTGTCATCTTATAAGTTAATGACATCGTATTGGATTTCATTTTTTGAAAAACTAATCATCTTGGCAATTTGTTTTCTGTATATGGGGTTTTTCGCCAATTCGACAAGCGGTATAGGAATCTTGATTTTGTTTGTTTCATTTTCCAGACTAAAATTTCCCATGGCTTTGTCACTCTCTATGTTTTGGGCCTCCATTCCCTTATTTTCATCTTTCTTTTGTGATGTGGATTTGGTTTCACTCCCAGGGACCTGTGTTTTCACGGCGTGTGCTCCTACTTACTTTGGCCTAACAGGTTGCGAGTCAGCGGTGTTGGTTTTCGCAGACTTATTCTCAAAAAATTTTGGGGTTGCTTCATCAGCTTCGCCCCTCGGCAGAATCCTTTTCGTTGGGGCGGTTGAAAGACTTTTGTTTCTATGTCTTAAATTGTATTTCTAGTGAAGTTCAACTATTATATCATCTGCAATACCCTGATAGGTCAAATCTTCAGAAGTATTATTGCTTACATCGTCTTCCGATCTATTTTCTTTATTTAAGGATTTTTCATAATCTTGTCTCGATAAATAGGATTGTAGACTATCGTCACCAAGATTATTAATATCCTCATCTAACTCTTCAAAATTTTCTAGGTCTTCCCCTCCAATGAAGTTTTCACCCTTGAAGGGGGTTGGGATTTTTTGATCCTCATTCTTAGTTAGTTTTTGTGGGGCTTGAGGATTAGGATTCCTTCTGAAATCTTTCCTAGGAAAATGATCTTTTTATTTATTTATTGAGTTCTATTTTTGAGATCTTATTTGAAAATCGTCTATTTTATCTCCCGAGGATTTCCCCGGTCCAAAGGATCCACCTTATTCTTTGATTTTTTTATTTTCTTTGTTCCCGGTTCTACTTTGGCTTTTAGTTTTCCTGATGCCATCATGTTCGATTCAATTTATAGGGCATCATCTATAATCTTGGTGATATCTACTGATATCCTTTCTCTTAATAATAAAGAGAAATCAGGGTCAAAGGCTCTAGCGAAAGTTACTTTGGTTGCGGGTTGAGAAGGTTTGACCTCGATCGGGATTTTATTATACAACTTGTTAAACATTTGAGTGAACTCGAGAACTAATTCTTAGCTTTTATTTATAAGAGCCCCAAATTCAGTTAGGTAATAGAGGTGGTCTCTCCTTTCTCCCCATTGTCTGATAAAATCATTTTCAATTTCTTCGTAAGACCTTACAAATCCTACTGTCAGGGCTTGGAACCAGGTCCTCACCTGTCCTTCGAAAGTCTGAACGAGAATTCTAGAGTAGAAATCTTCGTGCTCGATTTCGAGGATGTCATCAAATTGGTCAAATAGATTGATTTGTTCTTGTGTGGTTAAGTCTCCTTCCCCTATGAATTTGGAAAGACTTTTCATGTAATTTTCAGGAAGGTCATGTAGGGGAACAAGGAGGAAAGGAGGGGCATATCTGGCAGCCACCTTAGCAAATATTCCAGGGAGTGGTACTTGGCCTCCTACTGCTCCTCCCATGGCACTGCCTACAACACAGCCTCCAACTCCCACACCTCTGTGTACAGCCATGGATGGATTTGAGGCTGAAACTCGGAGTGTATGAGGAGAAAGCTCACAGAAGTTTGGTAGATTTTGGGTTGTGATTGAATGTGATAGAAAGGTTGTGGGAAACTGATTATCAAGGCATAGGAAACTGGAGAAAGAATGCCCAAGAATAAAAGAACTTGTGTCTCTAGACTCATAAGACAAATATATCGGAGAATCAATGGGGTTTAAATCAGGATAAATAGGGCATTCGTCAGAGTACTTGGTAGTAGGAGTGTGCACTTCGGGAAAGGAGAATTTATCGATTGAAAGGGGGAGTGAGACAAATCTTTCAAGTATTCACCTAACGTTCGACTATGTAGAATTAGGTTCACAAATGGTATGTGTCGGTGAAATGATTTGTCTAAGGGATCTTCGTGATTTTAAAATCTTTTCCGGATCAGAAACTGGCAAAGTTTGTTTGTTGTCTGGTTTCTTCCTGGTATTCTTTTGGCTCAAAGACATCTTATTTATCATGGAGTAGCCAAGTGAAAGATGAAGGTATCCTTAAAAAAGTTTTCGATCTTTGTTCACTATCAAAGAAAGAAAATGTCAATGTCGTTCTTCCTA
Organism: Picea glauca; assembly: GCA_000966675.3. NCBI lineage: Eukaryota > Viridiplantae > Streptophyta > Pinopsida > Pinales > Pinaceae > Picea > Picea glauca. The sequence continues at coordinate 491,631 of JZKD02S1882091.1, read as the reverse complement.
GGCAAAAGATTCGTTTCTTCGTTCCCCGACAACGGTGCCAAAAAGATGTTGTTCCTGAGTTTATACTTTAAGGCTCTAAAGTATACCATCTATTGGAGCCGCCTTTGTTTTTTGGCCTGTCACAGTTTTCAATTCGATACTTGAAATCTAAAGTTGATTTTCTTTTTCCTTCCGAGATAATGAGACCTCTGAAACCTGGTCGCGTGAGCAGCGATGTTTTTCTACTCTCGAAACAAGTCCACTTTTGTAAGAATGTTCACCCCTTTTTGTTTTACTTCGGGCTCTCGCAGGTCGGGTGCTATAACCCATGAATTCACACGTCTCGAGTCACGAAACAGCGAATTCGTTTTAAATTTTCACTCAAGACAGTAGCTAGGGTAATATCTTTTAACTCACGATTAGAAGTCGTCCGGGTTTCGCGCCTCGGTGTTTGCCAAGTCTAAAATTTTATTTTTACATCCCCGAGAGCCGAGAAAGCGAAGTCCTTTCTGGATTACCCATGTAAAAGTTGTTCTCGGCATTTCACCACTCGGCATTATCTTTTTCGAAAATTCCAACTTCTAAACCCTGACTCACGAAGTCACGAGGTAATCATAACATGATTAATTAGTCACTTAATTCAAGATTATCTTCCCCCTAATTAAGTCTTGACTCGCAATCTCGCGGTTTCGCGACTCGGCGTATAAATCTCACAGAAACTTGTCTTCGAAATCCTGAATCACGATACGGCGAATGAAAAAGTTATAAAATTAACTATGCCTCCAAATCTCAATTACCTTTAATTAAACCAAATCGGTCCTCACAGTCTCGGGTGTTAGGAACTCAAAATGTTAAAAGAAATTCCACGATATAACGAATGGCGAAGAAATTGATTAGCATTGGTGGGATTGGATTAATTAAGCTAAAGCGAGATATATCCCACGCCTCAAGGCTTGCACGTTTCTCGAGGTAGCCATTTCTCTCCATACTTCGACTGACTGTCAAACCGCCAAACAATTATGACATTTATGGAGAAATAGGGTAAATCTACGCATATAAGATCGGATTTTACACAATAAATTTGTTTCTAATTACGATTTGACAGGCTTATTTTGAAAATTACCGAGTTTTCAAATATATATAAGAGTTTCATTTCATTATAACGAACGCATTTTCATAAGCACGCAGAGCTCATCAATTCCGAGTAAACTAATTTTTGCATGTATACGTAGTTCTATCGCAGAAGAGAGAAAACGCAAGCTTCGGCTATGGCTCCGCGGAAAGCAGCAAAGGAGAATTTCGAGGTCGCAGGACAAGGCTCAGACAATGTCTCTGACACTTCGCCCCAAAGTGTTGACTCGGTCCCCGACTGGTCATTTGTTTCAGGCATTTTGCAATTGGGATTGGTGGATTATTCAGACGACTCAGACGACAATGAAAAGGATGATCTAAACACCAAATACAAGATAGTTGTCCAATCCGGAATGCACTTGGTAGCATCCAAACCACGGTTGCTCCCATATTATGACATGATCCGATGGGTGCTGGATCATGTGGACATACCCACCAAGGTTATCATGAACGGGCAGCGAGTCACTGTCGGGACTTTTAGGCCCGAGCATCTACAAACTATGTATAAGCTACCCACGACGTCTGAATATACATATGGTTCTGAGTTCCTAGAGGAATTCAAGGAGAAGGAGTGCATCTAGTACGACAAAACCATGCCTGGTTTGATAAAGGATTGGGTTTCGCGCACCGCGAAATTCAGAGAAAATTACCAGGGCGTTTATTCAATCGCTTCGTTGGAGCCACAGTATAAATATGTGGCCATGATGGCATGCCGACTATTTGGGAGAGAGGACACATCAATTTTTTTCATTGCGTGGGTGCCTCTTATGTTTCAGGTTGCAGAAGGGTGCTCTTTTAATTGGGCAAAGATACTCTCAGATAGTTTGGCCAACCGGGTCACAGAGTATCGGGAGCAGAAGGAAAGTGGGAGACCGTCCTCATTCTTCATGTCCACATATATTATGGACACGATATGTTCCATGACACCATTTCCATTGATGATATGAGCTTGGACTCCGGCCGAAGACAGACCCATATATGTATATCACGAAAAGCTATGGGAAAATAAAGCAAAAAATTTCGCATATGAAATTTTTAACTGGGTGATGGTGCCCCTGCATATCGCCATTTTTGGTCATCCACCACCTCGTATCGCGGACAGCATTACAACAAATCTGAGTGGCATGGCGAACTGGTACGTGGAGGCAGAGTTCTCGTACTTTAGAGTGTTCAGGGTTGTTGTTCCCCCGCTTGCGCTACCATTGTTCATTCCCGACAAGCTGGCTTGTCGCGAGGTTGCCCGGAAGATAGTGATTGGTGGGGTGAGTAAAGAACTCAAAGGATACTCAAAGAAGGTGTGGTCGTATTTTCTCATTCGGCTGAATTCTTATTCTTTATTGGATTTCGGGCATGCAAAAGTCGAGGTCGCAGCCCTGGAAGACCTGAATTTGGTCTCCATCGAGTATAAGAAACATGATCCACAGAAGGTTGTGAGCAACCATTTATCTAATTGTGGGCTAAAGAGGTTTGAGCATGATATTTCACCCCCGGATGACATTTTCCGAGGGGCGAGGTCTTATGAGGAAGTTCTAGCTCGGATCCGATCCTTAGCACCCGAAGACACAGCCTTTGTATTGAAATTCCAGGAACATAGACGAAGTTTCCTTCCCACTGTGTTGCGAGGAGGGAGTCCGGGTGTTTCCGAGATGGAACCGAAGGATACTGAAGGTCCCAAAGATGCAGCTCCTGACTCGGGAAAATGCTAGGACGAGGGGAAACAAGCAAAGAAGCCCGAAGCAGAGGAACAGACTCTGGACCTGCCAAAGAAACAGAATCCAGAAACTGAGACAAAGACCCCTGAACCACCAAAGAAGCAGGACCCGGTCGACACCCCAGGAAAAGCAGTGAAACAAATCGGGGAACCCATCACTTCTATCACCCCCTTGCAGTCGACGCAAGGAAATATTGAAGAGGGATGGATATTCAATGAGGAACTGAGGCCCATAATAGCAGAGGAACTTCCTCCGAACGAGTGTTTCTTTGATAAAAAGAGAAAAGTTGTAGTAAAGAGGGAATTCTACCAGGAGGGAGAGTCGACTGCTAAGAAATACAAAGTTATGACCGACGGAAATGATCCGTAGGATCTTTTAATGACTTATGGTTGAGTTTTAATTTTGCATGCGTTAATTAACCATTTGAGAAACTTAGTGAAATAATGAGGAAAGAAGAGGAATTATAACAGCCATATACACATATGCAGATCTAAAATGAAATAATGAACAGCAAACCATAACACGCAGATTGATAACGGAGTTCGGCACAACTTTGCCTACATCTCCGGGCCTTTTTCTTTGTGGGGGGAGGCTTCTTTATTTCTGTTCAAAAGCTCAAAAGTACATCGCTGCAATTTTGAATGGCTACAAGACTAATCTGGTCATGTTTGTCTAGATCTATAGAACCCTGCAAAGAAACCAACATGCAAAACGGACGTACGGAGCTCCCAGAAATGATCCGACAACGTCTCCTCCTCAAAAGCTTCTTTGCCTCAAAATGGCTTTGGCTTGGCTTCTCTTCAGAATTATTCTACTTTGAATGCCCTCTCATGGTCTCAAACAGGCCTGGGTTATATAGCTGGGAAGTTGGTTACTCATCTCCAACTTCCTCCCAAAAATTAGGCTCCAAAAATACCCAATATCCCCCAAAAATGGAGAAAAATCATTAAAAATAGACTTAATAATAATTAAAACCCAAAAAGTAGTTAAAAAAACCCACTTTATAGTTATAAATCGGGCCTAGCCCCCTCCATCCGCACGCGTGCCCCTTTGAACGGTCATATGGGGGTTTACACAACCACGGGTTGGGGCTTGGCCCCCAGCCGTCTCCTTTATGCGCCATAATACCATGCAATATATTTAATATTGTGGGTTTTATAACATAAGAAATAATTTGGCACATTGGTAAAGGACCATTTCTTAAGTTGTTGGGCTTGGTGGTGGTCGTGGGTTCAAATCCCATGGACCCCAAAACAATTTTTGAAACATGCCACTTCAACTAATGACTGGGTGCCACGTGGCTGCCCATGACTGGGCCACGTGGCATCTCCCCATTCGACGGATTAATGCCACTTGTCAAATATTGACTGGTCCAGTTGCCTGCCACATGTCTACCCTGTCAGCGAACCTGCCCAGTCACCATCAGCCAGAGAGTGCCATGTCATCTCCTGCACATTCAACATGCTGACATCAGCGTTGACTTTTTGACCAGTTGAACTTTGACTTTTTACATGTTTGGGCTTTCGATCAGAACGCGATAACTTTCTCATATGGAGCCCGTTTGACAAAGTAAATATATCGCCGGAATCAGGAATATGAGACGGACGCAATGGCACAGGTTTCGTCACATTCCGAGCACTTTCATTTTTGAGCATTTTTCAAGCCCTGTCAAGCTTCTGGATCCGATTTCGGATCAGGAAAGAATAAAAAGAATGAGCAATTCACCACTGAGATCGCAAGGACACTAGGAGCATATGCATCGGTGAATCAATTTTCGGTCGGAATTTTAAAGAACCAACTCAAAAGGAAAAATCGCCTGATCAGGACTCTCGAGGCCAGATTGGCCTTAGCCACGGAAAATGCTAAAGGCCAGGTGAGCATGGAGATAGAGCTGGCCCGACTGGCTGATAAAAATGAAATAGAGGTGCTCAAAACCAAGCTCGAGTAGGAACATCTAGTGATCCGAGACGGTCGGATACAGGCGGGCCAACAGAGGGCTATGATTGAAGAGCTGCAGGCTCGGGTAGAGATCGCCGAAAGTAGGACGATCAATGTCGAGAGGTTCAAATATCAGGCAATTGGAATTCGGAGCAGAATTTCTTCGGCTCAACAGAGTTTGCTCACCAGGATATGAGAGATCCGGGAAAATTGTTTGTTGATAAACCAGGTTTCCGAGAACCTGACTGCTGGAGAAAGGGATGCAGAAGTGGCTCAGGTTGCCTTCCAGGAGGCGGTGATAGCCACGAATAGCAGAGTCTCGGAAGGTGCTCCTAGGATCACCATCCCAGAACAAACCAGAGGTAAAATTTTGTTGAAGGATTGGAAGCACAACATTGCCCTGGGCAAGGAGCAAGCCCAAAAGGTAACCAATTCTTTAGAAGAATCGTTTAATTCCATAGACGGCGAGTTGTTAGATATGGACAGTGGAGGCGATGCAGAAGCATTAATGCAAATGAATGTGGAATAGATCTCACTTGATCTGAAAGAGAAGGATGAGAGAGATTCGGCCGATATCTCTCAGATAGATATGGTGGACATGGCCCAAGTTGATAAGCACATGCTTAAAACCAGCGCGCAACTAAGTGCCCTCGACATCATCAGTGCACAAATGGAAGACAAGCTACAACAGTTAGCTCGAGAATGTTACTTCGTCGAGGCCAGCTGTCAAGCAGAGCCTTCATGACTCATATCTCATCTTGTGGAAAGATGTATCGCCTGCACCGAGTCTGCGCGAAGACGAGCACTTGGCACTAAGTGAAGACAAAGTAGGGGAAATGGAGCGATTGCTCTCTCCTCTGTCATAACTGAAATTTTGCGACTATTGAGATTCTACCTGCTTTGTAAAAATTGTATAAATATACCCCAGAGAGAAATAAACAGGGCTGGACCCTTTTTGAGATTTTGTAAGAGAGTTTTTACATTGAGATTTAATACAAGTAGATCCGAGATTCTCAATTTCGTCACTACTGTATTACAAGTTTGCTTTCTTGTTCCTCATTTTTCAATTTCAATTCATATTCATAATTGATGTGCTTCATTATACTTTAGTACGACCACTACTATAATGAATAAATTTGGGTTTTCTGTAATTGTTTATTGTCTTTCCTCTGCACCAGCTATCAGCAGTGTAAGACCAATCTGCAGTTTCAGAATTCTACATGTATTTTTTGTTACATCGGTTATTCTCTTACATATTTTCTTCTCCCGTTTACTTCGTGAGATTTTCCCCTGGTAGGAACCTGACACTGTAAATGGCTCAATGTTTTCTCCCATATCGCCCCTTTTATTAAAATATAATATAGTTACGGGAACGAGCCTTAGATTCGCATCAGTATTCTAATTCTGCAACCGTAAGTTCTCTTTTACAAGACTAAACTGAGACAACACTTAACCTCTCTTAAAGTTTTTTCCTACCTGCGTTGTTCCCCCATGACAGTTCCTGTACCAACTCAACCTAATGTTGGACCCGGGCTATTGAACCAAACACACATCGCTTTAAACCTTTTCAATACCATCCTTAAAACGACAACTAACCGGGCCGAACTTGAACAACCATGGGCAGCCATTGAACGAGACATAACTATCTAGGCGCAGTTTGAAGCCAGACAACGCCAACAAAGAAGTCTCCCTTAGCTTTCTTCTCCGAGGGTTGACGTTTCTCCCTTCTCCATCTTCTAACCACTTTCGGATGCCTTGACACTGTACTTTTGAGCATCAGATACGAGTAAATAAAGTTAAGGTAGACAAAGTCGTCTTTGAAGGATAACCGCTATGGTTGGATATTTAACTGTCTCCATTGAACTTCCCAGTTTTCTTGGATGTTTATGTCTCGTTCAATGGCTGCCCATGAACATTCTAATTCAACCTGGGTGTTAGCTGTTTGCAAGATAGTGTTAAATAAATTTAGGGAAATGCTAGTCTGATCAGAAAGACTGGGTTCTACATTAGGTTTCCTTAAGGCAGGCACAATCATGAGGGATAATGGTTGGAAGAAGGTCTAAAACTTTGTTCAATAAAGTGTGTTGCTTTCTGAATTTTATTATAAGAGAAAAAATTTCAAACACGGATTAATATTCAACAGATAAGAGGCCATTTCATGTTCCTGAGTTAGATTTTAAAGACATAATAGTGATGAGTGAAAAACACAAAATCGTTTAACAAAAATGAGGCATCGATCATGGAAGAATCTCACTTTGCAACGAGGAAAAATGGAAGACAAGAGGACTCTAATGAAACACAAACCATTGCATCCTAATTAATCTACAGGTCTTGAAACTACTGACAGCAGGTACAGAGGAAAAACTATAAATAATTAGATAACCCAACGACTTTGAACTAGTAGTAAATATTATGCTAAATTAGTGTTAAAATTTCATCAAAGATACACCTAAGAAAAAAAATTGCTATGAACAAAAACAAGGGGAACACATAGCTCGGGATTGACAAGATCTGGAATCTTCGCTTTGCATTCTTATTAATCACTGAAAAAAGTTTGTCATGTACAATGGCCACCAAAAAACCTTTTCTTAGTCCTAAAAATTTACATTTATACAAAATTTCCAATCCTTGCTGGTTGGGGAATCTCTAATTTCTAGGAACTAACTATTTATCGTAAATAAGTTGAAAACTGTTTTACAAGATTTTCTTTATTTTTATTTTATTTTCATAGCTACACTTTTCAAACTGGTACTTTATTTCTATGTTGAAGACTCTTCTTCTTTTTCTCTGACACATTCGATGCATTTGTTGAGGAAAGGTGCGGACGTTTTGGGAGGCTTTGGAAACTCCTTTGCTTCAAATAGATATACCTTTCTCTATATCTTTGGGAAATAGTCTTCAAAGATTTTATCTACAAACTTTATTGACTGCAATTTTAAGTTGGGCTAAATCAATAGCCTATTGATTAAGGTGACATCCATTTCTTTTAGCTGTGAAATATCCATCTGGATCTCACTTACATATTCTTTAAACTTTAATTGGTGTCTCGCAATATTTATCTTCCCTAGAAGCCTTGCGCAATTGTCCTTCCCAATGTTTAATGACCCTTTGTCTAAGAGATCGAAAACCATTTCGTAGTCATATTTGATTTCTTTAACTATTCTTTTGTTTTCCATTATATTGGCTTCCCATACTTTGAGCATAATGTCACCTCTGATTTGCTCTGTGGCTGATAATTTTGTAGTTTTGGATGTCTCTTCGTTCATTGAACATATGATTTCCCTTTGAAGAGGGACCCTTGCTGCTTTAGCTTCTTTTTCCTTCAGGATGATGTTATCAAAGGAATTGCTTGCTTCATGGAAGTAATTATAGAGGATCTCTATCTTGGAAATAAACTTCTGTTGTTCAACTTCTAGCTCTGCATGCACTTCCAGTGATTGGGCCTGGAAAACTTTCAGATCTATGACTAGATCTTCAATTGACTTTAATTTTGTTTGTAATTGATTTATGATTTCTTATTGCGTCTGACTTGTATGCGCTCTCTCTTCCATCTCGTTGAGGTTTGTTTTCAGGGATTGAATCTCTCTCTTATCCCCGACTCTGGCTTGGTCCAGACCTTTATTTATACCTTCTTCAATCCATTTTTCATTCTCCTTTAATTGGCCTTGTATTTTAGCGATCATGAGGTTTCTCTGTCTCAGATGTGCTTTCATATTTTCAATAGTGAACTGGTTAGCTATGGCTAACACTCCCATAGAACCAGCTACTTCGGTAGAGAAATATTATTCCTCTAAATTTTGTCCGTCTATTATGATTTTGTGCTTCTTTACCATGGCATTTCCCCTTTGATGCATTTCCTACTTCAACACTGCCTTTCTCTTCTTACTGAAAAAAATAATCTGATAGAGGAATCTCTTCTTTGGAGATCGGCTCAAGGTCACTAACATATAGGGCTCCAAGCTGGGGGAAAATGAAAGTGGATTGTAATGGAGTCAAAGAGGCAATGGGAGAACCTAGTTCTGTAGATCTTACCTCCTCTGTTGTTTTGGGGGTATTACCATGAATTGTAGATGATGAAGGGAAATCTGGTTTATTAGACATTGGGGGTGTCTGAGACCCTTTTTCCATTCCTGAGTTCTCTGCCTTTTGTCCTTCTGTTTTCTGTGGAGACTCTTCGGTCTCTTCTGGAATTCTCTTTTTATTTTCTTTATTCTTCCCTCCTGATCCAAAACCGGCGGGTATGTTTCCTTGTTCTCGAGGCTGAGTTGATGCTTCTCCTAGTAATACCCCGGGTAAACCACTTCTTCGATGTTTCTGGAAGTTCAGAAAATTGTTTTGCAAGTCAGGTGACAAATATTGAAACTTGGACAACACTTCATCATAACTTATAACTCCTTTGAACATGTCATCACAAGGGGATTGTTCATGTTCGTATGCTTTCAGATTGCAGTTGAATTGGTGATTACCCACAATTTTATGGGGATCATATTTCCCGTGATCGAGATTTAGCAACTTTATCTCTCCTAATGCAGCTGCCTCAACGTTGGAATGCCCTAGATTGAGTAGTGAATATTTCCCAACCTGCACAGGGAAAATAGGCCAGAATCTCTTTTGGGCAATTTTTAGTTCATTCCCTATGCCACCTATTACTATCTGATGAGCCACCTCCCTGCATACCAGTCTATCAGGGAGGGATTTTGGTAGTGCGTGGGGAGGGATTGAACATCCGAAAACCCTAATGTAGGAAAAAAATTCTTCTATAAACTAATCAGCGACGGCCTTGAGACTTTCCATGACTGACTCAAAAATACGGGGAGGCTCGCAGCCATACAACATCTGGTGCACCGGAATCACCACGAAGTGGAAAATTTCATAGAACGAATCCGTAGCATTTTCTTCCCACAACTTAGAATGGTATTCATGAATGTGTTTATTGGAGGTTGGGTTCCAACTCCAATTCATCAGAGGGAAAGGGGTCTTGAAGCATATGGAGTCCATGATGTAGGCGGACATATAGAAGGCCACTGGTTGGCCCTTGGATTTTGCGGTTTGATACTCTGTTACCTCCTTAGAAAAATTGTCTGATAGGATTTTTTCCCAATTGAAACTAAAACCTTCAGCTACTTCATGAAGAAGAGGCACCCATTCCGCAGGGAAATGAAAGAGTCTGCAAAGCATCATGGCTACATAGACCATGTATTCATTTAGTGAGGTTGTGGCATATTTCCCGTGAGTATCGGCCCTGAACTTTGTTGGCACTCCCCACCAGCCTCTAATTATATCAGGGTATGTCTGATCTGTCTCTGTGCATTCCTTTCTTTGGAATTCGGTTATGACTTCAACATTATAAATATACTTGGGATTAGGGGGTAGCATGTACATTACTTGTATATGTTCCGGCCTAAAGGAACCGATGATGACCCCAAGGCTGTCCAAAATGCTCCTTGTCTTCGCGTCTGCTCTCTCTAAGGCCCAATATACCATGTCATTATATGGCATGATCCATGGGCATGCTGCTATTTTGTGAAGTTCAGACTCCGCTATGTCCCAGAGTTTGTTCTCAGAATTATGTGGGAAGTTCTTATTTTCATAATCTAGATTCTTGAATATTTACCTCCAAGATTTGATGGAAGCAATAGCATGGGGTGTGGTATCAGCTACGACATATCCTTCTATACTTTTTCTTTCAGCAGTTCCCTCAACTTTCTTAAGTACCCTCTTAGGTGCCATAGCATTCGCACTAGATTGAAAACCTATTTGCAGACGAGAAAATCTATAAGCCTGGATGAATACAACTCACTCGTGATTGTAAAAGATAAGAATAAAATTGGAAATGCAGAGTTGTAGTTCTTTTAACTCGTCCTTTAATGGACGTACTGAGATAGGTAGTAAGACTTTAATGTTTTAAATGAAGAAGATGAGCTCAAAGATACACATTTAAACTTAAAAATCTTAATTCGTCATGTTACGGATATTATCATATATCGGCGATTTCAACTTGGAGTGTCGAAATGAATGCTTCTTAAAATGCCGAATCCTAAAGCCCGAAAGAAGTTTAGTGATTACTAATCATGTTTTAAAATGACTTAATTCCAGTTTAAGACTTTGTTTTAGAGTTTATGATTTCACATTTCAGAGTTTCGGGGATCACGTACCCAAGAGATATGTCATATGCAATCCCCGAATGCGAAAAGAGAAAATCTTAAATTGGACGTTATTCATCTGTATTAAAACCTTGATTAATCGATATTAGCCGTGATTAAGAATTTTAGAAATCGGGAATCGGGAATTCGTAGACCTATATTTCAAGAGCACTTTGTTACCGAGAAACTTGAAACTCTGAAAGATTTAAGATTCACTGATCGTGATTAAGGGTTTAATTAATCACACTTAAAAGGTAGTTTGCGAATAATCACATTGGGATTTATAACAATCATTTCCCTTTTTTTATATATATATTTAAAAAAAAAATTAAAACCCCTTTTGGAAATTCAGCACCGGGACTTTGGAGTTGTGAACTTCGGAATGATTGTTTTATAAAACGTCAAATTTTGAATCGCAAAAGGTTACATTTTGTCCCCCCCCCCCTTTTTTATTAAATTAGGGTGGCTCCATACTAGGAAAATACAGAGTTTTTGGTTAGAGAAAAACAAATTCAAACCTTGTTTCAACAAATGTAATAATATAGGTTTGGATCAACAACACCCTTGTTGAGGCCTAAACTCATCAAGGACCCATCTATTTGATGTAGTCTCCAACTCATGGATGATAATATTGATGGACGTGTAGCGGTTTTACTGTATCATGTGTCTCATCATAGACAACTCCATCTGTTTGTGGGAATCCTCTGGTTACATATATTTCTTTGTATTTATCAACACTTACATTAGTTGTATGCTTGATATTATAGATCCACTTGGAAGTCACCATAGACTTCCCTTCTGGTCTCGGAACAATATCTCATACATCATTCCTTAATATGTATTGGAATTCTTTTGTCATGGCATTTAGCCATACCTATTCACTTGTCGCTTCTCCATGATAGGGAACCTCAGAATCAATGAAGTGGCTCATGGATGAAGGGTAGCCTTAAAATATCTTTTGCTTTCTTGGGATGTCCCTCTGTCTTCTGTAGATTTAGGCCTTTTATGCCCTACTGCAATATCTCTGGGCATATCAACTGGAGCAGCTAGATCGGCTTGGAATATTGTTTATCTCCCTATGAACTATTGAAGGGGGAGAAGGTATTGTCTCTTCCTTCTTTTCATTTTGTTTTGACTCCCTCTAAGTCAAGTAACTCTCTCTGAAGTATGAAGGATGGATGTCTTCTTTTACTTTCTTGCTAGATCTCTTATGTCTTCTTGACTAGCATAATAATAAATCAATCAGGTTTGGACTCCCATACCAGGTGTTGCACCTCTTTCGTCACCTTGGGGAGAAAAATAGAGGTGCTTGCAAGCTCAGTTGGGTCTGCTGAGCAGGACAGCTACAAGGAAAAGAGTTAGGGAAAGAAAATAAAAACTACAATTAAGAATTAAACTAAGAGATGCAATAAAAACTAAATTCATGAGCATAGGGACATAGAAACAAAAAGAACCATAAGACCCATGTCACCAATGTTTGAGGTTGATCTATTAGTGAAACTAAAGAACCAAGAAGAAAGGGGACTATGAGTCCCTTCTTCCTCCAAGGGAGGGCTATTGGACCCCCACTAGCTAGCTCTTCTTACAACAAAGAAAAATGGAAAATGATGATGAAAGAACTCTTTACAAATCCACTCAATGAGTGAGGTGGATTGTCCAATGTAATGGTGCCAATATGCTCTTGACAAGGATGGAGTCCTCAAAACAATAGAGGCAGCATAACATTACTTTGAATTCCTTGAAAAAATGAGGTGCATTCGTGGCTTTTTATAGAATTGCTTTGGGTTATTGTTTAACTGCTTTGTAGTGTGAAAAGAGGCCATTCAGGGCATTCTTAGGTCTTTGACCAGCCCACCAGTCGAATCTAGTCCAGATTTGAGGGTCAAATCGACTTGGGAGCTGAACCATAAGTGGGTGGGAGGCTGACCACTCTCATAAATGCATCGTTTAGTAGGTGTGTGGCTTTTTGCGATAACAGTCGCGCATCGTGCGCCTGTGCGCGATTTCTGCGTTCTTGTTACGCGCATGCACGCGCGCCCAATGTCTGCATAGCGCTCTTCAATTTTTCACTACTTTGTATAGTTTTTGGCCGTTTTTGAATGTTGTGGTATTAATTCAGGTCCATGAATGACTTCATCACTGTTTGACGATGTTGAGTTCTTGTAACCATGTGCGGACGAAATTTCAGTGATAACAGATGCCCCCTGATGGATGAGGTTAGGAGCATATGTATAGTTGAAATCCATCAATGTTTCTTCTACTGAGAATGTTGTTGTAAGAGAGAGAAATAGTGGGATCGTCCAGAGTGATCTGTTGGAGGGAAAAAGGAACCGGTAGGACCCAACCTTCCATGAGGTGTGTAAAATATAAAACTGTGTACAAATGAGGCAGGAATGCCCCATGCTCGTGTCATGTAACTCTGAAAAAAGATGACTGAAATGTTGGTGTAGACAACTGCAGTGCCCTCGGGGGCGATTGTGATAAAGGTAGAAGACAATTCTGCAAATGAACATACTCTGAATAGTAGGCAGTGATCACGGTAATAAGTAGCAGCGATTATGTGGGCATTGATAGCCCAGCCAAGTTCAGAGGTCTTCGGAAAATGAGAGAATTAACTGCAATAGTCACAAAGTAAGACCCACCATAACATGAGAAAGTGTTGGGGTCGAATGTCATGGGGGTCAACGATAGTAGGGAGCAATGGTGTTTCACCCTATGCCATCCGAGATCTCTCATTGAGTGGAGAATGAGAATCAAGATACTATCGCCCTTCTGGAAAACTGTGCTAATGTCGACAAAAAGGGGAATGCGACTCCCAGAAGCAAATGGCTTCATGAAATCTACTGAGGTGAGGAAGTGTCAGAGGTACATGGACGAATTCAATATGTGGGAAGACTCAAGACTGCCCTTGGTTGGAGTATGTGTGAGAGAAAAAGTGGCCGCAACCGTTCAATGAGGTCGAGTGTCAGGGGGACGACAAGACCGGGGATAAGTTGTGCCAGAGGCAGGACAAGGTGAATAAATTCAGAGGGCAAAGGTAAGTGACATGTGGGGTACTCTGAAGATATGGACGATGTCGGAAAGGGAAGATGATAAGTAGTGCTCCAACCAAGGGTGACATGGGTTGGAGTTGGCCAAAAAGAGGGAAGCAGGTCGCCAAAGGTGACGACAAAAAAGGGTAATGTAACAACTGGAAATAAAGGCATTTGTACAATAAATAATGAATAAGTTTGGGGGAAAATGTACAAATACAGAAATGGGTGCGCCAGTGTGATATGGGTGGCCCATGTAGGGCATAATTTGCTCGTAAAACTGATGAAGGGTGGGGGCCCCATTGGTGAGTTTCTGTATGAGGTAGGTGAAATGAAGGGAGATTTGCAGATGGGAAACCTAGTTGTGGATGAAATGTAGGGTTCATGATACTGCGGAGGTGCAATCAAAAAATAGAACCATGAAGAGATCATCTGGGAGTCTGTGTGGGAAAGCTAGCAAAATGAGGAGAAAGAGTATGTGGTTGATTCGCGACATGATGAAAGACTATTGAGACTCCCATCCCTAAAGGGTTTTGAAAAATAGCATGAGTGTCAGAAGTGCCAAAAGGTGCTATGAATGGGACAACTCATATGGGTAAGAATGCTACCGGGTGAAAGTACCAAAGATGCAAATGGAGGTGTGGGTACTGTAGAGCTGGGAATGGGGATCCTAGAGGCAAATATCAGAGGGTGTGACTCGAAATGTAAGCGCGATACAGAGGGAAAGACTACATGCCAGTGCTGAGGATATACCTGAAGGGGTTGTGTCGATGTATGATGATCAAGTACCTGCACACATGAAACCAAATACCCAAAGTGAACAATATCTGAAGAGAATCGAAGATATGAGCATGTATTTGATAAGTGTGAAAATGTGCATGCGTACCTGACCAGGGTATGAAAAAATGGTGCCTCGGGGGCTCAGGATGAAAAGAGGCCCAGGGACAGCTATGATGTAGATGACGGGATGTTGATCCTGTGATTGAAGACGGATTGAGAAACAGACACCATGGGCTCCCAGAATGGTGAGTGGAAGTTTGGCAAAAAGGCCTATAAATAGCTGTAGGGCCCACATTGCCACCTCATTTCTACCTGCTGCAATAGTGACTGGATGAGCAGCTTTCAGAGGATATTTGGAGATTTGGAGAGGACGAGGCATCTGATTAGTGATTAGCGAGCGTCAGGTTAGTGGTATGATCATCTTGCATAGAAATAGGTTTTCATTTTTTGGGTAGGGGTTGTATGGAGGGTCATACAGAGGGGTTTTGGGGATGTGGGCCCCACATGCACGAGCGATCTCGAAGTAGGCACGCACACATGTGCGCCTACCCACCGGATAGATGTGCATGGGGGCGCAGGTGAGGGAATTAAAGGCACTCACTATGTGCATGCCTATCAGCTGTACAGTTGTGCATTTGTGCATGGCTATGACGTGTACAGGCGCGCACCAGTGCGCGCCTGTGTAGGTAATAGGCGTGCCTGCGAGCATGCCTGTGTAGGTAGCAGGCGCGCCTAAGAGCGTGCATGTTAAGCTAATTGGTGCGCATATGTGCGCGCATGTGTAGTGAACAGGCACACATGTGTGTGCACCTGTGGGTTAAGATAGCCGCACCTTAGAGGCAAAGTTGAAAGGTGTAAAATTGATGTTTGTGATGTTGTTGATGGTATCGTGGGCTGATAGAAGACTCTTTGTTGTGGCTGCAGGTGGAAAGTGTGCACGATGCCAGTGGGTTGGCGAGAGTGAGATTGGTCCCAGCTACGAGACGTTGTGGCTATTGAGGAGCCACGTTTGCGAGTGACTTTGGCAGCCTGTGGGTTGCTAAAGTTCTTTGAGTGCCTTTTGATACGGGCACAGGAGTATCTCTTGTAGTTCCTGATCCAAATGTGGATTCTGGAGCTGCACTTCTTCCTTGTGCGAGGAGAGCAGATCCCCTTCACTGCGGAGGAGGATGTGTACTTCTTGAATAGGCTCCCATTTCGGGGTGTGCCCCTACCGGTGGAGCCTGTGCTACTGAGGGACCTGACCCTAGCGACCATTGGCTGGAGATACTGTTCAAGTCAGAACTTTATGTCCGGGACGGTTGTGAGTGTTGGGTTGGTAGATGCCCTGGCACATCGTTGTATAGCAGTGATGATTGTGAGAGTATATGGGTCACTGGTGACCCAATGGATCAGTGGGGGCCAGTTGTTGGTGATGGGGAGAGTGTTGGCCGACGAGCAGTTCGCCTGGGGGCTTACGCTGCATGCGAGGATGGTGGAGCAGTTGGACCACTGTCAGTCCATGGGTATGGGGGATTTTTCCTTCAGGTCCATCCTGGTGGCCTGGTTTCAGGAGAGGGTGTCGATGTTGTGCCCTAGGATTTTATTGGGTGCGCCCGGGGCACGAGAGCCACGACTGAGGTGGTGGTTGACTGTGTTGTTGCGCCATGGTGGGGGCGAGGGTGGTCACTTTTTTACAGTAGAGGCGACATAGGTCTGGTGGTAGATGCCACAGGTGATACTGCGATACCCCTATGCCGGGGTTGACTTCCGGGATGATCCGGACATGGTGCTACCTCCAAGGGAGGTTTTTGACCACCGAGGTATGTTGATTTGATGATATTGATATGTATGTTTTGTGTTTTTTGAGATAGCATGCCTTATGTATATGATATAGATGTTGATACTATCTGGTGTTTGTTTGCATGTGCAGATGTGGAACCTCAGGGGTGTGAGGTGGAGTTGCAGAGGGCACCAGAGAGACTGCCGCGAGGAGAGAGACGTCGGCATGAGGATGCCGCAGTGCGACCAGCTGAGCTAGAGAGGGCAGTGAGGAGGCATTGGTTTTATGACCCTGGTTCTGGGCCATCACACGCTCCTCCGGCGGTGGATGGAGTGGATTTTGAGGACATACGTCGTCGTCTAGAGATGGTGTTACAGGAGGTGCCTGAGGGCATATGGTCTCGTATCGAGGATGAGGATTTCCTGGAGTAGTGTGTGGGGGTGTCGCCACCATGGTGGGCCATAGTACAATGAGAAGAAGTGGATGCTGCGTTGACGACCGGACGATTGCCTCCGAGGTAGGAGGAGTCGGTAGGGGGGGGACCACCACCTCCTGGGGCAGGAGGTGGTGGGCCGCCACCGCCTGAGGGAGGAGCAAGTGGTGGTGCTCTAGAGGCACCGTGAGTGATGTTCTTTAGGTAGTGATGTACATATATTGTTTGTATATAGGTTGGTGAGCCCATTTTGTACCGAGGTGTTGCATTGGCCTGCAGATACTTGTATTTGTTGTATGTAAACATTCGGATGGAACTATGGACCTTTATATATACATGAGTATACATTTTTGAGATTGATGTGGTGTTTACATGTTTTTGGTTAATGTTTTGATGATGTCTATTCTATATATATGCTGTGACAGGTTTGTGTTATATGTTTATGCCTGTGTATCTTGATGTGATATATGCCAATCTAACACAATATTAACTAGGTTATCTGTAATTGGATTCAATTGTCTTGGAATATGTGTGGATGTAATGGAATCAAAATGTCGAGATAAAAGCCTAACCTGCAGGTATTTGCGAAAGAGGCAAGGATCACGAACGTAGTACACATTGTTGAGCTGGAGTACAACTAGTTGAGAGTCGAAGAAGACGCTAAGGTGACGAATACGATGATGTTGGGCATCGGCCAGGAGGCCAATGATGGCGGTGTATTCAGCTTGGTTTTTGGTTGCTGATCCCAAACATATGTTGCTCGAATGGAGCATTTCATGTGAGGGGGTGTAGAGATCCCAAGCAGTCAAAGCGAGATTTTGTGTCCAATGGCTGGCGCCGTCGGCGTAACTAATGTGGTAGGCTGGTGGAGGAAGCATCTGTCAATAGCACAAAGGATAGTTTAGACGTGAGGGAAGGAAAAAATATTAAAAACGCTAGAAAAGAAATAACCTAAAGTAGAATGACTACGTTTAAGCGTAAAATTTCTTTAAGTATAACCCGTTGACTTGTTCTTTGAGAGAGAGGCCTTCGAGAGAGGCTAGAATATATGCACCTTTGGTGAGGCAATGTTGAATGATGTACGGGCCATGCCAAAGTAACTCGAATTTTCCATGGCCAAAGGTATCGTGAGCGATATCGTAAGCCAGGACGAGGTCGCCTTCGTGAAATGAGTGAAGGTTGACATGGCGATCAAAGGTAGCCTTGGATCATTTTTTAGCTTCCTCATTGTTCTGTAAGGAAGATCGACGATCTTCATCTAGAGACTCCAAGTTAAGAAAGTGCTTCTCCATTGGAGCAGTGTCGGGTAATAGCTCAATTGCGGTGCATAAGGTTGGAATTTCACACTCGATGGGAAGAGTGGCCTCAACCCCATGGACTAAATGAAATGGTGTGAAACCAGTAGTTGTTTTCACAGCCGTTCGGTAAGCCCATAGCGCAGAAAATAACATATGATGCTAATTAGTTTTATGTTTATTAACTGTGCGCTGCAACATGGTCTTGAGAACTTTGTTAACTGCTTCGACCTGTTCGTTAGACTGAGGGTAATATGGTGAGGCAAACTCGTGAGAGAATCCTAACCGAGATGAGAGTTCGATGAATATCTCATTCTCGAAGTGTTTCCCATGATTGGAAATGAGTTGGAGGGGTACTCCAAAGCAGGATATGACGTGGTTAAAGAAAAAACGCGCTACAATGTCAGTGGTATTGTTAAAAGTGGGCATAGCTTCGGCCCATTTGGTGAAGTAATCAATGGCGACAACTATGTATTTGTGACCATTGCTGGAGGGGGGATTACAAGTCATGAAGTCGATGCCCCATTTACAAAAAGGGTCGGCAGTAATGACAAGGTGGGGAAGAGCGGGGGGAGCTTGGGCTTTGTTGGTGTAGAGATGACATTTCTCACAACATTTCACGGCATGAATGCAATCATGAAACAAGGTAGGCCAAAAGTAACCAGCTCGGATAATATTTTGAGAAGTGGATATGCCCGAAAGATGGCCCCTACATGTGTTGTTTTGGCAGTCGTTTAAGACTCTATCGGCCTCGTCAATAGTCAGGCATCAAAGAAGAATGGTGTCGACGCCCCGCCGGTATAGGATGTCTCCGATGAGAATGTAGCGGGGGGGCGAATGTCGAATGCGATGATGATCATCTTGTGAAAGGTGGTTACCGAAATTTTGAGTGCGGAGGTAGACGAGGAGGTCGTCGTACCAAGGATCATCCGAAGTGATGTAAAAGATATGTTCGTCGGGAAATTCGGTGTTGACGGGGGCACTGGTGGTGTCAGAGGGAAGGGCCGTGACAAGTTCAGCGAGAACGAGGGCCTTCTTACTCTTAGGTGTTGAGAATTCAAGGTCGTACTACTAAAGGATAACGATCTAGTGAGAAAATTTTCTGTTAACTTGCCGACGGCTGAGCAAGTACTGCATAGGGTTGGAATCTGCGACGACCTTTATTGTTCGAAGCAGAATGTAGTGGCGCAGTTTCTGTACTGTGAGGACGACTGTAAGAGCAAGTTTCTCTTCGTGTTTATACTTCAAGGGTGGCCCTGAGAGGTTTTTACTAACGTAATAAATGACATGTTCACGATTGTCATCACCTAGCTAGATGAGGACACCGACTACTGATACAGTTGATGTTGATACGTAGAGGATATAGTCGTGATTTTAGTCGGGTGCACTAATTAAAGGTGCATTTGAAAGTGTTGTTTTAAGATCGTCAAATGATTGTTGGGCATGGTCGTCCCAGTGAAATGGGATGCCATGATGTAGTAAGTGAAGGAAACCATGTGCACGTATAGCGTAATCTGTGACAAAGCGTCTAAGAAAGTTAGCTTTGCCCTGTAGACTCTGAAGTTGTCGTAAATTATGGGGAGGTGGAATTTCGGTAATAGCTTGGAATTTGAGGGGGTCCACAGTAATACCGCTTTGGGAAACAATAAAACCGAGGAGGCGCCCTGCGATGACACAGAATACACACTTGAGAGGATTCAAGCAAATGTTGTACCGATGACACCGTTGAAAGATGATTCGTAAATCATCGAGATGTTGGGTGCGTTTTTTGGATCGAATTGTGAGGTCGTCCAAGTAGGCGAGGATGATATTTTCCAGATCGTGAAAGATGTATGTCATAGCCCGCTGGAAAGTTGCGTCAGCATTCTTTAAGCCAAAAGGCATGACACGATATGAAAAAGTACCCCAAGGGGTAGTAAATGCGGTTTTATACTGATCGACGGGGTGAATTTGAATTTGATTATAACCAGAGAATCTATCCATAAAGGAGAGAGCCTCGTGGTCGGCACAGTCGTCAATAATTTGATCGATGAAAGGCATTGGAAAGTTGTCTTTGGGACATGCATGATTGAGATCGCGAAAGTCTATGCAAACGCAAATAGTGCCCTATTTTTTGTTAACGGTTACAGGGTTGGAAACCCATGAGGTATAGGCGATGGGGTAAATGAACCCGGCAGTGCGTAACTTGTCAATCTCGGCTTTGATAGCTGTGGCTTTGGGTGGGTGTAGTGGTCGCTATTTTTGGCGAACCAGTGTAATGTCAGGCCAGGTGTCGATGCGATGTTCGAAAATAGAGGGATCGAGGCCAGGAATTTCCGTGTATGACCAAGCGAAAATATCCCTATATTCTTGGAAGAGGGATTTATATGTTGTTATTTCCTGAGGAGTGCAAGCAGCTCAAATGGTGATTTCTTCGACGATGCCATTTTTATAGGAAATGTCGATTTTAATGGTGGGGGAAATGTTGGCCATGTTGCCTTCTTCAAAAGAATCTGGGGAAGGAATGGGGTTTTTGAACCAGTCGATAGGCTCAGATGGGATAAAATCCTTGGTTTCGACCGCGTAAATGGGGTTTTGGTTAGGAGGCATGGAGGCTTCCTGTGGAGAGAAGAGTGCGCGATGGTGTAGCACATCCCAGGGAGAGTCTG
>JZKD02S1882091.1:442764-455919 GCA_000966675.3 Picea glauca | reverse complement strand
TGCAAGCTCAGTTGGGTCTGTTGAGCAGGACAACTACAAGGAAAAGAGTTAGGGAAAGAAAATAAAAACTACAATTAAGAATTAAACTAAGAGATGCAATAAAAACTAAATTCATGAGCATAGGAACATAGAACCAAAAAGAACCATAAGACCCATGTCACCAATGTTTGAGGCTGATCTATTAGTGAAAACAAAGCACCAAGAAGAAAGGGGACTATGAGTCCCTTCTTCCTCCAAGGGAGGGCTCTTAGACCCCCACTAGCTAGCTCTTCTTACAACAAAGAAAAATGGAAAATGATGATGAAAGACCTCTTTACAAATCCACTCAATGAGTGAGGTGGATTGTCCAATGTAATGGTGCCAATATGCTCTTGACAAGGATGGAGTCCTCAAAACAATAGAGGTAGCATAACATTACTTTGAATTCCTTGAAAAAATGAGGTGCATTCATGGCTTTTTATAGAATTGCTTTGGGTTATTGTTAACTGCTTTGTAGTGTGAAAAGAGGCCATTTAGGGCATTCTTAGGTCTTTAACCAGCCCACCAGTCGAATCCAGTCCAGATTTGAGGGTCAAATCAGCTTGGGAGCTGAACCATAAGTGGGTGGGAGGATGACCACTCTCATAAATGCGTCGTTTAGCAGGTGCACGGATTTTTGTGATAACAGTCATGCATCATGCGTCTGTGCGCGATTTCTGCGTTCATGTTACCTGCATGCGCGCGCGCCCAATGTTTGCATAGCGCTCTTCAATTTTTCACTACTTTGTATAGTTTTTGACCTTTTTTGAATGTTGTGGTATTAATTTAGGTCCATGAATGACTTCATCACTGTTTGATGATGTTGAGTTCTTGTAACCATGTGCGGATGCAATTTCAGTGATAACACCGGGGATAATGGTCCAAGTCATGAAAGATCCCACACTGGAGGTAATACCCTTCACTTATTAAGAATGCAATCAACTATAAATTTAATGATCAAACAATTTACCTGGGTCTGCAATCATGCTCAATTTTGTATTTTTTTTAGAATAAATACTTCTCATCTCTCTTATCTTCATCAATGATGGAGGCATATTTTCTTCCTTTCTTCTTGGTTGGACAATTTCTTGCACAGTGTCCATATTTGTCACATCTAAAGAATTGAATCTCTGAAACATCTCTTCTTTGATTATGACCTGAGGCTAATGGAGAATTCTCATTTCTGAATGTCTGTCTAAAGTTTCTTTTGAATCTTCCTCCTTTCTTTGTATGAAGTGCAAGAACATAGTTTTCATAAGGGAGTCTTCCACTCCTCTATTTCTAAGTTTAAGTTCTTCTTGAGTACAGTCTGTCCACAGATGATAAAAAATTGGTAAATTTTCTCTTCCACTGATGCTTTGAAGAAAAGGTTCCCAATGTTTTGGAAGATTTTTTAGAGTATATAAGACAAGTTCTTTTTCAGACATGATTTCTCCAATGGCACCTAGTTTTTCTTTGATCTCTGATATCTTGATAAAGAAGGTAGCAACTGTATCACCTTTTTTCATTTTGGTAGTTTGAAGTTGGCCATTTAAGGTGAGGGATCTGAGGGTGTTGTCACTTTCAAACATATCTTTCAGTGCTTCATACATTTCATAAGTTGACTTCAGGTTAGCAATACGAGGTAGGAGATGATCTCTTACTCAATAGATGAGTATTTTCCTTTCCTTGACATCTTCTTACCTTCTTATTTCCTTCTCTTCATCGGTAGTTGTTTCTAGTAAAGTCTTTTGTATCACACTCAAAAGTTAATCTTCTTCAAGGGTGACCTGAATCCTTGACTTCCAGTAGCTGAATTTTCTTGATCCATCAAGCCTATCTTCCACTAAGGTTTGGTTCTTCAAATTTTCAAATTTATTCACAAATTCTTGCCAATTGGACTTAGAAAACCTAATGGCTAGGATAGGCTAGAAATTTTAGGTTTTTCTGGGCTTATGAATTCCAACAATAATACTTAATAAAGTCACAGGAATATTGATGAGCTAAAAAGGCTCCTTCAATGGGCTGCAGAAACCCTAAAGCCAAAATTCTATAGAAAATTGCGAAACCCTAGAAACCCTAGGGAAAAAATTTCAAAATGCTTGGATTTTCACTCTGGGATTCTCTGGAGGTGCATTGGAGGAGGTCTTATTCTTCTATGAAAAACTTATCCCCAACGTCCAAGTATTAAGGGCTAGAAAACCACAAAAAGGGGAGTCGTACGGATTTTCTTGAAACCCTAGGAGGGTCATACGGTTCTGCAGAAATGAGAGGAGACTGGTAGATGCTTTTGAAATGGGTTATTCAATACCTATGCTTTGATACCATGTTTATTTCTCAATAATAAAGGCTTAAACATGAATTTTATTCCATTTTATCATTTTACTTAAACAATAAACAATTTGTTGCGGCAACCAAGATCACAAGAAGAAACACCATGCATAAGTACACAAGAAGTATCCTGGGAAACCCTTCTCAATAAGGGAAGAAAACCTATCCAATTGATGGCTACACCGCAACCTCACAACCCGTAGGTCGGAAGGTCGGTGTGCACACAGGATCTTTCCTTTTTCCACGACCCTAAGAACCCTAACGCTCTTCTATTTCCCTATCGGGAAATCTGCACCCACGACAATCCTCGTGGGATCCCCCTCTTTACAAATTGGGAGATCGGACTTCGTGGCTTCGCGAGGTCAGTGGTCGAGCGTTGGACTCTCGAATTCCCGAACCCCGACAATAGTCAACACTGACCCTTTCCTTTCCTATCAGGATTTCCCTTATCGCGAATTCGGCACTCGCAATGTCAAACAACTTGGTTCTCCGATTCTCGAACCCTGATTTTCTGAAACTTCGACACACACACGATGTGTGACACCTGTCCACTCACCGACTCCTGTGGCCCCACACATTTTCTTTGGTTGTCGGGATATCGCGGTTCATGATTTCGCTATTCCTGTTGTTATGTTTACGGGACTTCAACCCACGAAACCCCGATGCACGATTTCACGTGTAAATCCGACGGCCCTTGTGGCTCGGATCTACGGTCCTGGCCCTCCTAAGCTTAAAAACCCTTTAGAGAATATGTCACCATATCTCCCCTACACCTCTATGAGATCTAACGGCTCACGGAATGTCATGAATCCTCCTCAAAGAACTTCGACCGTCTGTCTTTTCATGGTGATTTCTGCAAATGACCAAGTGTTCCTCTGCGGAACTCGTCCACCTGCACGCAAACTTGCGATGCCTTCCAAATTCTTTCGGTCGCGACTTCCTTTGCGCTGGTCTTCAACAATTTCAAAGGCCTTATCTCTCCTGATATTTTTCACGCTTCTGCGTCTCCTAGAAAACCCCTTGTACGCACTCCTTGCGGCAGACATTCAAGCACTTTCTAAGTGTTGAAATCTTTTGACTCTGCACACACCTGCAGCAGCAGTCTCTAAATGTTCTACTCAGATTGCAACTCTGAGGTTTATCTTGGCCTGCGCACTCCTTGCATGGATCCTGTGCCCCAACTACACTTTTGAGGAACTAAGAACAAAAGTAAAACTACCTGAGCTTCAAAGACGCAACCCTGAATTCTTGTTGATGCACTCCTTGCGGACACTTCAACTGCACTTTTTGCAGGAATTCTTACTCAGGTAGAGAACCAATTGAAACTCATTCCTTCTTCCTTTCAGACTTCAAACTCCAACATGAAATCATATACACAACATATAAAGAAAATGTATAACAGGAAGCAAACATTCATGAGCATACTATTCAGCATCAATACACAGAGAACAAACACAAAACCATGAATTTGAATTAACTCTTTCTATTAATCCAAATATCAGTACATGGGTATTTTTACTTAGCTCTCTACATTCTCTTTCTCTTCTCTACAATGCTGCTTCATAATAATTCCATTGATAATGTTACAAATGCACAATGAGGGTGTCTATATCCCGTTTCCCTCTTGCACTCTAAAACTGTCTAATCTAGAATTAAATTCTATCTACCTGCATTAACTACTTTAAATGCCTTTTACCTACTAAGGACGATAGATAAAGGATCAAGGTTCGTTTACATTATACAAGTGCGCCTCTTCTTAATGGATTCATTTAAGATTTGCGCAACAACTTCAAGACAATTTCAAAATTTGTGTTGGCGCTTGTCCAGCTGTCCTTTGTTTCCGCGTTGGCTCGCTTGATGTTGGCGATGCTTTTGCATCATACTCCCTCGCTTGAAAATTTTCATGGGATATTTTCCATGAGCTCGTGCATGGTTTGTACATGCCTCTGGATCTCCGCTTCACTCTCCCAGCTGGCATCTTCAACTGGATGATTTTTCCACTTGACGAGATACTCAAAATATTGCTTTCGCCTGGTCCTTTTACTTACTCTTTTATCCAGTATGCACTCCATCTGTGGATTATTTGCAACTGTCATCTTCTTTGTCCACTGGATCACTGGCTACTCATCTCTAGTCCCTGCTTCCTTAGCCTTATATGGGTACAAATCTGAGATATTGAATATCGGAGAAATTTCGATCCCATCGGGTAATTCAATCTCGTAAGCATTTGTCCCAAATTTTCTTAAGACTCTACATGGCCCGATTTTCTTCATCTTCAACTTATTATATGTTCCTCTTGGGAACATTTCTTTCCTCAAATGTGCCATAATCAAGTCACCAACCTCAAATTAAATTTGTCTTCTGCGTTGATCGGCTCTACGCTTATACTCCTCACTTGAATTCTGTAACCGCTCCTTCACCTGGCTGTGAAGTTCTTTCATCGCCTCTGCGAATTCTTCTGCACTAGTGCTCCTAGTCACAATATGTTCTGAATCCCTCAGTTCAGAAATTCCTCTCGGCTTCATGCCATAGACAACCTAGAATGGACTCTTCCCTATGCTCCGGTTAACTGAGTCGTTATAAACAAACTCTGCCTATGGTAATATGTTGTCCCACTGGCTGTGGTGCTCTGTCACCAAGCTTCTCAGGAAGTCTCCCAGACTTCTGTTCACCACTTCTGTCTGTCCATCCATCTAAGGATGATAAGCCTAACTAAATGACAAGTTAGTTTCCAGCTTCTTCCATAAGGTCCTCCAAAAATTCCCTATGAATTTAGTGTCTCGATCCGAAACTATACTCTTCGGCAACCCATGAAGTCGAATGTCCTCTTTGAAAAATAGGTTCACAATGTGAGTTGCGTCACTGGTTTTCTGACATGGAATGAAGTGTTCCATCTTGGAAAATCTATCCACCGCCACAAATATTGAATCAACACCTCTTTGTGTTCTTGGCAACCCCAATACAAAATCCATGCTAATTGCATCCCACGGCCTCTCAGGTATGGGAAATGGTTGATAGAACCCTGCATTTTGTCTCCTTCCCTTCGAATGCTAGCAAATTCTGCATATGTCCACGAATCTCTTGACGTCTGCTCCCATTCCTGGACAAAAATATGATTCATTCAGCTTTGCGAACGTCTTGTCGTGACCAAAGTTCCCTGCCAATCCTCCATTATGTTTCTCCTTCAGCAAATTCTCCCTCATGGATAATTTCGGAATACACAGTTGATTACCTATGAACAATAATCCTTCTTGGATCATATATTTTGTCCACTGGCTTCCATCCTTGAGAATCAGATTCCCAACTGCTTCATACGCTTCTTTAAAATCTGGATCATCAACGTACATGTCCCTGAGATCATCAAAACCCAACGTTTTGATTCTGAACTCCTGCAACAACAAACACTTCCTGCTCAAAGCATCAACCACTTTGTTAGCAGTACCAGAAATACGTTTTATCACAAAAGTGAAATTCTGCATATACTCAACCCATTTGACATGTTTCTGATTCAACTTCTCCTGTTGAGTCACAAACTACAGTGCATGATTATCATTGTATAAGACAAACTCCTTCGGGATCAAGTAATGCCTCCATTTCTTCAATGCCTGAATGATAGCATAAAACTCCTTATCATAAGTGGAGCACTTCACTTTTGCTTCATTCAAATTCTCGTTGAAATATGATATCAACCTATCTTCCTGACTCAAGACTGCCCCGATTGCAAATCCGCTTGCATCGCATTTCACTTGAAATGTTTTCTGGAAATCAGGAAACACCAAAACTGGTTGTTCCGTAATCTTCCTCTTCAACGGGTTAAAAATCTTCTCAGCTTCTTTAGTCCAGTGAAAAGATTTGTGTCTTTTCTTCACTGTATCCATCATTGCTGCACTAATTCCACTGAAATTCCTGATGAACTTTCAGTAGAAACTAGCCAATCCATGAAAGATCCTCACCTCAAAGATATTCTTCGGTGATGGCCAATTCTTGATTACCTCCACCTTATTTGGATCCATCCTCAACTCATTTGCAGAAATAACAAACCCCAAGTAAATGAGCTCTGTCTTCATGAATGAGGACTTCTTCATGTTTATCAACAGCTTCTCCTACTGCAATTTCTATATCACTGTAGCCAAATGCTTCAGATGCTCTGCCACTGTTTTACTGTAAACCAGTATGTCATCCAAATACACAATGACAAATTTTCTGATGAACTCCCTCAGGACTTCGTTCATCAACCTCATAAAGGTACTTGGAGTATTTGTTAAGACAAATGGAATAACAAGCCATTCATACAAACCCTCGTTTGTTTTGAATGTTGTTTTCCATTCATCACCTTCTCTCATGCAGATTTGGTGATAACCGCTTTTCAAATCAATCTTTGAAAAATACTTTGCTCCGCTCAAACCATCCATCAGATCATCCATCCTCGACAATGGAAATCTATACCTAATGGTTATCGTGTTGATCTCCCTCGAGTCAATACACATCCTCTATCCTCTGTCTTTCTTCGGACTGAGTACTATTGGAACAACACACGGACTCAAGCTTTCCCTGACCAAACCTTTGTCCAACAAATCCTGGACTTGTCTTTTAACCTCTTCATTCTCTTGCGGCGTCAATCTGTACGTGGCTTTATTTGGAAAACTGGCTCCTGGTATGAGATCAATATGATGACTCACACTTCTAATTGGTGGCAATGAACGAGGTAATTTTTCCACTACTATGTCAGCGGACTCTTCCAGCAGTTCCTGAACTTCTTCCGGTAAATCATCCACTCTTGTGCTAGTCAGAACAATTCTAGGCTTTCTAACCACAATGAACTGTGGATCCTCCTTCTTCTTAACCTCTGTAAGAAGTTCCTTCCCACTCATGAGAAGTATTGTGTTGCTTACTTCCAGTTTCACCTCCTTATCCTTAATTGGAAGCAACATGTGTGTCCTCCCATTCTTCTCCAGGGTATATGTGTTCATTCTCCCATCATGAATCACATTTCTGTCATATTGCCATGGTCTACCCAGCAATAGATGACAAACATCCATAGGAATGACATCACATAATATCTTATCATTATATCCACCTATCTTGAATTCAACTAAAAATTGTTTAATGACAGTTACCTGGTGTCCTTTTTGTAGCCACGAAACTCTGTATGGGCTTGGATGATCAGTCGTCTCCAGCTCCATCTTTTCTACCATATAAGTAGATACGAGATTATCGGTGCTACCACTATCTACGATGACCTTGCATACCCTGTCCTTGGTCTTGCAAGAAGTGCTGAAAATTCTGGTCCTTTGGACTGAACTCTCCACCTCTTTCTCGGGTGTCAAAAAGAATTGTCGCATCATCAACGATCTTCCACCTTCAATGTCTTCTGCCTCAACATCTCGCCTCTGTGCCTCGGCGACGTGAGCTTCTCCAATTTCCTTCTTTTTATCTGGACACTTGTAAGACTTGTGCCCATTCTTTCCGCATGTGAAGCAGGTAATTACTCCACCTCTTCCTCTTCCTCTACCTCTAGTACGAGGAAAAGTATTGTTGTCAGCATAATCTCCCCTTTGCTCAGTATGTTATCTTCTCTTTTCAGCATATTTCCCTCGCTGTGAGGTTCCACCTCTCTCAGTTTGAGTCTGAGGTTTCTTCCAATCCTCTTTGGGCTTCTGATATTTGTCCTGGGCAACTGATTTTCCTCTGGGATGACTTCTACCTCTGACTTTGCTTTCGGCTCAGCTTCTCTTCCGCTTTCAGAGCCATCTGATAAGCATCTTCCACCGTTCGGATGGTTACCATGCTCATATCATCCTGGATATCATATCTCAAGCCATTCATATATCTAGAAACTTTCTCATCATCGCTCTCCCGATGACCTGCCCTGATGTTCAGTTTGTAGAATTCCTCAGTGTATTCTTTCACTGTCATTAGCTTCTATCTCAGGTTCTGCATCCTCCTGAATAGAGTAATTTGATAGTCTCTGGGGATGAATTTCGCCTTCAGCTTCACGATCATTCTATCCCATCTCTTGATATTCTACTTGCCCTTGCAGCATCTATTAGCTTGTAGTTCATCCCACCACAAAGCTGCATGTCCTTTCAATCTTGTGACAGCATGCTTGACTTTCTTGTCTTCTTCGAAATCTTCATAGTCAAAGTATGTGTCTAGAGCTCTAATCTAGTCTAGAAGCTCCTCTGCATCCAAGTTTCCCTCATAAACTAGAATGTCCATTTCCGCTTTTGCACCCATCCTTGCAATAGCTCTAATCAAACGTTCGTTTGATGCATCTTCAGCTGCAACTTATTCTTCTCGTTTAGCCTCGACTTCTCTTTTGAAATCACTAAGATCCCCAGCACTGACTGTGTGTCTTTTCATTGTCTCCATGTCCTCGAGTCTGGCTCGTAGATCACGCATCTCTCTCTCCATAACTGGATCTTTCATCTGTCTGCCTCTTATTCTCGGCATTTCCCTCTCCTCTGGTGGATCGGGTGTCTACCTGTCCCTTCTCCTTGGCGGCATGGTGAATTATCTTCTCTGCTACAGAAAGAAAAGAACCTTTCTGTGCTTTGATACCAGAAATGATGGCTACGCTGCAACCTCACAACCCATAGGTCGGAAGGTCGATGTGCACACATGATCTTTCCTTTTTACATGGCCCGAAGAACCCTAACGTTCTTCTTTTTCCCTATTGGGAAATCTGCACCCACAACAATCCTCGTGGGATCCCCCTCTTTACAAATCGGGAGATCGGACTTCACGGCTTCGCGAGGTCAGTGGTCGAGCATTGGACTCTCGAATCCCTGAACCCTGACAATATTCAATGCTGACCCTTTCCTTTCTTATCGGGATTTCACTTATCATGAATTCGGCACTCGCAATGTCAAACAACTTGGTTCTTTGATTCTTGAACCTCGATTTGCCAAAACTCCAACACACGCGCGAGTTTGACTATTCAACGGTCCTTCACTCCATCGGAATTTCGGAGTTCGCAATATCGCGAATCCTGATGCAATTGTTTCAAGACTTCTCGCCACGAAAACCCGAAATGGTGTGCCACCTGTCCACTCGCCGACTCCTATGGCCCCACACGTTTCCTTTGGTTGTCGAGATATCGCGGTTCATGATTTTGCGATTCCTGTTGTTATGTTTATGGGACTTCAACCCACGAAACCTCGATGCATGATTTCACATGTAAATCCGACGACCCTTGTGGCTCAGATCTACGGTCCCGCCCCTCCTAAGCTTAAAAACCCTTTAAAGAATACGTCAATGTATCTCCCCTGCACCTCTATGAGATCTAATGGCTCACAGAATGTCGTGAATCCTCCTCAGAGAACTCTGACCGTTCGTCTTTGCTTGGCAATTTCTGCGAATGACCAAGTGTTCCTCCGTGGAACTCGTCCACCTGCACCCAAACTTGTGACGCCTTCCAAATTCTTCCAGTTGTGACTTCCTTTGCACTGGTCTTCAACAATTTCGAAGGCCATATCTCTCCTGATATTTTTCACTCTTCTGCGTCTCCTAGAAAACCCCTTGCACGCACTCCTTGCGGCAGACTTTCAAGCACTTTCTAAGTGTTGAAATCTTTTGACTCTGCGCACACCTGCAGCAGCAGTCTCTAAATGTTCTACTCAGATTGCAACTTTGAGGTTTATATTGGCTTGCACACTCCTTGCACGACTCCTGTGCCCCAACTGCACTTTTCAGGAATTGAGAGCAAAAGTAAAACTACCTGAGCTTCAGAGACACAACCCTGAATTCTTGTTGACACACTCCTTGCGGACACTTCAACTGCACTCCTTGCAGGAATTCTTGCTCAGGTAGAGAAACAATTGAAACTCATTCCTTCTTCCTTTCAAACTTCAAACTCCAACATGAAATCATATACACAACATATAAAGAAAATGTATAACAGGAAGAAAACATTCATGAGCATACTATTCAGCATCAATACACAGAGAACAAACACAAAACCATGAATTTGAATTAACTCTTTCTATTAATCCAAATATCAGTACATCGGTATTCTTACTCAGCTCTCTGCATGCTCTTGCTCTTCTCTACAATGTTGCTTCATAATAATTCCATTGATAATGTTACAAATTCACAATGAGGGTGTCTATATCCCGTTTCCCTCTTGCGCTCTAAAACTGTCTAAACTAGAATTAAATTCTATCTACCTGCATTAACTACTTTAAATGCCTTTTACCTACTATGGATGAGAGATAAAGGCTCAAGGTCCATTTACATTATACAAGTGTGCCTCTTCTTAATGGCTTCATTTAAGATTTGTGCAACAACTTCAAGACAATTTCAAAATTTGCGCTGGTGCTTGTCCAGCTGTCCTTCGTTTTCGTGCTGGCTCGCTTGATGTTGCTGATGCTCCTGCATCACCAATCATTTCCTATATTCTTCAAGAGAAATGACTCCACCACCATAAACTCCTAGCACACAAAAGGGTTCTCACAAACCCTATAAACCTAGCTCCCAAGAGAGGTGTGCACTTTTCCCAAGAACAAGTGTTTGCTAAAATTTCCAAACTCACACTTGTGATATAATTCCTCAATGGGGAATTTACCTTTACTTATATTAGACTGAAACTATCAAAAATGGTGTCTATTGGAACAATAGGGCCGACCTCAATAACTCACAATATAATTAATAGTTACCATATTAAATATCTTTTATATTAAGGTGGGGTCGACGTGTACCCTTTACATTACAAATAGGGTTATAGGTAAGTCTGACTCTTGAAAAATATAGAAAGGGATCTCATACACCCACTAGTGCTCATCCACTAGGGGCATGTCCATCTATTCTCAGCCATAGGGATGTCCACATCTCTATCTCACTGTGTCTCACAGGAGAACCACACTCACTAGTGCTCATCCACTAGGATCACATTCACCTGTGTTGATCCATAGGCATGTCCAACTCAACCTATCTTCTTTCTCATTGTGTTACAAAGGAGAGTCATTTGAATTTCATCATCTCAACTCTCTGCTCAGATGAGGCTAATACATCGTTTCATCTTTGTCTTAGAACAATGCACCCAACTCATGGGATTTTCCACACTTTCACCTGTGCTCATCCATAGGCATGTCCAACTCAACATATCTTCTTTCTTACTTTGTTACACATGAGAATCATCTAGAGTATCACCTCAAATCTCTGCACAGAGGAGGTCAGCACAATGTTCTAGTTTTGTCTCAGATTGGAACCACATACCCATCTTATGGGCACATCCAACTCATGGTCTCTCTCTTAGGTCGACTCAATTAATCTGTGTCCTGGGGGATGTCTCACGCAACTGTAATCATAAAAAAAACTATCATTGAAATTATGATATATATATATATATATATATATATATAATTTATTTAAACTTGAAGATATAAGGTGACAATTATGTGATTCTTTTGACATTTATCATATATTTTTTCATACTTTTAACAACTATAACAATATTTTCTAGCGACTTTTAACATCTATTTTTGTCCACACAAAGTTTGCATTCTCCGCATATTTGAAATTCTCTAAAGGTAAACTATTTGAAATCAAATTTTGAATTCTCTTTATGTGGAATTATTTGAATGTATTTTTATATTATATAAATATTGCTTTAGTGGATGTTGTTGTAATAGTTAACAAAGTCAATATCAAAAGAGGAAAAATTGAGGACTATTGCTAGGTTAAAGGAGCAATCTAGTGATGGTAAATTCTTTTACAAAGGAGAAGAATTTAAATTCTTCATCTAAAAAAACATTGTAAGGATTATGGGAACTTTGTAGGGGGCATGCATTTTGTGAGTAAGTAAGTTATTTGTTACATGTTTATTTTTTATTATTACTATAAAGTATTTTATTCTTTATATATATATATATATATATATATACTTGATCGTTTGTAATTATAAAAACAACGCATCCTAAGCTTGAATTGAAACTCGAGGATGTCTCAAATTGTAGTAGAAATATTGGTTAACAAGATGATGAAGATCATGGAGTAGATGGAGATCATGAAGTTAAGATTATGGAATAAAATGACGATACTCATATAATTAAGAATGATGGTATAAATAGATTGATCCATGTTACCTTAGCTATGATGGATGATAACTTTGATTTTGTTCATGTTGTATCTTTGATTGATAAGGTATGGAAACCCTTATATGAAGGCTCAAGGACAAATCTTCTCTCTGTTATTTTTTGTTGGTGAACTTGAAAGTACTGAGTAATTAGTCAAACACTTATCTGAGACAAATCATAAGGTATGAAATATAATTCTTCATACATGAATACCGTTTTTTTCTTTCTATTTTTAGTGTTAATTTTTTAAAGGATGCAATATTGTTGTACATTCATTACAATGTTTTTAGAAACATAGCATAATTTATGGATTACCATACACAAAAGAGAAGTGAAGATGATGTTATTTGAATTCCTAAAATTGTACCACATTCAGGGGCAGTGATGAAATATGACAAGTTTTAAAAGAAGAACCTTGTAATGTTAGGATTTTATTGGCAGCCAATCATGTCAATCCATTTGGAGAGTTTAGATCTGTTTGTTCAATGTGGCATATTTTTCTTATAAACAATAATCTTTCTCCTTAGATGTTGATAAAGAAAGAACACACAATGTTAGCAATGATTGTTCCAAATATTTGTTTACAACAATGTTTTCAAATACATACCATTTCATTCGTTTAGTTGTTAGCTACATATTTGCGCTTTGACAAAAGTAAAGTTGACATTTTCTTAAAGGATTTAAATAGTAAATTAAAACTCCTAACTTATAATGACAACATTGAAGAACTCTATCATAATTTTACAACTAC
>JZKD02S1882091.1:429704-442021 GCA_000966675.3 Picea glauca | reverse complement strand
CCTAATGTATAAGAACAAGTTAAACAACATGGAAGACAAGAGGCTACCTAAAATTGCTTCCAAATCAAGTCATAACCACCATCGACTCAAGCGAGGATGGCATAAATACGCCCAAGCTTGGTTAAACTATTGGGGAATAATGGAAGAAACCATTTTGCAGAATAAAGATACTACTAAAAAAAACGTTAAATCAAAATTTAAGGAAAAAATGTGGTGTGATAAAGAGTTAGAGGAAAAAAGAAAATTAAGGTATTATAAAGATGTAATCAACCCTAATCTAGAAGATCAAAATTATCTATCTGTTTTGCCAAGTGTAAAGAAAAAAATAAACATTATTAAGATAAGAACAAATTCTCATGAGCTCCATAGTGAAACTGGGCATTGGTCAATTCCTAAAACGCCATGGGATGAAAGAGTGTGTCACCTTTGTGACACTAAGAAGCTTGAATATGAAAAGCACTTTTTGTTAGATTGTCCAGCCTATACCCATATTAGATCTCATTTTCAAAATATTGATCACACTACCAACCTTCCTAACCTCTTAACTCAAGAAAAGTATGGTGATCTTGGAAATCTTCTCTTAATGCTTTTCGAGCACAGAAACAAAATTCTAAAGAATCGCAAGTAATCACTTACACTCTTAAGGTTCGATAGACCAATTAGGTCTTAGTGGACGTTAATCATCATCATTAATTTATTATATGTATAAGGTAATACAAATATATATATTCAAATAATTACATATGTATCAAGTTAAATGTATTAATATATTTATTGATCCTCTTATTGGTGAACTTTGTAATGACTATCTATATTAACCTTGTCAAATAATTTTATATTATTAAAAAAAAAAAAATGTACATCTCTTAACATTTCTAATGCAACATCATATTCCCATTTATATGTTTTTCCTTATTTAATCCTTCTTTACATTTGATACTCCTTCATGTTAAAGAAGTTTAATATATATAGCTAAGAAGCTTGATATTGAAGGTTGTTTAATCATTGATAGGTAAAAGAATGTATAATGATAATAAGATCAACAGAGAAATTCGATGATCTTGATACAAGAATATGCCAAAAGTGTAATAGGGTTTGCACATGGTTCCGTAGTAATTAAATTGATTTTGGCGAAAGATTACACAAATTGCGTAATGTCATCGATGGGGTCTTTCTTATTATTATTTTATTAGTTTCTTGAATTTAAATTCCATCTATTCCACTTAATAGGATTTGAAAAAAAAAAACTAGTTGAACGCTATACCCTAAGAGATAGTGTTTTCCATTTACCATTATATGACACCATGAAAATAAAATAAACAAGTTACATCACATGAATTGAATAACTTAATATATATTGTACATGTGTATAACACTTAGAAGTAATTCATATAATTACTACTGCTAAATAAAACTTACTCTAAAATCTTGATTGACCATAACTACTCTATAATTACTACTCTAAAACTTACTCTATAATTACCACTGTTCATGTTGCTATGTCAGTTCTCCTTAGTGAAAAAGTGTGCATATCCTCTTAACAAAAAAATGATAGTTGTGTGATTTAGAGATTTTGAGTTGTGAAACTATACATATTTAAGTGCAGTAGAGATCGATTTTTAGATTATTCACAACTCTGATCATGTTGGTTCAATCTACACACAGAAGTTAAGGTTGATAACATATTGTTTATTTATTAAACTTAATTATAACCCATCATTCGAAGATAGAAAGGTAGTGTTCGCAGGTGTATGATTTAGGCTAAATTCCATCAAGATTAAATGATTTATGATTGCAGTAGGCATGTGAATAAAGAAAATTGTAATGCAATGGTTTGCGATGATGACCTTTGGAGTCCCTATAAGAGAACAAGTACTCATAACCAAGGAAGGTAGGCTTGAAGAACAAGGGGAGCAAGATCAATTGTGTGATTCAGAGGCATAATTAAAGGAAGAGGGGTGAGCTCCCTCAAGGAGCCAAGTCGCTCCATATGGGAGGATTTGTGTTGCCTTGAGGTGATTCTATGGGCAGATTTGGGGTGACCTTCTTTTTGGATAAGTTTGGGGGAAGTCTTGTCTTAGGTCTGAAGAGGCATGCTAGGAGACAGAACTGCAGGTCTGTGCGAAGTCTTGTGACAAAGAAGAGATGACAAGTCTGCGGTTTTGGGAATGTTTGAGGTGCACCATAGAAGGTTGTGGATACTATTGTGATAGAGATTTTTGGTGTGATGAATCTGTGTATGAGTGTCTTGGTGAGGTGAGGTGAGTCGTTTGACTCTTCCCAAGTTGTAAACTAAGCCGGTAGTGTTCATAATGTAACAATTTTGCAATAACAAAGACTTAGCTAGGTGTTAGGCACAATTTGTGTCGCACAGACTATATCTATGTTTCTCTTATATGTTTCGCAAGTGTTCTTTTCATTTGATGGATGTATGCTTATATATGAATAAGTGTTAAGTTGTTAGCAATTTTCTAAGTATACAAGAGTTGCACTAGAGTAGAAGTGTGACTCGTTGATAGCCTAGAACATAGTATGGGTATGCTCTAGGTGAAGAGGTGTAGCTCGGACAAAGTATCCTTGGTGTTGCCAAGAAGCCAAGTGAGAAACATCATAGTGTTTCACACCCTCAAGAGGTGCACAATCACAAGATTCATCTAGGCACAATGTGGGATGTGTCAAATGGTATCAAACATTTTTCATTGCAGATTTTAGAGAAGGGTTGGTGAGATCTTCACCACTATCTCGATGATAGATGGTACAAGAGATTGTTCATTTCATATTTTGGAGAAGGGTTGGTGAGATCTTCACCACCATGTCGATGATAGATGGTATCAGAGAATATTTGTCTCTTCACTACTACCACATGCAGAACGGTGGTGATGAGGTGCAATGCAACTCATTACGAAGGTAGTTCAGTGGGAACATTTGCAGACTTGGTGAATTGTTCGATGGAGTGCACTTGTTCATCGGAGACTTCGCATTAGACTTACGACTAAGGTTTTTTTCACGGTGTGGTGGAAGGTTGGTATGGATGTACACCTTGTATAGACCAAGAGTAGAGTTTTTGGTGAGATGAAGCAATTGGACAATGTGGGTGATCACAAAACTCATCGCAGAGTTCATCGTTGAACGTGTCATAGAGCTAATCGCATAGGTAGTTTGGTTGCAGAATTGATTGGTTTGATGTGTGAGAGAAGTCAGTGTTGGACCTGTTGTGCACACCTTGGAGAGACCAGATGCATATTTTGTTGGGAGAACCGAGCACTTGGGAAAGACAGAGGAACGAACGATTTGTCACGCGACTTGTTGCAGATTTAACCGTGGAAGTGATCATGAAGGAGAGGAGTTCTAGGTTGCAACAAGTTGAAACACTTGGGTGAATGACTTGAGATGACCTAGAGGAGCTCCATAGAAGGAAGTTGGTTGGGCACATTTCTATCATGAAATATTTGTGCCATGCATTGCTGAGAACAAAACTTGAGTTGATTTGGGTTGTTGGATGAGAGGGTCGACCAAAACCTTTGGATGAGGTATCTCTTCACAAATTTACAATAGTTAATTAGCATCAGTATGAATTAAAAATAAGGTGGTGGGTGCATGGTTCCTTGAAGTGGAAGCAGTCAAGGTGCGAAGATGGAAAGACATCGGATATGAGTTTGGTCAGTTGCATGCAAAGTTTGGGACCTGGAATTTTTTTTGAAGTGGACGGATGGACTCAACCTTGTATCATAGCGAAGGTTGTGTAGGTTTATAGAGCTACGAACGGTGATTGAGAAGATTTCATACGAAGAGTTGTTTTATTGGGAAAGCAGAGGTCCAAAATAGTAGACTTAGAACATGGTTGCAGCGAAGGATGCCATTGGAAAGGTATGGTTAGTTTTGAGTTATTACATTTCCTAAGTGTTGCAGTGTGTTAATTGAAGGGAATTTAGATGACTTGGTGGTTCAAGGTAAATTTGTTTCCGTGGTGAAAACCAACAGATTTGAGGGTGACTCAAGTGGTGTAGATTCAAAGAAGACATGTAGCAGTTGGGACATCTTGATGGGGAGTATGTATATGTCGAGTTTGATAGGATGGATGAGGTGCCTTGGTGCCTTAACCAAATTCATTAGGTAATGCAATGAATTGACAGTCATGATGACAGTGCTAGAGTTTGGACACATGAAGGAGGTGGAAGGAAGTTTTCTCTAGGAGAGGGATGGATTCAGTAGAAAATTCAACCAAGAATTGTTGGCAGTCAACATAAATGGGAAGAATGCAAACCAAGTGACTTGGGTGGTGTTCACTTTCCTTTGGTATGTGACATTGGATGAGGCAGAGGAGACCTTGGTGACTTGCAAATGATTGTGGAATGACTCATATATTTGAGAGGGTCATTGGTTGAGCTTGGAAGAAAAATTAGTTCGAGCATGCCTAAGGCATGGATGTTCTTTGAGGTGACTCATTGTACTTGGATCACTTTGTAATGTTCATTGGTATGTTTGAGGAGTGTGAGTGTGTTGGCCACACTCATCGTAAATGTTGAGTTGCAAAGAGGTGACTTGATGAAAGGAGGAGAGTTGAGAACTTTCCTTCGTTTGGAGGATTGTGTGGAAAGGAATATGTTAACATGGTCGGGTGATGAAATAATGAGGGAAAGGAAGTCTGGATGTGTATTTATTGGTCGAAATATTGGATAACTATGACATGAGGTGGACAATGGAGTCAACTTGCAACACAAGACTTTGTTTTTGGGTGACTTCATAATGAAACAAGGTGAGGGGCGACCTTCCCTGCATATGAGGGTTGTGAATATGAACCAAATTTGAAAGGAAGTGACCAATTTGTGCATGAGGGTCTGTAGTCTCAAGGAGTGTGATGGTTGGAATGATCATTCAACTAGTTCACAACTTGGGAAAGAAAAACAACATGACAAGGGGGTCAAGAGTAGAAGCGTGCCAATAGGTTCAAAGTGCAACACCTAGACATTATGGATGATCTCTTTGACGAAGATCAGATGATGGAAATAGAGTAAGGAAAGGGTGGACACTTGCCTTAGTCTTGGGAGTTGGATAGAGTGACAAAGATGCAACATAAAAGACTAATTTTTGGAATGAGGAAGTGCATTCTCATGAGTTTTGTGCGACGATTGGAATAACTATTGAATCGGTCCAAGGCATGGGGGAATTTAGTATGCGGAGACATGGAAAAGTTGGTTGAAGTATGGGCATAGTAGAAATATCACATGATTTCAACACTTAGGTGAAATTTTGAAGTGAAGTGGGAAATAGTCAATTGCAGCAGGCAGTGAGAGAAGCAACATAACTGAACCACAAAAAGAATACAACATCACATCGAGATAATGTAGTAGATTTGGGTGACTTTCATCCTTGGAGTTGGGTGAAATGGCCGCATTGACTCAGATATCATATTATGTGGAGTTTATTGTAGTGTAGTTGGGTTGGTTTGTGGAAACTTGGGGTTTTCACTTCGCAGGGAAACTTGGGGTTTCCACTTTGGCAGAATTTGGGGTTTCCAATTAGCATGAAACTTCGGGTTTCCAGTAGACTTAGTTGTGAGGGGGTAATGAGTTCAAGCAGAGACTTGGAAATTTTACTTTTTGTGGATGTTGTCGGGGATGAAAATGACTTGAGGTGGGGGAGGATGTAAGGTCGTCGACTATATGGGTGCGGAGACCCTCGCCCAAGTCCTCAATGAGATGGAACTTGGGTTGCTCCGACACCCAAGTATTGCACTAGTTGTGAAAGTGATCCAGATGGATATCGGTGGCCACCCACCTCTTCCATCTAGCTCACATACATATTTTATCTTGGTAGTTACAATTTTCATCTTGGCAATTTTTTTCTAGCTTTTGGGGTCCTAAACTTCTGGGGTCGTTTTGAGGCCCTAAACCACATTTTTTGGGACCGCCACAATCACACTATAGGAAAAGTCAAATTGTGAAGGCATAATGTGTATTCCTTGGATAGACCTTTCCAATGGGATATTGTGTGCCTAAAATGGAGATCATATGAAAAAATTATGACACCGGGAAGTTGATGTACCAACTTACCCCATTGAGCCCCGCAAGCATTTTGGCGCTTCATCTCCTAGGGTTAGGTTTTTGGATGTCTAGGGTTTTTTGTTTACTTATTGATGCTAAAAATGTCCCTAGGCCTCATTGTAATGTCTTCAGACAAATTCATGTAGACTCCACATCTCTTCTCAAAGATTAGCTACCACAATTCAAGCAAGATTGTTTGCATTCCGCATTTTACAGTTCTAGCAGATTTATTTATTGCATAGAAGTTAAGTTCCATTGTATCTCTGTTATTTTTCTCTATATATTTGTGTTAATGTTATAGATATGTGTTTCATTTTGTTCCACTCATAAATATGGATAAAAGAGTGGGCTCCTTTTGCATGCAAACACACCAAGGGGTTTTCCCAAGTATGGAGCGCACCAAGGTTGGGGCATGTCGGTCCCAAGGGGAACAACAGTTGATGAACACATGGTTTTGTTTGGGTGACTGGGTTCGCAAAGGGGCATGACGATGTGTTTGGGTGACCAGGTAAGTGAAGGGGTGTGACAATTCATTTGGACACATAGAATCACAAAGGGGCACGATACCCCCAAAGGACATGACGATTCGTGATGGTGACCTTTGGAGTCCCTATGAGAGAACAAGGGCTCACAACCAAGGAAGGAATATTTGAATAAAAATGATATCAATATCAAATCTATGATTATGAGGTAGACTTAGAAGAAGAGGGGAGAAATCCCCCAAGGAGCCAAGTTTCTCCACATGGGAGGACTTGTATTGCCTTGAAATGATTATGTGAGAAGAGTTGGGGAAACCTTATTTTTGGCTGAGTTTGGGGCAATTATTTTAGCAGGTATGAGGAGGTGTGCTAGGGGATATAACTGTAGCTTTATGTGAAACTTTCTGATAGATAAGAGACGATAAGTCTACAGTTGAGGGCACATCTGAGGTGCACCATGAAAGGTTGTGACAAAGAGTCTTGGTGTGATTAATTTATGTATGAGTATCTTGGTGAGGTGAGGCAAGTCATGTGACTCTTCTCAAGTTTTAAACCAAGGCGATATTTCTCATATTATAACAATTTTTCAATAAAAAAGACTTAGTCGAGTGTTAGGCACATTTTTTGTTGCTCACACTATATCTATATTTCTCTTACCTATTTCACAATTGCTCTCTTTGTTTGATGGATGTAGGCTTACATATGACTAAGTGTTAAGTTGTTAACAATTGACTAAGTATATAAGAGTTGTATTAGAGTAGGAGTGTGACCCACCAGTAGCCTAGAACAAAGTATGGGTATTCTCTAGGCAAAGAGGTGTAGTCTAGACAAGGTATCCTTGGTGTTTCCAAGTATCCAAGTGATAAATGTGGTGGTACCACATGCCCTCAAGAGGTGCACAATCACAATATTTGGCTAGGAACACAATGGAGACGTGACACCTGTCAACTCAGGAAACTATTAGTAACATTTGTAATACACACACACACACACACACACACACACACACACACAAATCCCATGTAAATCATCAACTTACTAATCATTATTATTAAATTAACAAATAATTTCAATAATTGTTCATCAAAACATCTCATGCATTTATTTTAAACATTTTCACATTTTTTTAATTCTAATAAATCCAGATAAAATTTAGTTTGATTGTCATAATAAAATTTATTAACCAGGTCATTTGTGAACAAACACCCTCGAAGATAAGTTTGGTTTTGTAAATGTAGTGAGGTAAAACGGGGCACCACAAACTTATAAAGTTATGGGTGGTATCAATATGCATGGAATCTATAAACTGGTAGGGAAAGAATAATTTCAATTCCATGGAAAATTCATGATGCGTTGGCGATAACACATTTTTGTTGTAAATATCGCACTCTAACAATATATAATTTTATCAATTATTTGTGAATTTTTTGAATAATTTATTTGCATACTAGTAATAACATAATTACACATCTTGTAGGTAGTCAAACAAAGGGTAAATTTGCATGTCTAGTATGAGGTCCCAGAATCATATATCCAAGTTCAAGAAGTTTAGGAAAAGAGGTGTTTGATGAGTATAAGAACTTGCTCTCTAAGAACCATTGATATAAAATTGCCAAGAAATATATTTTAATGGGAAGGAAGAGACTAGAAGAAAAACATGAAGAAAGCCATCTCAAGTATGGAAATTGGAGTATAAATAGAATAATCAAGGTAAGCAATTGGTTTTCATATCATATGTAATGTTATAGATCTTGTATTTATATTCATTTTTTTGTATTGTATCTAATATTTAATTTATTTTCCTTTATGTTTCATAAAAGTTGTCAACACATTAATGAGTTCCATGATGAATGAAATTATAGTCCATCTAATTTAGTAGGATGTCATACTATGAGCACCTACAAGTAACTCATTTGTTTGATACAATGCATATTAGGAAAAATTCTATAGAAACATTATGGAGAATCTTAGATGGGAGTAACAAAGATAAAATCACCAAATTTTGTAATGCCATTCATGAATCCAATCATGTAATGCAAAATTTGATTCATTATTCTAGCGATGGAAACCAAACAATATTCCATGGTTATTTATAGAGTA
Source organism: Picea glauca (assembly GCA_000966675.3). Taxonomy (NCBI): domain Eukaryota; kingdom Viridiplantae; phylum Streptophyta; class Pinopsida; order Pinales; family Pinaceae; genus Picea; species Picea glauca. The sequence goes on along the minus strand of JZKD02S1882091.1, from coordinate 433,398 downwards.
ATAAAGGAATGATGTAAAAGACACCATTTGTAAAATTAAATTTCCCATTGGTTTTTATTTAGAAACATGAAGAATATATTAACGAGGAAAGGTGAATTTGGTGGAGTAAAAAATCATATTTAGCATGACTTTATTAATGTGTATTGGTAAATTCTCGTATTGTTATTCCTCTTTTTAGAAATTGGGTATTGTTTTGAATTTTGGGAAAAAATAATGATTCCTTCTATGTTTCAATATGCTCTACCTCTATTGCTCCTAGAAAGCTTTAACAACATAAAACATGTTATATAATATCTTGGAAAGTATATATGGTAAGTCTAATTGAAAGGTTAGCTACATAACTTGCATACATGTGATTTACTTGCATTGTATGTATACTTGTTATTGTTTTGAATCATGTAGTTTCTTGCATCATGTGTAGATGATCATCATATAATGAAATCCATAAAGAAGATAAAGGCATTGGAAAAAAGAAATTTGTCAACTAATGTGTGGCAAAAGTATATTCCTATGACCTTTTTTTTTTAAGTAAGATTGTATAAAAAGCCTTCCAAAATAAAAAATTACAGCATTAGTAGTTTAACCGAGACTGTAATAACTAAATTTCCTCATGGGGAAACCAATTCAGCCAGCCTGCCAGGTCTGGAACCAATGTATCAAAATACCAGTCATAAGAAAAAATCTAACCACAGAAGTAACATCACCCCATGGGGGAAACTAATTTAATATTTCCGCTAAGACTGACATAAGTCAAACCAGACAAAATATAACTAAAAGCGATAAGTGGAAAAATGTAATATAAACATTCAGCAAACCATGCAGAGAGACACTTGTGCAGTTCAAGTTGTAGGCTTGTAGCATGTCCCCGTGTCCCAGGAAGTGGCCTAGAGCGATGGAGCCGTGTCTGGTGTTGCTTCCTCCTCTGGATGTCTGTACGTAGCTGGTGGTGCTGCTTTCTCCTTTGGATGTCTGTGTGTAGCTGGTACCAATATCAATTGTTCGTTCCCTAGTGCATTTGGTTCCACATCTAAGGGGTGGAAATTTCCATGCAAGGCTGAAAGAATTTGTAGGAATTGTATTCCCTTCCCGTCCAAGACTTCCAAACGAAAACGTAGTTCCTCCAAATCCTTTCATAATTCGAACACCAGGCCTTGCAGAATAGCAAGGCCTTTTTGTATCTTTGTGCATGAGGAATAGTCTGAGCAAGAGTGAGGATTCTCTTGTTGATGTCCATGGCTGGCACCAAATCCTTCACTCAAAGCTTGGACCGGGGGTGAATGGATTGGCAAAGGCTCATGTGCCGAATTCGCTGGAGAATTGGGAGGAATGGCTGGAGCTGGTTGCGAGGAGGATGCCAGGTCTGAAATTGGCCTTGGGTTGAAACCCAGAGAATTTCCCAGGAGATCGAACCATTCGATTTTACATCCATGGGGCAAGGAGAGGGGCGAAAGACCGCTAGGGATATGGCCAGACTGCATCGAGGAGGTTGGCGAGGAGGGTGATGAACTGTGAGAGGGTGCAGGGGATGATGGGGGTCTAATTTCCAAATGTGGTCGATTTGGTTACCAAGCTGAGCCACATTTGGATTTCCCTTGCTGTCTTGACATGATTGAGGCGTGCCGAGGGATAGCAAGCACAGGAAGAAATCTAAGGAAGCCAAGGAGTAGCAGGGGAGAGCTCAATCTATTGGAGGACTCAGCCAGAAGAGAATAGAGTTGCAAGCAAGGCTGGTGATATTCATGGTGCAAATATTGCTGGTGGAATAGGACACACGCGAGAAGAGTAAAGATTGATCCAACGTATTGATCCATCGAGGGGACAGGAGGCCAGAGAAAGGTGCACTAGGAGTAATGGCGCCTTGGTTGTGATGGAGTTGCATTAAATGCATGGCGCAGGAGGGAGGGAAGGGCATGCGCCTGTCACGTGGCTAGTGCCATGATGATCATCATCGGTCCCTTCCATATGAAATATGGGTTGTGCTATCACCCCATCCAAGGTTCCTACAACCTTTTTTAATGCACAAGAACACTACCTTATACACCAAGTCGAGGAGATTGAAATATGTGGGCCTATACACACAAGGTCAATGTGGATGGTAGAGAGGCACATGAAGGTAGTGAAATATTTATTTAGACAACATCACATATTGAGGGATCTTTGGTTGAGGGCTATATGGTATATCAATCCTTGGTTTATATTAGCCAGTATATTTGTGAAGTAGTAATAGATATAAATGTACCTCAAATTTGGGATGTAAAATCCATTAAAAAATATGAAAATGAGGTTTTGTTGGGGAAAGGTAAAGAGAGGAAAGTGAAATGTGATTAGACAATAGAGAGCTATAATACTTTATATTAATTTTTATCAACATCGTACTTATTTATTTTTTATTCCTCCATCATTTCTTAAGTTTTATTGGTACATAATTGTTTAACTGCTATTTCTTCATACAAGTGATTGAGAGTGGGATGTACTAGATTTATACATTGTGAATAATCTTCACTAGATGAATGTACAAATAGAATGTTGTACAAAAATTTATGGTAAGTTATCATGGGATGGGGTATTAGAGTTTGAGAGATCATTGTTATCAATATACCAATCTCATGTTGAGGGAAATTGATTTCACATATGGTGCAAAAGATAGTCAAGAAAGAATTACCCATGATTTTTTAGTTTTTTTCTTGTTAGTACAAGATTTAAATTTTTCATAGGAACTGTTGGTTTAGAGGTAGTTTTAGTTGTGGAGAAGATATTGTAAGAAAAGAAGACCAATGGAGCCTGCACCATAGAAATAATTTTCTTTAAAGGTCCTTTTATTGAATGGAAAAGGTGGAAAAGGAAGGAACTATGGCTAAATTCTGCAAGAAAGAGCTTAAACAAGCCTCTAGGGGATTAATTGACACACCCATAAGATCGTGAATGAATTAGAGGGGCTTATATCAATGACCAATAGTTGGGAACAAGTGATAAGGGTCAATATTTCAATGCACATCATTCGCAGAAATAAATCACTACTTCAGATCTGATCACGTTCTGCCTCATGATATCTATAGCGTACAACACACATTGCATCCACAACTTGCTCAGGATTTAATGAAATTTGGGCATGCGAAGGGTGGTTCCAAGGCTTGATATGTGTCCTATGTACATTGGTTTCACATGATCATTTTCCATAAGAAAACCATGCATGTACCCATGCAGTACCACCAGTGGTATCTCAAAACCCATGCTCTCGAGTACATACCCCACATCTATATGGAAGGTGAGGTGGACCAATCATAAACTACCATGATTTGAACTAGATATCACGTGTCCATACACATATCAAGTGACCGTTGCACAGTTAGATGAATCCACACAGTCACCAGAGAGAGATTATGGATTACAGGGAGACACATGGAACAACCCAGTGTCGTCAAGATTGACAGGCATGCCAACAAGGAATACATATAGACCAATGATAAACCACCATGTGTTTGTTGTACATTGACGATGTCACCTATTGTTAGAAAAATAGGACCATGGAGCAATAAAATAAAACAAATGCAGAAACAAAACACAGAAGACACATAATTCAAGAGAGACATAGATTTATGTGGTTCACCCAGTGTGGGCTACGTCCACCAGAGAAATTGCCAGGTCCTTCCTTTATTATTATCTAGCAAATGAAGGGATACAACCTACAGCAAAA
>JZKD02S1882091.1:398207-418079 GCA_000966675.3 Picea glauca | reverse complement strand
CAATGCAAAATATAACATAATAGAGGTTCTAATTTTCAACATATGTTTTTAGTTTGTTTCAAAAAGTTGGAGAAACAAAGCCTTTGGGCTTGATTGGACAATGTAATTGTCAATATGCATAATCTCCAAAGTATTCAAAACTTTGGGGAAAGAGTTGTATGGTGATATAGGAGTGTACTAGATGTGAAAGTTGAGCAAGGAAAACTACAAATACCTTATGATGGTGTTCATGTAGTGGTGTAAAGGCACATTTGGAGGTGCAAAAGCATGACAATGACAATGCAAATGGTTGTTTAATAAAAAGTTGAAGGTTGTACCAAGGAGAAAGGATAATCAAGGATAATCAAGCTAATGGTATTATTTCAGTTTTGATACCAATATTAATGATTTCCATTAATGACGATTTTTAATCCCTTTTGCAACCTGATTCTAAGATCAATCATGAAGAATGAAGAGACCAAGAAGGTGGTGTCTTAAATAAATATGCATATAGATACTTATCTTAAGTATTAAGTGCAATATGAATTGTATAATAAGAGTTGTGTAAGGACCTAATCATTGTAGCTTGGTATTCTAAGAAGCAGAGAAATAAGGACATGTATTACGAACTATAGGATCTCTTGGTTATAGGATTTGAATATTCTATGCCAAAAGAGAATATTTAGCACAAATATGGAATATACCAACATATAGAGAAGAGTTGTGAGGGTCATTATCCCCCTTCTCTTCTGCATAGTCCCTCGATCCTTCCCACTTCCTTCCAAGGTTCCAATGAACATGGTTGTTCATGAACTAATATACCTAGGGAATCCAAGAATTCTCAGTTGTTCCTTTCGAGTGCTCACAACAACCTTCTCAAACATCTTGAGCTATTTCCTCAACAAGAAAAATGCAATAACAATCACACTGACTCATTCTTAGATTTATTGCATAGATCCACTATGATGCGACAAGCACCCAACCTCATCTTGAGAAACAAATGCATCCTAATAAGATAATTTCCATTGCTAGTTCTCTTTCCTAACACCCAACACACCCCTTGCAACCCAAATTACCATGTTAAAATCGTCCCCTCTTCCTACTCGAATTTCCTTCTTCTCCCTTTGCCCAATTGAATCTCACTCTTCCCCAAAAGGATTTCTTAATTCTCACACTTCCCCCATGCTTTATTGCACTCAACCCATGTTGTCATAACTAGGTGAGTTGAATCTCTCACCCAACCTCTTCTATGAACTCAATGATTGAGTGTCTAAAATTCAAAGAAGGATTAGCTGGTAATGACACATTAACTTAGGGAATGACATGGGTTTTCCCTTGGACCCCCCTTTATCCCCCTTTATTGTGGAATCATATCCCCCCCATCTTTACCATTCTGATTGTATCATAGCTAATGGTTATTTTTTATTAATGATTCATTATACAATTTACATAGCTCATCCCTTAGCCATATTGATCAATACAGGCTCTTTGGCCTGACACATACTGTCTCACCATCCTAAATCATAGTTTCACAATTTCTTTATGATTTACGAGGATTAAAACTAGGGATGTTACATCCCCTCCCCCTTATTGTTGCACCATCCTCGGTTCCAGTTCATAAAATTATACATGTGTAAATAAATATTACAATGTTAGGATCTCCGACCTTTAATTAGAATATAATCTCTCTGATCTAATATCAAATATCCACTTTATCCTAAAAACATATATACATAGGCATTCCAGCCCAAAATGTGTACACATAGGCACTTTGGCCTAAAACCATACATAATGATTTCATAATTCAGTAACTCTTGCAACAATTCCAACCAACAATCTCTCGTTCCCCTTAATCTATACCACTTCCCTCTCAGGCTTCAATTTCAACATATTTTATAATTTTTCGATTCCCATAGAAATTCCAACCAATAGGATCTCATTCCCCTCAACCTGCACAACCCAAGGAAGTGTACCCCCTTCTCTACATTCCAATCCCTTAGGGTGTACCACTTCCCTCCAAGGATCCAATGCACAAGGTCAGACAAGAAGTATCATAGTTATGGCTCCAGGAACTCCAGCTATGATAATGGAATATCCAAACTTTTATATAGTTGCAAACATGAATCCTAGACTACATCTTCTAGCTCATGCTTTTCTTCTTCTGAGTTGTAACAAGTACACTAGACTTTACCTATTCCATGCTTTCATTCTTCAGATGTTCTCATACGAAAAATTTATCTGTATGGGTATCATGTGCTTCACAAATATTCCATGGGAAAGAATTCATCTCATTTTCCTTTCTCAGAGGCACCCTCATGATTCCATTCACCATGCCATATGGATTCTTAAGTTGTCTTTCCCTTGCTATACTCGCCCTCCAAAATTAGACATCTCTTTCATTTCTACACAATCCTTCATTTTCCAAGGTTTTAACTTGCAAGGAGACTCATCAACTTACTACCAAACATATGCTAGTAGTCTGTATCCTATGGAAACCATAGGGTTCCAATGTCATAACAATAGCCTTCTTCCCAAGATTTACATCTTCAATAGCCATCATCTCAATTGTATCACACATATACAATCATCATGAGATATCATCATAGAAATTTCACATATTAATTTCCAAATTTGTTTCATATAGGAAATGAAATTTTCCAAGCAGGAGATTCCCTCTCATAATGTTTGGTTCTTGCAGCAGTAGGAATCAATCTTTCTTATGGGCTTACACCATTTCCATATCCAAGACCATTTCACCTGCAACCTTTTTCAACTTTCATTCAACCAAATAAATTGTCAGTATTAATGCACATTGTCCTTTTGTTTCACATTTACAATATCCCACGAAGTTATCTCAGAATTGTACATACTAACAATTCAATCACTTATGTATATTATTAATATTAAATGGAATGAAATTATCGTTCCTCACATATGCATTATTATCACCCAAGTTTTTCATAATGCAATAAAACATTACCAATAAATAAACCAATGTGTCAATGGCCATGGTCACATATATGCAATGCATCCTTGCATGGAATCTAGAATACCACATATCTATGCCATGTATTCCACCATGTGAGTTGGAAGTTCTAGACCACACCTCAACATGGTGTTGGAATACTTACTTCTATTGAGATGGGGAGTGAATCAGTATAAGATTGGTTTTAAATTTTCTTTACTGTATTGAACTTATCATTTCATTACTTTACAAACCATAACCAACAAATATATACATACATGGATACAATGCACAATACACAAATATTTAACGTGGAAACCCAAATGGGAGAAAACCACAAAACTTATTTTTATAAAATCATGTAGGAACCAACTTATTGTTACAATATTTGTAGGCACCAACCTGCGGGAGACACCAATCTCCTCAGTTGAGCACCAAATCAACAACACCTGTAGGTACTAACCTACTTTTACAATATTTGTAGGCACCAACCTGCAGGAGATACCAATCTCCTTAGCTGAGCACCAACTAAGCAAGGTGTAGGAACCAAACTACTGGAGACACCACTACTCCTTTGTCTGTCTAGATTAAATTCTTATTAAACTATCAATAGTACAAAATCATCTCTTCATACTTCCTACTGCACAAATATTTTATTTCACATATTACTCTGTCTTCATTGTAATTGGCATAAAACTCTCCTTTATTTATGTATAACTTGCACACTTCATACACCTCCACTCTATGTTATGTTCACTTAGTAGCTCATGCATAACGTAGAGCTTCCTCATGAAAATTACAAGGTCAAACCCTATTGCATACCCTTTTCATTCATTCCCCTTGGTTCTCCTGCAATTTCATAGCCTCGCACCAATTCATCCACAAGTCACATACTCTTCATCTCTCTCTCACTAGAAAATTAGATTTGGACATCATTATTTATACATGGAAACCATGCACCTAATCCCTTGTATTTATGCTAAAAATAATGCTCACACTGGTTGGCTCCAGATCGCTTGAATCTCCATTAAATGGGGCTATAAAAATCCTTTGAAATTGGTCTTAATTTCATCCTTGTTTAGCACGCGATCATTCCATAGTTCACCGGGTTAACTAGGCAATTGAAGCTCTTGAAACACACTGCACATACCTCAACACTCAACAATCATTGTATTGTTCCTGGATTATATCTCAATCGTCGATCTATGGGGTCGAATGGTCCTGTTCATTAGTCATATTAACTGGGCCACTAGGATACCGGTGCACTAACCCCCTTAGGTCTTTAACTCTGCAGTGATTCTCCAATCCGGTATACTGGGCCACTAGGAACTGGGATCACTTGGTCACGAGCCCACTAGGCCCCCAAGTCTTTAACACTGCACTTTCAAACTTCACTTCTGGTCCAGTCTTTTGATTTGAATTGTTGATCCCTTTGATCGACGATCAGGATTAGACCACCCACTAGGTTCACAATTCTTCCCATAAATAATGTTTAACTGACCATCAGACCACCTAAAGACTTGTCTACACTATGTGTCCCTACCACCGAGACCACTGACCTACCAAGACCTTAGGCCTTTTTTGTTCTCCAATATGGTATACTAGGCCTCCGGGACCACCAAGTCATTGACCCACTAGGCTCACTAGCCCACTGGGCTCATTGGGCCATCATCCCACCGAGCCCCCGTGACTTTAACACTACAATTTCATACAATCACTCTAGTTCGGTTAACCACTGGGCCTACATGACCATCGGGTCACCATCCCATCAGGCTCACTATGCCACTAGCCCACCAGGCTCATCGACCTACTGCCCCACCCCCCCCCAAGACTTTCAACATTGCATGGATTATATGTTCTTTTGATATCCAATATGCTTGAGGTTTCAATCTTATATTGATCTTCGATGATCAACAATTAGGATTTAACCGCAGTTTGGCTCACATTTTTTCACAAGAACCAAATTTAACTAGGCCACCAGGACATCAGCCCACTGGGGCACTAGGCCACCAACCCACCTTGTTAAGACCTAAATAATGGCTCATTACCCCTTAATTGGGGCATATTAAATTAGTAATGTTATTTTATTTATGTCGGCTTTAGTCCATTAGTTGTAATTATACCTCCTAGTCTCCTATAAATACCAAGGAGACATTTTCATTTGGAATCATCTTGTGATTGTACATTTATGTGGGCATAAGGAGGTTTCCCCCTCAAAAAGGCTTATTATATGAATTTATCTCTTTTACAATGCGTTGAGTACTTATTCTGAGGTTTTTCTATGCTATATTGATATTTGGTTCTTAACATATGGTATTAGAGTTCAAGGTCTTGGGGTTTCGCTGCTACATTTGAGACACCTTGGAATTTTCACTATAACTGGTTTTCTACAAAGTTTCAAAAGGAACGGCTTGGAGTATATTTATTAGATGGATCAAAGTACGCTGGGTTAAAATTTTAGCTCCTGAGGCCTTATAATTTCAGAGATACAAGCTGTGCAAGATAGGGTTCTGGAATCATCCTGAACTGAGTCATTGCGAAGTTTTTGCTATAAAAAAAAATTTGTAACGTTTCAGACCTTGAAATCATAAGTACTCACGTTGAGAGTGATGAGAAGCACGGTCTAAGGCTAGGAGGTTCATGGAAGGTCTGCACGTAGTTGGTGGATTTACTCTAGATAAAAGACAAGTATCATTGTTGTGCTTAATTATGTATTTTATACATGTTTTCTGATGCTTGTATGTTTTCATGTATTCCTTTGCATGTATGAATTGTTGTTAATTCCATTAATTTTGTATGGTAGCAGTAATTTTTTGATTAATTATTTTAATTCGATTAAAATGCATGTTAGATGTATGTATGTATGTATTTATGCATGGTAGTATTGCCCAGTCTATTGGTGGTTGGGGATGTTACGATATCCACCTAGATCAATGGGTTATCTTAAACAATCACGAGTGAGAAGTGATATATATTTGTTGAAGTTGGGGAGTTCAAGGGTTCGACTCTCTTGATCCCCCCAAGGCTAGGCTACGTAATCAAGATGGAAATTTTACCTCATTTACCATCCATATGATGATAGGGAAGTTTTTAGATGATTTTCCTTCGAGGTGTGTGTGTGTGTGTGTGTGTGTGTGTGTGTGTGAGAGAGAGAGAGAGAGAGAGATGAATAATATTTATTTATGGGATATAAATCGATATATTACATTTTGCAAGAACCATAAGGTCAAAAAGTTGATTTGTTTCAGCGACATAAAGCCACGTGACTAAAGAAAACCTGATCTAGTTAATACATATTCAACATTTGGGGTATGAAATTACATGGCCATATTATTAAATGTGTCATCTACACTAGAAAAAAAAAACAAATAAATATGAAGTAAGATGCTACATCGAATATTGCAATTAAGTATTATATTATGCAATATCATTTCTCATATATTTAGTTGTTTGTGACCATGTTTGAATGATCTTACATTACTCAACTACCCCATTCTCAACACACCACTATATTTGGGTGAAAAATACCATGTCATTGTCTGACAATGATAGACAAAATGGTTTGCGTTGTCGATTTTTTTTTAAATTATTAAAAAGTACAATGTTTTTTTAACTTTTTTCCTTTGATCTTCATCGCAATTTTAACCATACATTTTTATTATTGAAATTATGATGTTCTAATGGAATAATTCTGACACCTTTGTCCATGGGTCCATTGGAATGTTACTAGTTTGTTGACATAGTAAACAAAAACATTTTTTTTTAAGTTGACTATGTCAAACTTGTTTATTTTTCAATAAGCAAGGCTTAATCATGAAGATCATTCCATTTTAGCATTTTACTTAAACCATAAACAATTTTTTGCAGTAACAAAGATCACAAGAAGAAACACCATGCACAAGTACACAAGAAGTATCTTGGGAAAACCTTCTCAACAAGGGAAGAAAACCCAACCAATCCTTTGTTATATTCTTCAAGAGAAAGACCTCCACCACCATAAACTCCTAACACACAAAAGGGTGCTCACAAACCCTAGAAACCTAGCACCCAAAAGAGGTGCGCACTTTTGCCAAGAATAAGTGTTTGCTTAAATTTCCAAACTCACACTTGTGATATGATTCCTTAATGGGGAATTTACCTTTACTTATATTAGACTGAACCTATCAACAATGGTGTCTATTGGCACAACAGGGCCAACCTCAATAACTCACAATATAATTAATATTACCATATTAATTATCTTTTACATTAAGGTGGGGCCGACCTGTACCCTTTACGTTACAAATAGGTTTATAGGTAAGTCTGGATCTTGAAAAATATAGCAAGGGATCTTATACACCCATTAGTGCTCAACCACTAGGGGCACATCCATTTGTGCTTAGCCATAAGGATGTCCACATCTCTATCTCACGGCGTCTCATAGGAGAACCACACTCACTAGTGCTCAGCCACTACGATCATGTTCACATGTGCTCATCCATGGGCACGTCCAACTCAATAGATCTTCTTTCTCACTATGTTACACAGGATAGTAATCTAGAGTTCATCATCTCAAATATTTACTGAGAGGAGGCTATTACATCGTTTCATCTTTGTCTCAGAACGATGCACCCAACTCATGGGATTTTCCACATGTTCACCTGTGCTCAGCCATAGGCATGCCCAACTCAATAGATCTTATTTATTAATGTGTTACACAAGAGAATCATATGGAGTATCATCTCAACTCTCTGCACAGAGGAGGCCAACACAACGTTCTAGTTCTATCTCAATAGGAACCACATACCCATCTCATGGGAACACCCAACCCATGGGATCTCTCTTAGGTTGACTCAATCAACCTGTGTCCTAGAGGATGTCTCACACGATTGTAATCATCAAAAATACCTCTCAGTGGGGATGAATTCTCCATCATGCCAAGTCTCGCATGGAAGTAGTCAAACTTTGTCTTTGTTGTAGTCATCAAAACTTCCTCTCAGCTAGAGATGTATTCTTCACCAAGCCATTTTGGTGAAGATGTCTGCAATCTGATCATGTGTAGGAAGGTACTACACATGTACTTCTTTCCTCTGGATCATGTCTCTGAAAAATGATAATTTATCTCAACATGTTTCTATCTATCATGAAACACGGGGTTCTCAAATATCTTCACATATCTCTGGCTATAATCATAGAATCCATCTCATGATCGAGTAAATTTGTCAGAAGCTTGTGAATCCACACTGCTTCACACACTCAATTCTATGTACTCTGCTTCTATGGTACTCAAGGCCACAAATATTTGTTTCCTTTTGCACCAGGAGACCATGGAAAATTTCACGATAACGTAACAACCAGATGTGATCTTCCAGTCCACTGTACTTTCTATCCATTCTTCATATCCCTGCAAACTAAAATCTACACTGGAGGCATATCTTAGGCCATATCTAACTCTGCCTCATATATATCTCAATACATGTTTCACCATTGTCCAATGATTATGTCTCGGATGACTCATGAATTGGCTAAGTACGTTCATGGCATAGCATATATCGAGTCTAGGTTTAATCAGATACATCGGTGATCCAATTAGTTGTCGAACAATCTTGTCTGAATCATCATTATTTATTTTCTTCAAATTCATCATCATTGGTGTAGGCATGGATTTTCATTCAGGCATACTGAAATTATTTAATATCCCTATTGTATATTTTCCTTGACTCAGAAAAAATCTCATCAGTCTTCTATCATACTTATTTTCCCAAGAAGTAGTGCATTATACCTAGATCCTTTATCTCAAAATCAGAAGCCAAATCTTGCTTGTATCCAACAACATCGCTTCCTGAATAAGTCATCAAAATCAGGCTCTCGTCATCAACAATGTAATAATATAGGTTTGGATCAACAACACCCTTGCTGAGGCCCAAACTCATCAAGGACCCATCCACCTGATGTAGTCTCCAACTCATGGATGATAATACTGATGGGAGTGTAGCGGTTTTACTGGATCATGTGTCTCATCATAGACAACTCCCTCTGTTTGTGGGAATCATCTAGTTACATATATTTCTTTGTATTTATCAACACTTACATTAGTTGTATGCTTGATATTATAGATCCACTTGGAAGTCACCATAGACTTTCCTTCTGGTCTCGTAACAATATCTCATACATCATTCCTTAATATGTATTGGTATTCTTTTTTCATGGAATTTAGCCATACCTGTTCACCTGTCGCTTCTCCATGATAGGGAACCTCAGAATCAATGAAGTGGCTCATGGATGAAGGGTAGCTTGAAAATATCCTTTTCTTTCTCGGGATGTCCCTTGAGGGACTTTGTATGTTCCTCTACCTTCTGTAGAGTTAGGCCTTTTATGCCCTACTGCAATATCTCTGAGCATATCAACTGGAGCAGCTATATCGTCTTGGAATATTGTTTGTCTCCCTCTAAACTACTGAAGGGGGAGAAGGTATTGACTCTTCCTTCTTTTCATTTTGTTTTGACTCCCTCTGATTCAAGTAACTCTCTCTGAAGTCTGAAGGATGGATGTCTTCTTTTACTTTCTTGGTAGATCTCTTATGGCTTCTTGACTAGCATAATAATAAATCAATAAGGTTTGGAATCCTGTACCAAGGATAATGGTCCAAGTCATGAGGGATACCACACTGGAGGTAATACCCTTCACTTATTAAGAATGCAATCAACTATAAATTTAATGATCAAACAATTTACCTGGGTCTGCAATCATGCTCAATTTTGTATTTTTTTTTAGAGTAAATACTTCTCATATCTCTTATCTTCATCAGTGATGGAGGCATATTGTCTTCCTTTCTTCCTGGTTGGACAATTTCTTGCATAGTGTCCATATTTGTCACATATAAAGAATTGAATCTCTGAAACATCTCTTCTCTGATTATGACCTGAGGCTGATGGAGAATTCTCATTTCTGAATGTTTGTCTAAAGTTTCTTTTGAATCTTCCACCTTTATTTGTATGAAGTGCAAGAGCATGGTTGTCATCAGGGGAGTCTTTCACTCCTCTATTTCTAAGTCTAAGTTCTTCTTGAGTACAGTCTGTTCATAGACGATAAAAAAATTAGTAAATTTTCTCTTCCACTGATGCTTTGAAGAAAAGGTTCCCAGTGTTTTGGAAGATTGTTGAGAGTATATAAGACAAGTTGTTTTTAAGACATGATTTCTCCAATGACACCTAGTTTTTCTTTGATCTTTGATATCTTCATAAAGAAGGTAGCAACTGTATCACCTTTTGTCATTTTGGTACTTTGAAGTTGGCCCTTTAAGGTGAGGGATCTGAGGGTGTTGTCACTTTCAAACATATCTTTCAGTGCTTCATACATTTCATAAGTTGACTTCAGGTTAGCAATACGAGGTAGGAGATGATCTCTTATTGAATAGATGAGTATTTTCCTTTCCTTGACATCTTCTTCCCTTCTTATTTCCTTCTCTTCATTGGTAGTTGTTTCTGTTAAAGTCTTTTGTATCACACTCAAAAGGTCATCTTCTTCAAGGGTGACCTGAATCCTTGACTTCCAGTAGTTGAATTTTCTTGATCCATCAAGCCTATCTTCCACTAAGGTTCGATTCTTCATATTTTCAAATTTATTCACAAATTCTTGCCAATTGGACTTAGAAAACCTAATGGATAGGATAGGCTAGAACTTTTAGGTTTTTTGGGGCTTATGAATTCCAAAAATAATACTTAATAAATTTACAGGAATATTGATGAGCTGAAAAGGCTCCTTCAATGGGCTGTAGAAACCCTAAAGCCAAAATTCTGCAGAAAATTGTGAAACCCTAGAAACCCTAGGGCCAAAATTTCAAAATGCTTGTATTTTCACTTTGAGAGTCTCTGGAGGTGCGTTGAAGGAGTCTGTACTCTTCTATGAAAAAATTATCCCCAACGTCCAAGTATTAAGGGCTAGAAAACCAAAAAAAGGAGAGTTGTATGGATTTTCTGGAAACCCTAGGAGGGTCATACGGTTTTGCAGAAATGAGAGGAGACTAGTAGATGCTTGTGAAATGGGTTCTTCAAGACCTATGCTCTGATACCATGTTTATTTTCCAATAATAAAGTCTTAAGCATGAATTTCATTCCATTTTGTCATTTTACTTAAACCATAAACAATTTGTTGCAACAACCAAGATCACAAGAAGAAACACCATGCACAAGTACACAAGAAGTATCTTGAGAAACCCTTCTCAATAAGGGAAGAAAACCTAGCCAATCCTTTCCTATATTCTTCAAGAGAAATGCCTCCACCACCATAAACTCCTAGCACACAAAAGGGTTCTCACAAACCCTATAAACCTAGCCCCCAAGAGAGTTGTGCACTTTCCCCAAGAACAAGTGTTTGCTGAAATTTCCAAACGCACACTTGTGATATAATTCCTCAATGGGGAATTTACCTTTACTTATATTAGACTGAACCTATCAACAATGGTGTCTATTGGCACAACAGGGCCAACCTCAATAACTCACAATATAATTAGTCATTACCATATTAATTATCTTTTATATTAAGGTGGGGCCGATGTGTACCCTTTACATTACAAATAGGGTTACGGGTAAGTCTGACTCTTGAAAAATATAGCAAGGGATCTCATACACCCACTAGTTCTCAGCCACTAGGGGCACATCTATCTATTCTCAGCCACAGGGATTCCCACATCTCTATCTCACTGCGTCTCATAGGAGAACCACACTCACTAGTGCTCAACCACTAGGATCACATTAACCTATGCTCATCCACAGGCATGTCCAACTCAATAGATCTTCTTTCTCACTGTGTTACAGAGGAGAGTCATTTGAAGTTCATCTTCTCAACTCTCTGCTCAGAGGAGGCTAATACATCGTTTCATCTTTGTCTCAGAACAATGCACCCAACTCATGGGATTTTCCACACATTCACCTGTGCTCATCCACATGCATGTCCAACTCAACAGGTCTTCTTTCTTACTGCATTACACATGAGAATCATCTAGAGTATCATCTCAAATCTCTGCACAGAGGAGGCCAGCACAACATTCCAGTTATGTCTCAGATAGGAACCACATACCCATCTCATGGGCACAGCCAACTCATAGTCTCTCTCTTAGGTCGACTCAATTAGTCTGTGTCCTAGAGGATGTCTCACACAACTGTAATCATCAACAAAACTATCATTGAAATTATGACATATATATATAATTTATTTAAACTTGAAGATATAAGGTGACAATTATGTGATTCTTTTGACATTTATCATATATTTTTTCATACTTTTAACAACTATAACAATATTTTCTAGCTACTTTTAACATCTATTTTTTTCCACACAAAGTTTGCATTCTCCGCATATTTGAAATTCTCTAAAGGTAAACTATTTGAAATCAAATTTTAAATTCTCTTTATGTGAAATTCTTTGAATATATTTTTATATTATATAAATATTGCTTTAGTGGATGTTGTTGTAATAGTTAACAAAGTCAATATCAAAAGAGGAAAAATTGAGGACTATTACTAGGTTAAAGGAGCAATTTAGTGATGGTAAATTCTTTTACAAAGGAGAAGAATTTAAATTCTTCATCAAGAAAGCATTGTAAGGATTATGGGAACTTTGAAGGGGGCATGCATTTTGTAAGTAAGTTATTTATTACATGTTTATTTTTTATTATTACTATATATATATATATATATATATATATATATATATATACTTGATCATTTGTAATTATAAAAACAACACATCCTAAGCTTGAATTGCAACTCGAGGATGTCTCAAATTGTAGTAGAAATATTGGTTAACAAGATGATGAAGATTGTGGAGTAGATGGAGATCATGAAGTTAAGATTAGGGAAGAAAATGACGATACTCATATAATTAAGAATGATGGGATAAATAGATTGATCCATGTTACCTTAGCTATGATGGATGCTAACTTTGATTTTGTTCATGTTGTATCTTTGATTGATAAGGTATGGAAACCCTTATATGAAGGCTCAAGGACAAATCTTCTCTCTGTTATTTTTTGTGGGTGAACTTGAAAGTACTGAATAATTAGTCAAACACATATCTGAGACAAATCGTAAGGTATGAAATATAATTCTTCATACATGAATACCATTTTTTTCTTTCTATTTTTATTGTTAATTTTTTAAAGGATGCAATATTGTTGTACATTCATTACAATGTTTTTAGAAACATAGCATAATGTATGAATTACCATACACAAAAGAGAAGTGAAGATGATGTTATTTGAATTCCTACAAATTGTACCACATTGAGGGACAATGATGAAATATGGCAAGTTTTAAAAGAAGAATCTTGTAATGTTAGGATTTTATTGACAACCAATTGTGTCAATCCATTTGGAGAGTTTAGATCTGTTTGTTCAATGTGACATATTTTTATTATAAACAATAATCTTTCTCCTTAGATGTTAATAAAGAAAGGACACACAATGTTAGCAATGATTGTTCCAGATATTTGTTTACAACAATGTTTTCAAATACATACCATTTCATTTGTTTAGTTGTTAGCTATATATTAATTTATTATATGTATAAGGTAATACAAATATATATATTCAAATAATTAGATATGTATCAAGTTAAATGTATTAATATATTTATTGATCCTCTTATTGGTGAACTTTGTAACGACTATCTGTATTAACCTTGTCAAATAAATTTTTATTATTAAAAAAAAAAAAATTACATTTCTTAACATTTCTAATGCAACATCATATTCCCATTCATATGTTTTTCCTTATTTAATCCTTCTTTACATTTGATACTCCTTTATGTTAAATCATTTAGTTACAAAGTTTAATATATAGCTAAGAAGCTTGATATTGAAGGTTGTTTAATCATTGATAGGTAAAAGAATGTGCCAAAAGTGTAATAGGGTTTGCACATGGTTCCGTAGTAATTAAATTGATTTTGGCGAAAGATTACTCAAATTGTGTAATGTCATCGATGGGGTCTTATTATTTTTTTATTAGTTTCTTGAATTTAAATTCTAGCTATTCCTCCTAATAGGATTTGACCCAAAAAAAAACTAGTTGAACGTTATACCCTAAGAGATAGTGTTTTCCATTTACCATTATATGACACCATGAAAAAAAAATAAACAAGTTACATCACATGAATAACTTAATATATATTGTACATGTGTATAACACTTAGAAGTAATTCATATAATTACTACTGCTAAATAAAACTTACTCTAAAATATTGATTGACCATAACTACTCTATAATTATTACTCTATAACTTACTATATAATTACCACTGCTCATGTTGCTATGTCAATTCTCCTTAGTGCAAAAGTGTGCATATCCTCTTAAAAACAAAATGATAGTTGCGTGATTTAGAGATTTTGAGTTGTGAAACTATACATATTTAAGTGCAGTAGAGATCGATTTTTAGATTATTCATAACTCTGATCATGTTGGTTTAATCTGCACACAGAAGTTAAGGTTGATAACATATTGTTTATTTATTAAACTTAATTATAACCCAGCATTGGAAGATAGAAAGGTAGTGTTCGCAGGTGTGTGATTTAGGCTAAATTCCATCAAGATTCAATGATTTATGATTGCAGTAGGCATGTGAATAAATAAAATTGTAATGCAATAGTTTGCGACCCCTCAAAGGACACGATGGTTTGTGATGATGACCTTTGGAGTCCTTATAAGAGAACAAGGACTCATAACCAAGGAAGGTAGGCTTGAAGAACAAGGGGATCAAGATCAGTTGTGTGATTCAGAGGCATAATTAAAGGAAGATGGGTGAGCTCCCTCAAGGAGCCAAGTTGCTCCATATGGGAGGATTCGTGTTGCCTTGAGGTGATTCAATGGGCAGAGTTGGGGTGACCTTCTTTTTGGATAATTTTGGGGGAAGTCTTGTCTTAGGTCTGAAGAGGCATGCTAGGAGACAGAACCGTAGGTCTGTGCAAAGTCTTGTGACAAAGAAGAGATGACAAGTCTGCGGTTTTGGGAATGTTTGAGGTGCACCATAGAAGGTTGTGAATACTATTGTGATAGAGAGTTTTGGTGTGACGAATCTGTGTATGAGTGCCTTGGTGAGGTGAGGTGAGTTGTTTGACTCTTCCCAAGTTGTAAACTAAGCCGGTAGTGCTCATATTGTAACAATTTTGCAATAACAAAGACTTAGCTAGGTGTTAGGAACAATTTGTGCCGCACACACTATATCTATGTTTCTCTTATATGTTTCGCAAGTGTTCTCTTCATTTGATGGATGTATGCTTATATATGAATAAGTGTTAAGTTGTTAGCAATTTTCTAAGTATACAAGAGTTGCACTAGAGTAGAAGTGTGACTCGTTGATAGCCTATAACATAGTATGGGTATGCTCTGGGTGAAGAGGTGTAGCTCGAACGAAGTATCCTTGGTGTTGCCAAGAAGCCAAGTGAGAAACATCGCAGTGTTTCACACCCCCAAGAGGTGCACAATCACAAGATTCATCTAGGCACACTATGGGATGTGAGAGATGGTATCAAACATTTTTCATTGCAGATTTTAGAGAAGGGCTGGTGAGATCTTCACCACTATCTCGACAATAGATTGTACCAGAGATTGTTCATTTCATATTTTGGGGAAGGGTTGGTGAGCTCTTCACCACTATCTTGATGATAGATGGTATCAGAGAATATTTGTCTCTTCACTACTACCACATGCAGAACGGTGGTGATGAGGTGCAATGCAACTCATTACGAAGGTAGTTCAGTGGGAACATTTGCAGACTTGGTGAATTGTTCGGTGGAGTGCACTAGTTCATCGTAGACTTTGCATTAGACTTACGACTGAGGTTTGGTTCACGGTGTGGTGGAAGGTTGGTATGGATGTACACCTTGTATAGACCAAGAGTAGAGTTTGTGGTGATATGAAGCAATTGGACAATGTGGGTGATCACAAAATTCATTGCAGAGTTCACCATTGAACTTGTTGCAGAGCTAATTGCATAGGTAGTTTGGTCGTAGAATTGATTGGTTTGATGTGTGAGAGAAGTCAATGTCAGACCTGTTGTGCACACCTTGGAGAGACCAGATGCATATTTTGTTGGGAGAACCGAGCACTTGGGAAAGATAGAGGAACGAAATATTTGTCACACGACTTGTTGCAGATTTAACCGTGGAAGTGATCATGAAGGAGAGGAGTTCTAGGTTGCAACAAGTTGAAACACTTGGGTGAATGAATTGAGATGACCTAGAGGAGCTCCATAGAAGAAAGTTGGTTGGGCACATTTCTATCATGACATATTTGTGCCATGCATTGCCATGAACAACACTTGAGTTGATTTGGCTTGTTGGATGAGAGGATCGACCAAAACCTTTGGATGAGGTAGCTCTTCGCAAATTTACAATAGTTAATTAGCATCAGTATGACTTAACAATAAGGTGGTGGGTGCATGGTTCCTTGAAGTGGAAGCAGTCAAGCTGCAGAGATGGAAAGACATTAGATATGAGTTCGGTTAGTTGCATGCGAAGTTTGGGACTTGGACGAATTTCTGAAGTGGACGGATGGACTCAATGTTGTATCGTAGCGAAGGTCTTGTAGGTTTATAGAGCTACGAACAATGATTGAGAGGATTTCATGCGAAGAGTTGTTTTATTGGGAAAGCAGAGGTCCAAGATAGTAGACTTAGAACATGGTTGCAGCGAAGGATGCCATTGAAAAGGTATGGTTAGTTTTGAGTTATTACATTTCCTAAGTGTTGCAGTGTGTTATTTGAAGGGAATTCATATGACTTTGTGGTTCAAGTGAAATTTGTTTCCGTGGTGAAAACCGACAGATTTGAGGGCGACTTAAGTGGTGTAGATTCGAAGAAGTCATGTAGCAGTTGGGACATCCTGATGGGGAGAATGTGTGAAGATCTTGGGATGACCTTCTTGGATGAGTCTTGTGGTGGACTTACATATATTTGGATGCAGTTGTGGAGGTGGCTTGAAGAAGCTGCCTAACTCTTTGATGAGGTGCATTGGAAAATTTGTTGTTGTGAAGTGGGCAGTGAAGTATGTATGTGTCGAGTTTGATAGGATGGATGAGGTGCCTTGGTGCTTGGTACCTTAACCAAATTCATTAGGTCATGCGATGACTTGACAGTCACGTTGACAGTGCCAGAGTTTGGACACTTGAAGGAGGTGCAAGGAAGGTTTTTCTAAGAGAGGGATGGAGTCAGTAGAAAATTCAACCAAGAATTGTTGGCAGTCAACATAAATGGGAAGAATGCAGACCAAGTGACTTGGGTGGTGTTCACTTTCCTTTGGTATGTGACATTGGATGAGGCAGAGGACACCTTGGTGACTTGCAAATGATTGTGGAATGACTCATATATTTGAGAGGGTCATTGGTTGAGCTTGGAAGAAGTATTAGTTCGAGCGTGCCTAAGGCATGGATGTTCTTTGAGGTGACTCATTGTACTTGGATCACTTTGGAATGTTCACTGGTATGTTTGAGGAGTGTGAGTGTGTTGGCCACACTCATCGTAAATATTGAGTTGCGAAGAGGTGACTTGATGAAAGGAGGCGAGTTGAGAACTTTCCTTTGTTTGGAGGATTGTGTGGAAAGGAATATGTTAACCTCGTCAGGTGATCAAGTAATGAGGAAAAGGAAGTATAGATGTATATTTATTGGTGGAAATATTGGATAACTATGACATGAGGTGGACAATGGAGTCAACTTGCAACAAAAGACTTTGTTTTTGGGTGACTTCATAATGCAACAAGGTGAGGGGCGACCTTGCCTGCATATGAGGGTTGTGAATATGGAACAAATTTGAAAGGAAGTGACCAGTTTGTGCATGAGGTGTGTAGTTTCAAGGATTTTGACGGTTGGAATGATCATTCAACTAGTTCACAACTTGGGAAAGAAAAACAACATGACAAGGGGGTCAAGAGTAGAAGCGCGCCAGTAGGTTCAAAGTGAAACACCTAGACATTGTGGATAATCTCTTTGATGAAGATCAGATGATGGAAATAGAGTAAGGAAAGGGTGGACACTTGCATTAGTCTTGGGAGTTGGATAGAGTGATAGAGATGCAACAGAAAAGACTAAGTTTTGGAATGAGGAAGTGCATTCTCATGAGTTTGGTACGATGATTGGAATAACTATTGAATCAGTCCAAGGCATGGGGGGATTTAGTGTGCGGAGACATGGAAAATTTGGTTGAAGTATGGGCATAGTAGAAATATCACATGATTTCAACACTTAGGTGAAATTTTGAAGTGAAGTAGGAAGTAGTCAATTGTAGCAGGTAGTGAGAGAAGCAACATAATTGAACCACAAAAAAGAAACAACATCACAATGAGATAATGTAGTAGAGTTGGGTGACTTTCATCCTTGGAGTTGGGTGAAATGGCCGCATTGAATTAGATAGCAGATTATGTGGAGTTTATTGTAGTGTAGTTGGGTTGGTTTGTGGAAACTTGGGGTTTCCACTTCGCAGGGAAACTTGGGGTTTCCACTTTGGCAGAATTTGGGGTTTCCAATTAGCATGAAACTTGGGGTTTCTAGTAGACTTAGTTGTGACGGGGGAATGAGTTCAAGCAGAGACTTGAACATTGTACTTTTTGTGGATGTTGTTGGGTATGAAAACGACTTGAGGTGGGGGAGGATGTAAGGTCGTCGACTAGATGGGTGCGAAGACCCTCGCCCAAGTCCTCAAGGAGATGGAACTTGGGTTGCTCTGACACCCAAGTATTGCACTAGTTGGGAAATTGATCCAGATGGATATCGGTGGCCACCCACCTCTTCCAGCTAGTTCACATACATATTTTATCATGGCAGTTACAATTTTCATCTTGGTAGTTTTTTTCTAGCTTTTGGGGTCCTAAACTTCTCGGGTCGTTTTGAGGCCCTAAACCACATTTTTTGGGCCCGCCACAGTCACACTATAGGAAAAGTCAAAGTGTGAAGGCATAATGTGTAATCCTCGGATAGACCTTTCCAATGGGATATTGTGTGCCTAAAATGGAGATCATATGCAAAAATTATGACCTCGGGAAGTTGATGTACCAGCTTACCCCATTGGGGCCCACAAGAATTTTGGCGCTTCATCTCCTAGGGTTAGGTTTTTGGATGTCTAGGGTTTTTTGTTTACTTATTTATGCTAAAAATTCCGTGAGGCCTCATTGTAATGTGCTTAGACGAATTCATGTAGCCTCCACATCTCTTCTCAAAGATTAGCTACCACCATTCGAGCAAGATTGTTTGCATTCCGCATTTTACAGTTCTAGCATATTTCTTTATTGAATAGAAGTTAAGTTCCATTGTATCTCTGTTATTTTTCTCTATATATTTGTGTCAATGTTATAAATATGTGTTTCATTTCATTCCACTCATAAATATGGATAAAAAAGTGGGCGCCTTGTGCATGCAAACACACCAAGGGGTTTTCCCAAGTATGGAGTGCAGCAAGGTTGGGGCACGTCAGTCACAAGGGGAACAACTGTAACAGACCCACTATCGTAATTTAAAAAAAAAAATTGGATTAATCTCCCACAAATGAGAAATATCCAGAACCTGCACCTGCAAAATGCAAATCCCTGGTTCAATATCGGGATTCGGGGTTCCTTCTATCGGGGTTTTGATACCCACAATGTCTTGGCAACTACAAACCCCGATCTACGATCTCTGATTCACTCCTTGGTTGCCTCAGCCCCACGTGGCTAAGCCCCTGATCCACACGACCGGTTCTTGTATGACCATACGACAGCTTCTCATCGGGGTTTCGGAGTTTGCGGTGCCGAGGTGCACCTGTACCCGGAACTCCCGATCCTCCGATCCCCGATGTGCTCCTAGCGTGTTGGCTTTTTGGGCTAATGTCCTGGTCAATACGACCACAACGTTCACAAGACCACAGTCTTAATTCTTATCGGGGTTTGGCGCCTTTCAATGTCATGGCGCACAAGTCCCCTGGGCTCTC
>JZKD02S1882091.1:383973-396134 GCA_000966675.3 Picea glauca | reverse complement strand
AACGCCCCTTTTTCAAGGTGCCCTCCACCACCATCGTGGTCTCTTTTCCGCACATCCCCTCTCAGCAGTTATGCAATAAATTCAAACTATCATTTACATTCATTGACCTCTTCCTACAGGTCCATTTACAACACATATTCATACTTATGAGTTTTTGCCATAGTCCTTGGCTAGTTCAGTTATATTTACAATCTGGGGGAAACAGGGTGTTACAACAACGGTTGATGAACACATGGGTTCGTTTGGGTGACTGGGTCTGCAAAGGGGCATGACGATGTGTTTGGGTGACCAGGCAAGTGAAGGGGTGTGAAAATTCATTTGGACACATAGAATCGCAAAGGGGCATGATACCCCCAAAGGACATGACGATTTGTGATGGTGACCTTTGGAGTCCCTATGAGAGAACAAGGGCGCGGAACCAAGGAAGGAATATTTGAATAACAAGGAGATCAATATCAAATCTACAATTATGAGGTAGACTTAGAAGAAGATGGGAGAGATCCCCCAAGGAGCCAAGTCCCTCCACATGGGAGGAATTGTATTGCCTTGAAATGATTATGTGAGAAGAGTTGGGGAAACCTTATTTTTGGTTGAGTTTGGGGGAATTCTTTTCGCAGGTATGAGGAGGTGTGCTAGGGGATATAACTATAGGTATATGCAAAAACTTGTGACAGATAAGAGACGACAAGTCTACAGTTGAGGGCACATCTGAGGTGCACCATGAAAGGTTGTGACAAAGAGTCTTGGTGTGATTAATTTATGTATGAGTGTCTTAGTGAGGTGAGGCAAGTCGTGTGACTCTTCTCAAGTTTTAAACCAAGCCGATATTTCTCATATTATAACAATTTTTCAATAAAAAAGACTTGGTCGGGTGTTAGGCAATTTTTTTGTTGCTCACACTATATCTATGTTTCTCTTATCTATTTCACAATTGTTCTCTTTGTTTGATGGATGTATCCTTACATATGACTAAGTGTTAAGTTGTTAACAATTGACTAAGTATACAATATTTGTACTAGAGTAGGAGTGTGACTCACTAGTAGCCTAGAACAAAGTATGGGTATTCTCTAGGTGAAGAGGTGTAGTCCAAACAAGGTATCCTTGGTGTTTCCAAGTATCCAAGTGAGAAATGTGGTGGTACCACATGCCCTCAAGAGGTGCACAATCACAAGATTTGTCTAGGAACACAATGGAGACATGACACCTGTCAAATCATGAAACTATTAGTAACATTTGTAATACACACACACACACGCACGCACGCACACACACGCACACAAATCCCATGTAAATCATCAACTTACTAATCATTATTATTCAATTAACAAATAATTTCAATAATTGTTCATCAAAACATCTCATGCATTTATTTTAAACATTTTCACATTTTTTTAATTCTAATAAATCCAAATAAAATTTAGTTTGATTGTCATAATAAAATTTATTAACCAGGTCATTTGTGAACAAACACCCTCAAAGATAAGTTTGGTTTTGTAAACGTAGTGAGGTAAAACGGGGCACCACAAACTTATAAAGTTATGGGTGGTATAAATATGCATGGCATCTATAAACTAGTAGGGAAAGAACAATTTCAATTCCATGGAAAATTCATGTTGCATTGGTGATAACACATTTTTGTTGTAAATATCGCACTCTAACAATATACAATTTTATCAATTATTTGTAAATTTTTTGAATAATTTATTTGTATACTAGTAATAACATAATTCCACATTTTGTAGGTAATCAAACAAAGGGTAAATTTGCATATCTAGTATGAGGTCCCATAATCATATATCCACGTTCAAGAAGTTTAGGAAAAGAGGTGTTTGATGAGTATAAGAACTTGCTCTCTAAGAACCACTGATATAAAATTGCCAAAAAATATATTTTAATGGGAAGGAAGAGACTAGAAGAAAACCATGAAGAATGCCATCTAAGTATGGAAATTGGAGTATAAATAGAATAATCAAGGTAAGCAATTGGTTTTCATATCATATGTAATGTTATACATCTTGTATTTATATTCATTTTTTTGTATTGTATCTAATATTTAATTTATTTTTCTTTATGTTTCATAAAAGTTGTCAACACATTAATGAGTTTCGTGATGAATGAAAATATAGTCCATCTAATTTAGTAGGTTGTCATACTATGAGCACCTACAAGTAACTCATTTGTTTGATACAAGGCATATTAGGAAAAATTCTATAGAAACATTATGGAGAATCTTAGATGGAAGAAGTAACAAAGATAAAGTCACCAAATTTTGTAATGTCATTCATGAATCCAATCATGTAATGCAAAATTTGATTCATTGTTCTAGCGATGGAAACCAAACAATATTCCATGGTTATTTATAGAGTAATAAAGGAATGATGTAAAAGACACCATTTATAAAATTAAATTTCCCATTGGTTTTTATTTAGAAACATGAAGAATATATTAACGAAGAAAGGTGAATTTGGTGGAGTAAAAAAACATATTTAGCATGACTTTATTAATGTGTATTGGTAAATTCTCATATTGTTATTCCTTTTTTAAGAAATTGGGTATTGTTTTGAATTTTGGGAAAAAATATTGATTCCTTCTATGTTTTAATATGTTCTACCTCTATCTCTCCTAGAAAGATTTAACGACAACATAAAACATGTTATATATTATCTTGGAAAGTATATGTGGTAAGTCACAATTTATAATTGAAAGGTTAGCTACATAACTTGCATACATGTGATTTACTTGCATTGTATGTATACTTGTTATTGTTTTGAATCATGTAGTTTCTTGCATCATGTGTAGATGATCGTCATATAATGAAATCCATAAAGAAGATAAAGGCATTGGAAAAAACAAATTTGTCAACTAATGTGTGAATTGCAAAATTATATTCCTACGACCTTTTTTTTTGTAAGTAAGATTGTATAAAAAGCCTTCTAAAATAAAAAAAATTACAGCATTGGTAGTTTAACCCACACCCCATGGGGAAACCAATTCAGCCAACCTGTCAGGTCTGGAACCAATGTATCAAAATACCAGTCATAAGACAAAATCTAACCACATAAGTAACATCACCCCATGGGGGAAACCGATTTACTATTTCCGCTAAGACTGACATAAGTCAAACCAGACAGAATATAACTAAAAGCGACAAGTGGCAAAATATAATCTAATCATTTAGCAGACCATGCAGAGAGACACTTGTGTAGTTTAGGTTGTAGGCTTGTAGCGTGGCCCCGTGTCCCAGGAAGTGGCCTGGAGTGATGGAGTCGTGTTTGGTGTTGCTTCCTCCTCTGGATGTCTGTGCGTAGCTGGTGGTGTTGCTTCCTCCTTCGGATGCCTGTACTTAGCTGGTACCAATATCAGTTGTTCGTAACCTGGTGCATTTCGTTCCACATCTAAGAGGTGGAAATTTCCATGCAAGGCTGAAGGCATTTGCAGGAATTGTATTCCCTTCCCATCCAAGACTTCCACACGAAAACGCAGGTCATCCAAATCCTTTCATAATTCAAATATCAGGCCTTGCAGAATAGCAAGGCCTCCTTGTATCTTTGTGCAGGAGGAATAGTCTGAGCAATAGTGAGGATTCTCTTGTTGATGTCCATGGATGGCACTGAATCCTTCACTCAAAGCTTGGACTCGGGGCGAATGGACTGGTGAAGGCTCATGTGTTGAATTCACTGGAGAATTGGGAGGAACGACTGGAGCTGGTTGCGAGGAGGATGCCGGTTCTGAAATTGGCCTTGGGTTGAAACCTAGAGAATTTCCCAGGAGATCAAACCATTCGATCCTACATCCATGGGGCGAGGAGAGGGGTGAAAGACCGCTATGGATATGGCTAGACTGCATCGAGGAGGTTGACGAGGAGGGTGATGAACTGTGAGAGGGTGCAGGGGCTGACAGGGGTCTAATTTCAAAACGTGGTTGATTTGGTTGCCAAGCCGAGATGCGTTTGGATTTCCCTTGCTGTCTCGACATGATAGAGGTGTGGCAAGGAATAGAAAGCACAGGAAGAAATCTAAGGAAGCCAAGGAGCAACAGGGGAGAGCGCAGTTTGTTGGAGGACTCAGCCAGAAGCGAATAGAGCTGCGAGCAAGGCTGGTGATATTCATGGTGAAAATATTGCTAGTGGAAGAGGACACATGCAAGAAGAGTAAAGATTGATCCAACGTATTGATCCATCGAGGTTATGGGAGGCCAGAGCAGGGCACACTAGGAGTAATGGTGCCTTGTTTGTGATGGAGCTGTGTTAAATGCATGGCACAAGAGGGAGGGAAGGGCATGCACCTATCACGTGGATGGTGCCATGATGGTCATCGTCGGTCCCTTCCATATGACATATGGGTTGTACTATCACCCCATCCGGGGTTCCTACGACCTTTTTTAATGCAAAAGAACACTACCTTATACACCAAGTTGAGGAGATTGAAATATGTGGGCCTATACACACAAGGTCAATGTGGATGGTAGAGAGGCACTTGAAGGTAGTGAAATATTTATTTAGACAACATCACGTATTGAGGGATCTTTGGTTGAGGGACATATGGTATATCAATCCTTGGTTTATATTAGTGAGTATATTTATCAAGTAGTAATAGATATAAATGTACCTCAAAATTGGGATGTAAAATCCATTAAAAAATATGAAAATGAGGTTTTGTTGGGGAAAGGTAAAGAGAGGAAAGTGAAATGTGATTAGACAATAGAGAGCTATAATACTTTATATTAATTTTTATCAACATCATACTTATTTATTTTTTATTCATCCATCATTTCTTAAGTTTTATTGGTACATAATTGTTTCACTGCTATTTCTTCATACAAGTGATTAAGAGTGGGATGTACTAGATTTATACATTGTGAATAATCTTCACTAGATGAATGTACAAAGAGAATGTTGTACAAAAATTTATGGTAAGTTATCATGGGATGGGTTAGTAGATTCTGAGAGCTCATTGTTATCAATATACCAATCTCATGTTGAGGGAAATTGATTTCACATATGGTGCAAAAGATAGTCAAGAAAGAATTACCCGCAATTTTTTAGTTTTTTTCTTGTTAGTACAAGATTTAAGTTTTTCATAGGAACTGTTGGTTTAGAGCTAGTTTTAGTTGTGGAGAAAATATTGTAAGAAACGAAGACCAATGGAGCCTGCACCATAGAAATAATTTGCTTTAAAGGTCCTTTTATTGAATGGAAAAGGTGGAAAAGGAAGGAACAATGGCTAAATTCTGCAAGAAAGAGCTTAAACAAGCCTCTAGGGGATTAATTGACACACCCATAAGATCGTGCATGAATCAAAGGGGCTGATATCAATGACCAATAGTTGGGAACAAGTGATAAGGGTCAATATTTCAATGCACATCATACGCAGAAAGAAATCATTGGTTCAGATCCGATCACGTTCCGCCTCACGATATCTATAGCATACAACACACATTGCATCCACAACTTGCTCAGGATTTAATGAAATTTGGGCATGCGAAGGGTGGTTCCAAGGCTTGATATGTGTCCTATGTACATTGGTTTCACATGACCATTTTCCATAAGAAAACCATGCATGTACCCATGTGGTACCACCAGTGGTATCTCGAAACCCATGCCCTCGAGTACATGCCCCGCGTCTATATGGAAGGTGAGGTGGACCAATCATAAACTACCATGCTTCGAACTAGATATCACGTGTCTAGACACATATTAAGTGACCGTTGCACAGTTAGATGAATCCACACAGTCACCATAGAGATATTATGGATTACAGGGAGACACATGGACCAACCCAGTGTCGTCAAGCTTGAAAGACATGCCAACAAGGCATACGTCTAGACCAATGAAAAACAACCACGTGTTTGTTGTACATTGATGATGTCACCTATGATGTCATTCAAATTTTCACGTGATTCTAAAATTTGGTGAGGTAACCAAGATTAAAGTGACGCGTGTCCCCAAACCATTTAAAAAATGAATAAATCATTATGTTAACGTATTTTCCCATGGGAGAAAGGTTGTCGTAAACATCATAAGAATTGTGTGCCACGATTGACTAGTCCAATCTAAGGAAAATCATTGGTAATCATAGTCATTTCAGATACAACTAATGGGTAATGATATCATTGGTCATTCCCAACACGTTGTAGTTTCTGATCTTCATTACTATGCACATATTTGATCAATCATGGGTTCGACCAGTCATATTTTTCGCAACACATCATGGTGCTATAATTAAGGGCCACATGACAAGTTATCACCATTTGCAAACATCTCTTCTTCATTGAATTATTCTTTTTGAGCTCTTCTTTGATCGATGGTGATTCACTTGCAGGGGATTCTTTCCCTGATAAGTCTTATTGGCGATATTAGCTTCAGATGTGTTGGAAATTCTACCTATTCTCACATAGGGGAGGAAGGCCCCCTCTTATTCATACTCGTTCATAAATGGCAACCAAAGGTTATCCTATAAATTATCTTAACACATAGCTACATTTTCTGGCAAACATCTGACTGAGATAGATGGTAGAGGACCCAAGGGCCAATCAATGCTATACCATGCAGTGAGGTGATTGTGTCTAAGAGGAAACAACTATGTTTCCTTTAGTCGATAAAAATCCTCAATTTTGTATAATCAAGAGGTAACCAACCCAACAACTCTATCCTTTGGACCTATTCATATGTAAGGATTTAGATTGAGCCAGCTTTGGGGATAAAAATATTTCAATCAAAGGACACTTTACCATAGTAAAAGTGATTGTTTCACTTTAATTGGAAGTTCTACTAGAAAAATAAATAATTTCATTAGATAAAGAAGTAGTATAAATAAATTGTTAAGGTGGTTTCAAGAAGCAAGAAGTGGTCTTCTTATAAGGAGAAGCTATAAATAATCTATCGGACTCATTTTCTCCTCATCAACAGACAAAGAGAGGAGGAGTGTTTGAACCTCAAGGTTGAGAGATCAATCCAGCTCCAGCATAAAGAAAAATTAGGAGAGGACAGCCATGGAGGTTGATACGGATTCAATATTGTTTTGTTGTATTAGGTTGTAACTCCCATCACTCTTTCTTCTCAATTGTAATTGATCCAATTTCCATCTATGTAATGTACTCAAATTATCAAATAAATCTGTTAGCAACAACGTTTTGGCCCATATATGTTGTAAACATGTATGTAGTTTTGATGAATGAGATTGATTTCGTGTCATTAACCAATCTTCATTCATGTATTTTTTAGATTATTCGTATTTGTAGAATATTGTTTATATGAATGTATTGGACAATTCTTTTTTTGAAATGCATGTGATTCGAATTTGCATGCATAATTGTGGAAACTACTAAATTATTTGATGCTCGATACGTTATTCTCCACTCACACCTGGTAAGATTTATCCCAGATTGGATACCTTACATGCGCTCCTCTCTTTTCACATAGTCTCCCATTCTTTATTCCTAAAATTATAGTACAACGAAACAAAAATTTCCCCTGTTAGTCACACGCAAGCCCAATCGTCCTTTTTGAAAGTATTAAAGAGATGTTAGGAGAAAGTATTTATGCATTTCACCCTTTATAAAGAAAGGTATCCTTAAAAACCTTTCCCGGTGATCCAGGTGGATATTAGTGGCCATCCACCTCTTCCAACTAGCTCAAAACAATTTTCTGACAATTTTGGCAATTTACTATTTTTAGCAGTTTTTAACTTTCGGGGCCATTTTGAGGTCCTAAATGAAGTTTTTTGGGATCGATGTTCTCAATGATGGTCCAAGGCTCTCATTGAGCCCCCAAAATGAATCTCTTCAATGATACCTTTCTAACAGGCTATCGTGCACCCCAAATGGAGATCGTATGCCAAAGTTACGCCCTCGGGAAGTTGATACACCAAACTACCCAAAACAGGGCCCACAAAATTGTTGGATTTTCATCTTCCGGGGTTAGGGTTTTGGATTTTCTTTATGATAAAATACCTTTGGAACCTCATTGTAAAATCATATTCTTGTGAATGTGAGTAGCGGACATATCTCTTCTCAGAGGTAAGCTGCCACCATTCTAGCGAGTCTTTCACTCTGTATTTTTACAGTCTTTGTACATTTTCGCTCATTAATAGAAAATTGTGTATTATTGTATCTTTGTATTTATGGTTGCATATCTGATACATTTATGTTATATTATTGGATATCCAAGATATCTCTATACATTTCTTTATTATATCTACTCTCTCATGTCGTGTCGAAAATAATCTGGATCACCTGGCTTTTGGATCGAAGGATCATTGGCATCATCCCTCTGAACAACTGGGAACATTTTCAAGACTAACATTTCCCATATTGCATGTGTTATTATTTTTTCCTCAAGATATTAACTAGGTATAAATATGTTTATCAACTGACAATGCATTTTTAACATATTAGGCATATTAGTGCAAGTGAAACACCACACAACTATATGGTGTAATGGTTAGAAATTTCATATCAAATAGTTGGATGATATGAATAAAACCTCTAATTGCAAGATAATGCAATTTTCCAATTTACTAATGTTTCCTCTAATAGTGGCAGGTATCTATAAGTATCTAAAAATATATACTATGGATACCTAGAAGATATACTTGAGTTAGACTTGAATTCTTTCAAAGTAGTTCTCTTTAAAGTCTATTCGTACAAGTTATGAAAGAATGAAAGTGATCATGATATAATTTTTGTTGAGCATGCTAATGGATTTACCATGCTTAATACATGTTATTTGAGCAAGGTATAGATCCTTATTTCCTTCCAAGTTAGTATGATCATGTCTTTCAATTCGCAGGTGCCAAATAAAGTAGGTTAGGAATATGTTGTTAGGTATGACCCAAGAGTAAGGCCTATAAAGTATATTTTACCAAAATAAGGATATATTGGATAATATCAACAATATGATGCATATAAGCAAGTAGATGTGTTAGACAAAGAACTTGAAGATGATGCAAATCGAGAGAAGGTAGATGTGACAAACAAAGAAATTGAAGAAGTTTATGACGATGTTGTTATGGCCAATCCTTTTAGCAATTCAAATCTTAATGAATTAGATATTGATTTGGATGAAGAGAAAGAAGATTAATGAATTTTTTGAATTTTTTGAAATGTAGGAGATGATTATGTTTTTTACTACATTTTCTTCTCTATTATTTTTTACTATGATTTATGTTTTTCTACGTTTTATGTCATTTTAGATGTTATATGATATAATGCTAATTTGATTTCTTTTCCACTAGATAGATTGGGTATGGGGAATTAATAGTAATTTAAGGGGGGGGGTGGCTAGATGAGATCCTACCTTAACATGGTTGTCCTTGTTTAATATAAAATATGTAATTCTTGAAACAAAGATAATCTCCTCTAGAGTTTTAAAATTACTTCTTGGTAGAGTGGCAAAATATTTCTAGATAACCTACAGCATGGTGTACCTAAGGGGGATAATGTGGGGTACCTTTGGAGGTACCTGATGGGGATAGAAGAACATATAAAGGTATAATCTACAAAATGTGTGGGATTAAGGAAAGGGGCAATAACATAAGAAATTTATCTAATGTCAACTATTCATCAAAGTACCATAGCATGTGAGAAGCAATTCACCATTAAGATCTAAATAAAGAAGGAGCTAAAATCAAGAAGGGGAAATGATAAGAGTACTCAATTTGAATCCATTGAATTTATTAAATAATATTTATTACATATCTAGGTCAAATTGATCTTGAACTTCATCCAATTCAATATGAAACTCATCAAAAATAGAATTTGTATCCAACCTTTCAAAATCATTGAAAGGATTTTCCATAACACCATCTAAGATGCTTAGCACTGATTCATCGACAACATAATCATCACCATTAACATGAATCATAGGATATGAGCCAATAAATGGATGGCCAAATTCATTCTCCTCTTTTTCCAACACTTCTTCCTACTCTCATATTGCATCTTTTTCATCTTCTTCATGGACATTTTCTTCTATCAAAATATACTTTGCATGCCTTCCTTTTGGATAAAATCTAACAAAAATGACCAACTTGGTCTACCTGGAACTTGTGAATAAAATATCTACTCACATTGACTTGGAAGAATATAGGGATTTGTATTCAACTCATACCTAGTAGTATTAATCATAGTAAATCGATTATTATGATTAATAACAATGCTTTCAATCACCTTGTAATTACAATATGTACCACTTGACCTTAAAGAGAACCACTTTGAAGTATTTAAAGTATATATCCAATATATACTCCAAATGGCCATATTAACTCAAATAAAATATGATTGGATTTCTATCACCCTTGTGGAAAATACTAGTAACCTAGAAAAGTGTAGTTATCCCATTTTCACAAGTTTTCTTCTTATCATCTAATTGTTTGGTGTAATATTTTCTACCATTGCACCACATAGATTTGTGATGTTTCACATACATTCTTGACATTCTATAAATGTATCGTTATAAATTGATAAATATATGTATGATATCATTTGAGTGACAAAGAAAAAACAAAAATGGGAATTAAAATCTAAAAATCAATAGGAAATGTTTACCTTTCTATCTTTTGCACCATATTCTATATCAATTTCCTTCTATGTTATATTTGTATCACTATATAAATAATCTATTGCAACCAAATCCACCACTTTAATTGATGATAAACTATGGTACACTTCATTATATGATTCTATCCATACCTTCATTTAGTCAATATTTTTCACGATCTATAAATGGGGTGCATCCCACTCTCCACCACCTAGATGAAGAAAAAAAATAGATTTGGTGCATCAATCAAGATTAAACATATATGTACAAAAATAATAATTACAATAAAATTTAATACCTTTCAATTTTCTCTATCTACCTTTCCATAACAACATATTCCCTTCAAATTTGTTGGTGGAATTGACATCCCAAAGGAGTGGCACATTAATATCATCCACTACTTGGGAAAATACTCACTAAAATACACTAGGGATTGATATACCATATATAATTCAACCATTGAACCCTCTAGATGTAATCTTTGTCTAACAAAATCCTTCAATACCTTCAAGTGCCTCTCTGAACCAACCACATTGACCTTATGTGTATGGGTCCACATATTTCAATCTTCTCAACAAGGTGTATGAGGTAATGTTCTTGTGCATTGAGGTAGATGATTTTGAATTTCACACATTACACAAGGAATATCTCTCTTCCAATACTTGATATCTTCTTTATGTATTTATTTATATGACAACCGCCTAAAAGTACAAATAAATTACATTATTTGACCATAAAATTGTAGAATTCAAGTAAACCCAAAGTCAACAAGTTCTAAAAGTAACATTTCAATTATAAATTTTACTTACCTCATGTACTTTCCAAGATCATATATAACTTGCTTTATGTTATTGTCAAAGTTGATTGGGAGAGCTATAGGTAGAACATATTTCATCAAGGAAAGAAGAATTATCATTTATTTCTTATTAGAAAATAACATATATTATTAACAAATATATATATATATATATATATATATATATATATATATATATATATATATAAAAAATCATTATAATAGAAAATGACATATTTAGATAAAAGTGAATCAATATAGAGTTTTTGATCTACGAAAATCAACTTTTTTTTGTTAATATATTATTTATCTTGAAGCAAAGCCAATGAAAAATTTAATTTTCCATATAACATCATTCTCTTTCTTTGTTAATAACCATAGAAGACTGGTCTATTGTCCATCACTAAAAGATGAGTCAAATGTTGCATTACATTGACTTCCTCAAAGTCGTTGATAACTGTAAGATACCAGATGTATAAAATATGCAGAACAGAAATAAAATGCTAGAAATGACAGAATAACAGTAAAATATCCAGCATAATCTTCACAATACACATAAATGATATACGAATAGCAATAGAAAAAACACTTTGATTCAGAAAGCAATGTTCACAGGCCTTTCGAGGGGGCAACCTCCAGTCGAGCAATGCTCTATTACAATAATCTCCAAGCTAGGGTTCTCATACCCTCGCCTCTTATTTATACTAAATTTTTCTATTAAGAGAAGCATCTAGAGGAAGATCCTTCTAGAAGTGGAAGCTTCTATTAGGTATTCTTACATCCGCCTTATTCTATTTTATTGAAAGGCCTTATTAATATTGACCTTTA
>JZKD02S1882091.1:327015-363919 GCA_000966675.3 Picea glauca | reverse complement strand
TCAAGGTGTTGAGTACTTATTCTGAGGTTTTTCTATGCTATATTGATATTTGGTTCTTAACACACCTGGAAACCTTTTTATCATGCACTCACTTCGGTCCAGTATGCACTTTCCACCGAGACACTTGGATACATTTTCATAGTGCATTCACTTTGATATTCCGATCTCCGGTATGATGGGCCCCACAACTTAAAAGATAACACCTTGTGCAAGGTTCTGTAACTCTTCCATTCACATTCAAACTATGTGATATCACTTTTGAAATATAAATAAATTGAAATCAATTTTTCTTATGGATGTGGGATAAATTGAAGTTGTTGACTCTTGCAAACTACTTTGAACTGCAAGTATTTATCACATGGTTGATTCCCTATAAGAGACTGTGCATGGGCAATTAACTCCAAATTTGAACAATGCTTATTCCAGTTGCAAAATGTGATTCTATGAGTGGGAGATTAATTTGATGTTTGTTCCAGCTGCAAAATTCATATTACCTCAATTCTCTTTGCTAAGGAAATAGGTGGCATAGGAAACTCCCCCTATCTTCAATGATGACATCAATGACAACATTATTTCCAACACACGACATCCAAAATATTCCCATTTACTTTCTCGATTATTTTGATACCTTCCTCTTTGACCCATACACAACACTAGGAACATAATCCCTTAGTGATTTTCAGTGTCGACAAAGAGGTTGCAATCCAAACATTGACTATAAGTAGGAATACCATTAATCACTTGTATAACGCTATAACCCTTCCATATCCAACCTCACACATGGTTATCTCTATTGGCATTCATTGCTACAACAAGAGTATGTCTCTTGTCTTGATCTCGTTATGACCTCATAAGCAACACATTATAATATGCAATTAAATTTTACTTAAATGAATTCAAGCATCAACAACATGTGTACATTCAATGCCCTCTTCCCTTACACATCAATTCAAATATTGAAATTTAAATTAGGGAATTCTTACCTTGATTCCCTTCAACATTTATGCATCATAAGAAACCAAATGCATACCTTCATGGTTGTTATCAAATTACTTGATTCTACCTGATAAACTAGTATTTTGTATAATCTCATTCGATATCTTCACCAACCTATTGATCAACATTTTACCATCCTCATTTGTCTTCATATGGATGGATTTCATATGCAGTGCCAACACCATCAACTTCTTCAACTATGCTATAAGCATTTTTCTTGTATATACAATCCATCATAAGCATTTTTTATTCAAAATAATTGTATCTCATACACAACAGTAGACTACCCCTAGTCTAGAAGCATGCCACATGCATGTCCAAGAATTTCTATATGCACAAATGTACATCAATATGCACCAATAATTTAATCTCATCATGCCTACTCAAGAACATGCATTCTAGATTCATTGTATGTATCGTGCATCACTTCTAGTATGCACTCCAGTTCATATATGTTTCAACTTCTTGTGCTCCACGTACCTTGAATCCTTCTATATTCGTATAGACCTATGCACTATCATTCTTCTCATCTACGCACTATTGATCCTTAATGTGAACATTTTCTAGTAGAGTACATGATCTGTAAACTGTTGTGGATATTCCATTGGAATAATTTGTCACAACAGATCTAATAAAATAATTAAATATTTACTATTAAGGTTAATTTTCCTTAGATCTCCAGAATATTTAGTTACTTATTTCCTTCTTGTGCATGAAATAGATAAAATGTGGAAAATGGAGAATAGTAAAATAGATTCACACTATCCACAAATAAACATAAGATATGAATTCTGAAACCTAATATGAGAGAAAACCTATCTAGAAGGTGAGGTTTCTCTTCTCTCTTTTATTTGGTATAGAAATGATGCAATTACAAAGAAGTTGGAACTCTCTGAGGAGTTTCATTTGACTCGTGGCATGTATGGCTACTACAGAATCTTTCCTCCTCTATTATGCTCACAAAATACCCCTCTCATATGTTCTACTCAACTATGGAACAAGATATCATGCAAAATAATGGAACCTCTTATCCTCCTAGTGGTTGGGTATTTAACATAGCTCGATAGCCATCTAGGGGTATGCTTTTTACTTCATCAACCCTCAATTGTGATAGGGTTCTGGACCTTCTATAATATTATTCAAATTGTGTACATGGATAGCCCCATATATGTGAGTAACAAAGGCTGACGTGGCATCCTCTCATACCATGGCGGTCAAAATGGTAGGTCAACTTGCGAGAGGAATAACTTTTGCATACGATATCCAATTAACACAAATTTTTCACTGTTGGAAAGATATCGATGTGTAAAATAGCATCATGGTGTCCAGGCTATGCTTAGAAAGTTTGTAACACACCCAACCCCTAAATAATATTTTAAGGGATGGGGAATCATAATTTTGTTTTCCTTAAATAACTCAAATCCTAATTCTGGGATCTCCATTGACTTATTCTCATCAAGAGCTTTCCAACCACTCTCGCCATGCTCCAACCCGAGCTCTGGTTCAAAATTTATTCCCTTTTGATGTTTTGTGAGCCTCATTGGTCAAAGGCCATGTGCCCCCCACATGGATCCACCTCACACGTATCGTCTCCAAGTTCCTACATCCACGGTGGAAGTTTATCCACCACCTAATGCCATGGCATGGCTTGTTCCTCATTGAACACTTAAGCGAGGGGAGAGTTCGACATT
Source organism: Picea glauca (assembly GCA_000966675.3). Lineage (NCBI taxonomy): Eukaryota > Viridiplantae > Streptophyta > Pinopsida > Pinales > Pinaceae > Picea > Picea glauca. The sequence goes on along the minus strand of JZKD02S1882091.1, from coordinate 361,232 downwards.
GGATACTTTGGCGCTGAATGCCTCTTTTTCATTCTATGCACAAATCCTCTTGAGTCCCAAAGTTCTAGACTTCTGAAGGGTCCCCACATACATGTGGTGACGCGGTATATGCAGAGGCAGGTACAGGTGGGTCTAGTCTGTCGACGGATTTAGTCTCAATGTTCCAGCCTCCCATTCTTCCCGAACTCCTGAAGTCTCAGGTACTCCACCAAATTTTGGCCGAACATACATGCGCTAGGGGGATGACACGCGACAGAGGTTAGGAGTGACATGTGTCATCGTCAGGAGGTGACAAGTGTCAAGTTCTAATGGCATTTAAGGTATGTGAGAAGTACAATCAGGGTGACACGTGGCATATAGGATAGGGTTCCACGTCACCCTAGGTGAATTCAGCGTGCCACATCAATTCGAGACTAGCAGCCTCCGGGGGTTCCTAGCTTCCCCTACTTTCCAAAAATCCTGGAGCTTTGAAGTCTAAAGTTCCTGCCAACTGTCTCCCAATACCCCTTAGATCCCACAGTTGAGGTGTGTCCACGTAGATCCATGAATCTACAACTCACGTTAATTCTTAACTTCGATGTTCGGGGGTTTCTACCCGCTCCACATTCCTTTCCTCTCAGAGTAGGACTTCATCGAAGTGTTTGTACATAAGTCCTTCTTGGTTGATCGGATGGTGGAGTGGGATCCCGAAGGCTCCTTAGATCAATGATCCACATTACTTCACAACTCCAACATTCATGAGTTTTTGCGTGTAGTTTCTAGCTTCCTCCCGAAGTTTTGAACTCTGAACCACGCCTGATCTATCACCATGTGCACCTAGCATCTATGAACAAGATTTACTCCAGCTCACGTAGCTTCGGGGAAACTTGTGAGCTCTTGTGTTTGTACTTTGATACCGCTGGATAACCGGACTTCCAGATAGTCGTTGATCTGTGGAAACATGTCCCTCTACTCTCAACGACCCATATTATCTTTGCAACTATGAAATTTGGGAGTTTTGGCATTAGAACACCTCTATTCTCCCCAAGCACGACTTCGTCAAAGTACTTATCTCTACCTCTTCACTAAGTTCGATCTATTATCCGAGATTGATTCCTAGTGGATTCCTAGATCCATGAACCTCATCGATTCACAACTCTAGCCTTCAACTGTTTTCAAGGGTTGTGAAGTCATACGTCTCAGAGCTCCGAATTCCTGGAGTTTCAAATCCATAGTATCTTCACTCCTTTCAGGCTTAGCGAGAGGTTTCCAACCCTAGGTCATATGGAACCTTGTTGAATTCCATGAGCTACACTCAGTTTTTAGCCGAGATTTTATTAAGGTCGGGGTATGAACCCACGGTCTCCTAGGAGGCTAGGTTGAAGGGTGGACCTTCTAGTAACTGGACATAAGTTCTAATTCAGGGACAAGGTAATCTTGTGGAATCAATGAAATTGTGGCAATCCCATAAAGTCTGCTCCAACTCTGGAACTGTGAGGTGATTCCCTGGGGAAAATGACGCAGCCGCACCCCTTGCCTCGGTAAAAGGCCTCTGCACTGACCTCCTGGTCTTTAAGGATCATTCAAAATTCACCCTCGAGCCAGAGTGGCTCCTTCGATTCTCCCCTGGAATCTTTATTTAAATTTGACCCACAGGTCTTTTTCGGCACCTTACAGCCTTTAGGCTTGGTCCCTTCTCCGTTCACAACTAAAAGTCACACTCGGGTTTCGGGGTTTTCAAAATCCTGATGTCACGACCCTTTGGTTCCCGATTTCCCGATCTTCGCTTTCCCGGTATGCTCCCTTTGTTCTTTAGCCCCTCCTGGCTATGCCCTAGTCATGTGACCTGCCTTTATATGACCGCAGTCATACCTTTTATCGGGGTTCAGGGTTTTGAATGTCGAAATTCACTAAACCTCTTGTCCACAGAATCCCCGATTTCCCGATGCTTGAATTTTCAATGGATGAATTTTTCTTTCGGGAAATTTCCCAACGATCGCGATTGTCGCCACGCATCCTCTAGAATGGACGGTCCTCGCCGCTTCGGGGTTTTCTCCATGGAAATTCCCGATGCCTCGTTATGACGAGATGACGTCAGTTGGGTCCCACACAGAGCTCTCCTCTTTTCGGAGAATTGAACTTCGCGATTTCGAATTGCAAGTCTTCCAGGACTCACGAAATTCTAATCCCCGACTTTCTTTAGATTTCTGACACGCGTCCCTAGTGGATGGATGGTTCAGATTTACCCTCGGGGTTTCGCCAACTTCCAAGCCAAACCACTTGCTTGTATGAGTCCCGATGATCAAAATGTCGATGGGCTTCCGATCTCGTCGACATGTCCCAACTGATGGACGGCTCCGATCGTTTACGGGGTTTCCAACATGGATTTTCCCGATCTCTTGCTCATAGAACCTCCGATTTGTCGAATCCCGAAACTCCGATGGAGTCTTCCCTTTCAGGATTTTCCTGAGATCTTAGATCTTCACCACGTGTCCCCTCGATATGGGCGGTCCTGATTCAACCTCGGGATTTTGAGACTTTTGATGCCCTGATGACACAAGTTCTTTGTCAACTTAAAACCCCGGTTGCCGAAATGTCGACGGGCTCTCGATGATTGCCACATGTCTCCTCCAGATGGACGGCCCAGATTTGATTCCGGGATTTTCACTCTGAAAATTCTCGATCACTCGTCCTCGTGATTCTCGATTTCACAAATGTCGAAATTCCGATGGCCACACCTCTCGTCGGAACTTTCCTCCTCTCATTCACGACGTTTAAGCTTCATGCAACTCCTGGTCAATCCAACGGCTGACGGGTGTCTATATGAAGATCCGACGGTCCACAATCTTCTGAGCTTGAACTCCGGACACTACCGTAACCTCCTCATTTCTCTGGCATATCTGATGGATAGCGGGATTTCGTAAATCCTCCCCACAGATTCCTAACCATCGATTTAGGAAACCAAGGATTCTTCCCTGGACTTATCCGCTTGCACTACAAACTTCCGATGCCCCTCAATGGTTTTCAAAGGCTTTACTCCTCCTGAGCTTCTCACAACTTTGAGCCTCAAAGAGGATCTTTGCATGCACTCCTTGTGGCAACTCCCAGACACTTCCAAGTGCTGAACACCTTTGACTCTACGCACTCCTGCAGCAGCAGTCTCTCACACCTTACTCAGGTTCGCAACCCTGAGACTTTACTTTTCCTGTGCACTCCTTTCATAGCTCCTATGTCTGTATGCACTTTGAGGGAATGAGAACAACTGCTACCTCTCCTGAGCTTTCAGAGACAACCCTCTGAACCCCTTGTCGACGCACTCCTTGTGGACAATTCAACTGCACTCCTTGCATGAATCTTGCTCAGACAGAGAAGAAATTGAAACTTATTCTCCTTACTCTTCCTCTCTCAAATTCCAAATATTCAACAGGAAATCATTCATACATAGCATAAAAGCAATTTCATGACAGAAAGAGGAAAACATTCAAGAGCATAACATTTGAAGATGCATACACAGAGAATATACGAACACCATGAATCTGAATCACAACTTCTTTGTATAAATTAAGAACTTCTATACATGGAGTCTTCTACCCAGCTCTCTGCTTCTCTCCTATGCTCTTCAATAATGTTACAAATACACAATGAGGGTGTCTATATCTGTTTTCCCTCCACTCCTTCTAAAACTGTCTAATCTAATATTCAATTCTACCTACTTACATAAATGCCTTCTACCTACTATGGACGAGAGCGGATCGCTCAAGGTCCTTTACAATACATAAGTACGCCTCTCCTTAACTATCACATTTAAGTTTGGCCCATCCACTCTTCAAAAGTTTTAAAAAATTTAACATATGCTCAAAATGTGTGGCACTTGCCCCCACGCTCGCTTGATGTTGACGATGCTCCTGCATCAGAAAACACCTCGAGGGTTTTTCCGACTAGACTAGTGGCCAAGGTTGTTTCCTTACAATCATTCAAACACAACATTTTACAAAAGGACAGTAAATGCCATTATCATCAATTTCATGCAAGGCACAAGTTATCACATTTACAGATAACTAAATCATACATTTCAATTCTAGTATATAGGGCATAAGAATACTTATCTATTATAGTCGATCACCAATTGACTAACTGTGGGTGTTATCCTTTCCACCCAACCATAGGCTCAGAGGAATTTATTCTTACTGCTCTGGACACCCCCGTGCCAAGCCATGATATCACTAGGGAACCTTTGTAGTTTCTAAGACATTCTTTCTCTGTCATAGTCCCTGCGAGGTTTATCAGATGCTCCCTCAACATCAAGCTCATGGAATTATTCTTAGGTACGTCTTCCAAAAATTCTCAGTGATCATTTTTCGTTTTCTCTCTAGTAACCAGAAAAATTGATCAAGATTTTAGTTCTTCTTCTCAACTGAAGAGCCTCATGCGCTCTTCCTCTCTCTCTGTGTCTTCTCTTCTTTTCTCTCTTCGTGTGTATCCTTTCATGCCTTTTTTTGGGTATGTGTTATATTCTTTACATGTGTAGTAGTGTCGGAGTGTATGCACTGGGAGAGAAGGGGGGTAGACCCCCCCGTGCAGGGATTTGGGGGAAACGCCCTTGAATTTTTTTTTTTTTGGATTGGGACCGCATTTTTCGGGACAACATTTTTTGGGACCGCATTATATTTAGGTGGTTTTTCAGCGCATGGTTTCTTTGCCAATAGTTTTCTATTTCCGGTTAAGGAATTAGGGTTTTGGACTAATCTAGCTCATTGGGTTAGGGTTTTGGATGCAACTAGATCCCATATGTATTTTGTATTGTAAACATTGTAACATGATGAATAATATAGAATATGTTGGTTTTCCGGGTTTGGGTTTCCAGGGGAAAAATCTCTGTGTAATGTTTGTATTTTCCATTGTATCTTTTTTGTCCTCTTTCTGAATATTTGTTTGCAGTAGATATTGTACAAGGTTAGAATTTACATTTCATATCAGAGCTTTATTGGCTTCAGGGGGACGCCTTTGTGGTCAAGGGTTTGGCTTGGGACTGTGATAATTCTTCTTATAGTGGGAGATCTGCGGTATTGTTTTTCAAGTGAAAAGAAATGGAAAGAAATTCAAATATGGAGATCGAGAAGTTTAATGGGAAAAGTTTTGAGTTTTTGAATCTCAATATGGAAGATCTCTTGGTGGACAGAGATCAGTGGATCGTGGTATATCCAGGTACTGCACCTACAGGAACTTCTGCAGATGACTGGAAAAAATTGGATCGGAAGGAAAAGAGCACAATCCAACTATGTCTCTCCGATTTAGTATTACTGAATGTGTCAGAGGAAGCTACAACCAAGGATTTATGGGAAAAGTTGGGGAAATTGTATCAGTCTAAGTCCCTGGTAAAAAAACTATTCCTAAGAAAGAAGCTGTATAACCTGAGAATGAGAGATGGAGACTCGGTGGCAGAGCATTTGAATGCCTTCAATATTGTGGTAAGTTAGTTAGTATATGTTGATATTAAAATTTCAGATGAAGATAAATGTATCAGTTTGTTGTGTTCGTTACCAGACTCGTGGGATATTTTGGTTGTGGCCATAGGTAGTAATACAACTTCTTTGAAGTTTGAAGAAGTGGTCTCATCCTTGTTTTCGGAGGAGATGAGATAGAAGAATATGGAAGGACATAGCACATACGCATTATTTGCAAGGGGACGTTCCCAGGAAAGAAATAGATCTGGTTTCTCAAGTGGGAGATCTAAGTCTAAGGGTAGATATAAATCTCCCGGAAAGTTTGTAAGGGTATGTTGGAGATGTGGAAAAGAAGGGCACTACAAGAAGTAGTGTAGATTCAAAGTTGAGAAAAAGAAGGGATCTAAAGAATCTTCTTCTACAGAAGAAAAAACCTCCAAGGAAGAAGGAGGGGATGTGTACTTGGCCTCTTCAAGAACACATGCAGATCATGAGGCATGGTTGGTTGACTTTGGTGCATCCTTTCATATGACTCCCCACAGGGAGTGGTTCTGCGAATATGAAAAGTATGATGGAGGTAATGTTTTCTTAGGTAATGATTCGACAACCAGAATCATAGGAAGAGGAAGGGTCAAGTTGAGGCTCATATATGGAAGGATTAGAACACTTCCCAGTGTTCTGCACATCCTAGGTATGGCCAGAAATTTGATTTATGTAAGAAAAATGGAAGATGCAGGGGTAAAAACAATATTTGAAAAGGGAACTTGTAGGATGGTTCAAGGAGAAATGGTGTTGATGAAGGGAGTTCGATTTGGAACTCTGTATAAGATGCTAGGAAGAAATAATAGTAATGGGTGTAATAGCTCCATTGTTCCTGATATTGGAGTTGAAGAAGAAAGAACTCCTATAGTCTCTGGAGAAAAGGTTATGTTGTGGCATCAAAGACTGGGGCATATCGAAGAGAAGGGTCTTCGACTGCTACACGGTAAAGGTATGTTTAACTTCTCTCTGGATTTTGATTTCTGTGAACATTGTCTATATGGGAAGAAGAATCGGGTAAGATTCCCCTCTAGTGCAACGAGGGCAAAAGGAATTTTACAGCTAGTTCATAGTGATGTTTTTGGACCTGTGTCGGTCCCACCATTGGGAAAATCTGTGTACTATGTCTCATTTATAGATGATTTCTCGAGGAAAACTTGGATATATTTCCTCAGGAAGAAATATGAAGTCTTTGACAGGTTTAAATAGTTTAAGGCTCTTGTTGTCATTCAAACAGAGAAAATAATTAAGGTGTTGAGGAAAAATAATGGCAGAGAGTTCTGCGGAAATGAATTTGAAGAATTCTGTAAGAAGTGCAGTATAGCAAGAAGACTACTCCATATACACCTCAACAGAATGGAGTTGTAGAAAGGATGAACATGACGCTGATGGAAAAAGAAAGGTGCATGCTCAGTGGTGTCGGGTTAGGGCAAGAATTTTGGGCAGAGGTAGTGGGTATTGCATGTTATCTGGTCAACAGATCACCCTCATCAAAATTGTATGACAAGACTCCACAAGAGGTATGGATTGGTAAGGAACCTTATCTCACACATATTAAGGTATTTGGATGAGATGCATATGTTCATGTTCCAAAGGAAAACAAGAGTAAGTTGGATAAGAAGGATGAAAAATGTATCTTTATTGGATATAAAGATAGTCTCAAAGGTTATAAGCTTTGGAACCCAGAAACTAAGAAGGCAGTGTATAGCCGAGATGTGGTATTTAGAGAAATGAAGGATGTTGTTAAATAGGAAGTCCTAGCAAGTAAGGAAGAACCAAAGAAAATAGAGTTGGATTTAAAGGATGATGAATCGGACTCTATAGAAGAACAGGAATAAGAAGAAGAAGATCCTCATACTCCAGTATTGAGGAGATCAGATCGAGAAAGAAGGCTACTGGAAAGGTATAGTCCATCTGATTTCCATTCAAATTTTGCTTTGTCTATTAATGATGATGATCCTAGAACTATCAGGGAGGCAGTGGATTCAGAGGTTGGAAATCTCTAGAAAAGGGCCATGGAAGAAGAAATGGCATATTTGGATAAGAATGAGGCTTGGGATCTAGTGGAGTTGCCAACTGGAAGAAATCCCATTGGCAGCAAATGGGTATTTAAAAAGAAGTTTAATGCAAAAGGAAAAGTGGAGAAATACAAAGCTCATATAGTAGCAAAGGGTTATTCCCGGGTTGAGGGAATTGATTTTGGTGAAATTTTTTCTCCTGTTGCCAAGTTAACCTCCATAAGATTTATGTTATCTGTTGCTACTACATTTGATTTTGAAATAGAAAAAATAGATGTGAAGAAAACATTCCTTCATGGGGATCTGGAAGAAGAAATCTATATGAAGAAACCAGAAGGTTATGTTGTGAAGGGAAAGAAGGAGTTGGTATGCAAGCTGAAAAAGTCCCTGTATGGTTTAAAACAATCACCAAGAATGTGGTATCAAAAATTTGATACTTATATGATGGGACTTGGCTTCACAAGAAGCAAAGAAGGTCATTGTGTGTATTTTAAATTAATCGATGATCATTTGATTTATTTGGTCTTATATGTGGATGACATGTTGCTAATAGGAAACAACAAGGAGATTGTATAGGATGTGAAAACTCAGTTGTCCTCTAAATTTGACATGAAGGATCTCGGTGCTTCAAATTTCATTTTGGGCATGGAAATTAAAAGAGATTTGAAAAGGAGGAAACTCTAGTTAAATCAGAGAAAATATGTCGAGACAATATTGTAGAGGTTTAATATGCAGGAATGTAAACCTGTCAAGGTTCCTATTCCTGTTGGTGTAAAGTTATATGTGGATCAGTGTCCCAAGACACATGAAGAAGAGGAGGACATGTCTCATGTTCCATATGAGAGTGTAGTTGGCAGTTTGATGTATGCAATGGTCTGTACTAGACCAGACATTTCACATGTAGTGGGAGTTTTGAGTAGGTATATGTCAAAACTGGGGAAGGAGCATTGGACAACAGTAAAAAGGGTTTTTAGGTATTTGCATGGAATTACTAGCTATGGATTGTGCTACAAAGGAAGACCGCGATTGGACAGAGTGGTGGATATACATGGCTTTGTGGATGCAGACTGGGTTGGAGATTTGGATCGTAGGAGATCTACAAGTGAGTATGTGTTTAACCTGTTTGGAGGAGTAATAAGTTGGATGAGCAAAAGACAGGTTGTAATGGCACTTTCAACTACAGAAGCTGAATACATGGAATCCACTCATGCAAGTAACGAAGCAGCATGGTTACAAATATTATGTTTAGGTATTGGGTTGGTATAACAAGCTGTAAGGATAGAGTGTGACAGTCAGAGTGCAATTTTTCTGGCGAAGAACCCTGCTGATCATTCAAAGACAAATCACATTGATGTTTAATATCACTTTGTGAGAGACATGATTGAAGAGAAGAAAGTATCATTGATGAAGGTGGAAACTTTGAAGAATGTTGTAGACTCATTAACAAAATATGTGAGCACTGAGAAGTTCTCTTGGTGTAGAGGATCCATGGGCATTGTTGCCCTGGATTGTTGACTATGTAACCCTGCAACCCCCTATATGCAAAGAAAACAACAAGTGGGAGAATGTTGGGTATGTGTTATATTCTTTGCATGTGTATGCATCGAGAGCACAGGGGAGCAGACCCCCCCACGTGGGGGTTAGGGGGCAGCGCCCCCCAAAAACGTTTTTCTGGATCGGGACCGCATTTTTCGGGACCACATTATATTTAGGTGTTTTTTCAGCACATGGTTTCTTTGTCGATGGTTTTCTATTTCTGGTTAAGGAATTAGAGTTATGGACTAATCCAAGCCATTAGGTTAGGGTTTTGGATTCTTTTGGCTCCTATATGTATTTTTTATTGTAAACATTATAACACGATGAATAATATAGAATATGTTGGTTTTCCCAGTTTGGGTTTCCAAGGGAAAAATCTCTGTGTAATGTTTGTATTTTCCATTGTATCTTTTCTGTTCTTTTTCTGAATATCTGTTTGCAGTAGATATTGTACAAGGTTAGAATTTACGCCTTTCTCCTCTTCAAAAAAGTTATGGACCTGTTATGTTCCCTATGTCAGAAGGAAACTCAGGTTAGTCTAGGCTTGCAGGAAAAACTTCCCTTTGTTGTACTTTGGGCTGATAGTTTTCTATCTCCCCAGTCATAGCCTCCATGCTGCCATTCATGGGGGTAGTTGATTGTTCAACCAATGGTCCTTCTTTCCTTAACTAATTCCTCCTTGGAATCCAGATGAGGCTTATTATCTCAGCAAAGAGAATTTGGGTCATTTGGACTAATGAACCCTCTCTACAGTTTCCCCACTCTTTCCTCTAGTGATATCATGGCCATTAATTCAAGGATTAACCCCCACATGCCATAGCATGGTGATCACAATTAATGATTAATTACAAGCTGGGGGAAACAAGGGTGTTACAATCCCCTCCCCCTTAAAAGGAACATTGTCCATGTCATGCCTTTGTCATTCAGCTGCTTCAGAAATATTGATCATATTTCTTGGTCAGGTCCTTTCCAGACTCTTGGCCTTCATAAAATTCCTTTAATAATCTTGGACAACAAGCATATAAATCACAATTTCGTGCAAAAACATTTTACTATTGTTCAAAATTCAAGAGGAAAATTTTCATAACGTAGCACAATACTTATCTGTGCAGTTCATGGATTTGCATGCACACGGTTGTCTTGTTATCTTGGCTCACTTTTTTTTGGACACACCTATTGTGGGCATGATCCCAATCAATAGTGTATGAGAATTATCAAAGTATCCTCTTCTTTGTGGTCACTCACCCTCCCGACCCAGGCTCAGGCATTCCCTTCTCTGCTATATAGTTCCTCGGGTGATCCATCTTTCCTTGCCAAGGATTTCTTGCACAGGAAGAATTTTAGAGAGTTCATTGAGCCTTACAGTCAAGGCATCCCTCATAATTTATCTAACGAGGTGTCCCTCCGGCTTGTGTTTCCACAACACAACAGATTCTAGGTGATCATGACTTACCATAGGGTTCTCCTATCCCAATCAATATCCTTTTTTCATACTTTCCATCTTCACAACCTTCACCTGTCCTTTCGAGACAAATATTTTTTGTCTCACCTGTACCACAGGTATACAAAAATTATGAGATATTATCATGAATTTCAAATTCATAATTTTCTTGCAAATGTATCACCCACAGATTTCCAAATTCCACATTTTGTTTTTTAGATCTGTTCCACACAGGAACTAGATTCACAAGCATGGGATTTTTTTTTCTTCTGATAACAGTGTGGCTCAATAAAAAATTGGTCTTCCTTATGGGCTTACAACACTACCATATCCAAGACCATTTTCTTCCTGCAATTTCAACATCCCTCAACCAAACAAATTGTTTGTTTTCATGCACTTTATATTTTCAAAACTATGCATACTAACAGTCCAAGTTATTTTTATCTATTCAAGGATACAAAGAAAAATGAGATATCATTATTTACATATGCATCCTTTCAACATACTAAATTTTCCAAATGAAATTTAAATATCAAATGTCTTTAATCAATGTGCCAATATTCATGGCCACATTCAAACCCAATGCAACCTTACATTGATTTCAAGTTTTCCACACTTTATGACAAGAATGTTTCCATGGTGTGTTGGATATTAACCAACCTCTTCGCCATAGGGATTATTCATTCTTTTTCATTATTGCAAAAAAAATGTACTTCCTACTACAAGCTTATCATGATCCCAAATCATCACATATGAAACTATAAGTTTTTCTTGTATGCACCCAAGCATTCTTCCTTCATTAGTAACCAGGGTGCAAATACTCATTGCCACCCAAATTTTATTTTCTTTAACACCTATACAATGAAAGTAAAATATTGGAAGGTCCTTCTTCCTCAATGGAAAATCCATTGTCTTTCCTTTATGCAAACATGCATTTCCTCGAAGCAATTCCATGCAATGTGCTAACTATGAGCACCTTTATTCCCAATCTCCCTAGATTGGTCATTTCACCCATGGTACTCTTTACTCATGCATTTTCTTACAAGGATTATAACTCATCCTGGACGAGCATAGACTTCCTCTCTCTATTGTTCAGATTCTTCTTTCTTGAATCTTACCTTGCTTGGGTAGCAATAGAATACAACAACCACTCACAATTATTTGCATATCTTTAAGATAATGAAATCTTTAGAAGGGATTCGTACCAAATTCCTTCATTCCTTATGCCACATTTTTATACTTTCTCTAGAAGCTAGCACCCTCTCTGATATTATCTCATCAATGCTGATTTATGGGGACTTTTAAAGTCCCTTCAACAATATTTTAATAACAACCTTATCATAGTCATCCTTTGGTTGAGGTCGTCCATCATTGGCAACTGTCTTTCTCAACATATCCAATTCCTTTATACACATGTCATACATCATAAATATATTAGTTGTTATGTAAAATGAAAATGCATGTATCATATCAACAAAACATTTTCAGATATGTCCTAGCATATCCTTATGCACTTCTTCATGTTATCCTCGATGTTTTTTAGGAGTGAAACACTACAATTCTGAATTGTTTCTATAGTCATACACTCATCATCACTATGTTGTTAAAACATTTACTTTTATCAGCACACCAATTTCCCATTCCAAAGAAAATATAATATACAACATGAAAGGAGTTAAGGGTTATCCCCCCTTTCCAACTCCTTCTACACAGTCTGGGGATTTCTTTCCATCTGCGTTACTCTGAGGCCTCACTGCCCTTTACTTAACATTGCTCATCCATGCCTATTCATTTAAATATGATTATTTATTCATTCTCCTTTTTTCAAGTTGTACTTATTCCTACAGCTTCTCTTATAATACTTACAACTTTGTTAAACAATTTAGAGTTCTTAGGGTGAGAAAAGTTTTCCTCCTTTTATCCTTCTTTGTTGGTGCAATTTACTCTCTGTTGGGATCTTCTTGATATTTTCCTTGAGAAGCCTTGGTTAGGCTTACCGTAACCTTTTGGATACATCAGCGTGATTCAATTGCAAATTTTTTGTTCATAATGAATCATGAACCTGTGCATTATACACATTACCATTCAATTATCAAAATGGTCAACATTCATTTGTTAGTCTTCCATTCATGCATGATGTTTTAAAATGTAATCTAGGATATATGTATAGGTTTGCATCCCACTGCTCAATTCTCAGCAGTTATTAAGGTTGTGACTATGTTCTCCCGACAGAGTCTTCACACAGTTCCTCCACATGGAACTCCTTCCGCATGCAACTTCCTTATTGCATATCCTTCACTATCTGTGATGGCCTCAACATTCAATTAGCTTCAATTGTTTACCAAATATTCCATAAGAAATATAAACATCCATCTTTGTTATGCCTCCAGATTATTTATCCACACATATTCCTTGTTTTGTAATCTTACATTCATGATGCACTTAACCACATGCATAATAATAAGACTATGTGTATCTACCATAGGTATATTTTGCAGCTCACATACATATTTTCATTAAAATCATTTAACTCATTATTGTTCACAATTGTTCTCATGCGGTCCTCAAAGGCATAATCATGTTTCCTTTTATCATGACATCAGATCATCCTTTCTTATTTACTCTTTCATCATATATGTGCATCACTTGCAAGTTTAATATCATTCATTCATATCTATTTGGCATTAATATCAATAGTCATATAAATCTACCTCACAATGCATCAAATTCATGCACTCAATCATATATAGACACAACTAAACATTCATCATGCAAGCTCATTGATTGTACCCCTTTCCATGTCCTTCATGAACATATCAAACTTCCAAATCCTTCTCCCAAGGATTTTACTGCCATTCTCATGACAAGTTACATAGAGATACTAAACATTGAGCTTCCCTCTTGGTTGATAACTTGCAAGCATTCACATAATATCCACTTAGCAGTTTAATAGACATAGTCATAACTATGTTTCTCTTTCTATACGATAACAACTAGAAAGAAAACACTCTTGCCTCAACTTCCATAAAAACATTTCCCAAATCATAAATATAGTCTGGGCAATTATAACCATGCCCAAGGTAACAAAACAACCAATCTAGCTTCCAACTGGTATTGATCAACAGACCTTTCGATCAAGGAAATCCTTTTCTATATTCACCTCACTATTATTCAAACTATATCTATATGGATACCATCCACCACTGGATGTCAATCCGACCCATTGGGCATCTAGAAGTGCCCCAAAACTCCCTTTACCACAATCATGATCAACATTTAATAAACCATTTTACCTTATTTATAATAAATTTTAATGTCTNATATGACTCCCCACAGGGAGTGGTTCTGCGAATATGAAAAGTATGATGGAGGTAATGTTTTCTTAGGTAATGATTCGACAACCAAAATCATAGGAAGAGGAAGGGTCAAGTTGAGTCTCATATATGGAAGGATTAGAACACTTCCTGGTGTTCTGCACATCCCTGGTATGGCCATAAATTTGATTTATGTAAGAAAAATGGAAGATGCAGGGGTAAAAACAATATTTGAAAAGGGAACTTCTAGGATGGTTCGAGGAGAAATGGTGTTGATGAAGGGAGTTCGGTTTGGAACTCTGTATAATATGCTAGGAAGCACTATTAGTAATGGGTGTAATAGCTCCATTGTTCCTGATATTGGATTTGAATAAGAAAGAACTCCTATAGTCTCTGGAGAAAAGGTTATGTTGTGGCATCAAAGACTGGGGCATATCGGAGAGAAGGGTATTTGAATACTACACGGTAAAGGTATGGTTGAAGGTATGTTTAACTTCTCTCTGGATTTTGATTTATTTGAACATTGTCTATATGGGAAGAAGAATCAGGTAAGATTCCCCTCTGGTGCAACGAGGGCAGAAGGAATTTTATAGCTAGTTCACAGTGATGTTTTTGGACCTGTGTCGATCCCATCATTGGTAAAATCTGTGTACTATGTCTCATTTATAGATGATTTCTCTAGGAAAACTTGGATATATTTCCTCAGGAAGAAATATGAAGTCTTTGACAGGTTTAAAGAGTTTAAGGCTCTTGTTGTCATTCAAACAGAGAAAATAATTAAGGTGTTGAGGACAAATAATGGCAGAGAGTTATGTGGAAATGAATTTGAAGAATTCTGTAAGAAGTGTGGTATAGCAAGGCAGAAGACTACTCCATATACACCTCAACAGAATGGATTTGCAGAAAGGATGAACATGACGTTGATGGAAAAATAAAGGTGCATGCTCAGTGGTGTCGGATTAGGGAAATAATTTTGGGCAAAGGTAGTGGGTACTGCATGTTATCTGGTCAATAGATCACCCTCATCAACATTGTATGACAAGACTCCACAAGAGGTATGGATTGGTAAGGAACCTTATCTCACACATATTAAGTTATTTGGATGAGATGCATATGTTCATGTTCCAAAGGAAAACAAGAGTAAGCTGGATAAGAAGGATGAGAAATGTATCTTTATTGGATATAAAGATGGTCTCAAAGGTTATAAGCTTTGGAACCCAGAAACTAAGAAGGTAGTGTATAGCCAAGATGTGGTATTTAGAGAAATGAAGGATGTTGTTAAACAGGAAGTCCTAGCAAGTAAGGAAGAACCAAAGAAAATAGAGTTGGATTTAAAGGATGATGAATCAGACTCTACAGAAGAATAGGAATCATAAGAAGAAGATCCTCATAGTTCAGTATTGAGGAGATCAGATCGGGAAAGAAGGCTACTGGAAAGGTATAGTCCATCTGATTTCCATTCAAATTTTGCTTTGTCTATTATTGATGATGATCCTAGAACTGTCAGGGAGGCAGTGGATTCAGAGGTTGGAAATCTCTGGAAAAGGGCCATGGAAGAAGAAGTGGCATATTTGGATAAGAATGAGGCTTGGGATCTAGTGGAGTTGCCAACTGGAATAAATCCCATTGGCAGAAAATGGGTATTTAAAAAGAAGTTGAATGCAGAAGGAAAAGTGGAGAAATACAAAGCTCGGATAGTAGCAAAGGGTTATTCCCAGGTTGAGGGAATTGATTTTGGTGAGATTTTTTCTCATGTTGCCAAGTTAACCTCCATAAGATTTATGTTATCTATTGCTATTACATTTGATTTTGAAATAGAAAAAATATATGTGAAGACAACATTCCTTCATGGGGATCTGGAAGAAGAAATCTATATGAAGAAACTAGAAGGTTATGTTGTGAAGGGAAAGAAGGAGTTGGTATGCAAGATGAAAAAGTCCCTGTATGGTTTAAAACAATCACCAAGAATGTGGTATCAAAACTTTGATACTTATATGATGGGACTTGGCTTCACAAGAAGCAAAGAAGATCACTGTGTGTATTTTAAATTAATCGATGATCATTTGATTTATTTGGTCTTATATGTGGATGACATGTTGCTAATAGGAAACAACAAGGAGATTATATAGGATGTGAAAACTCAGTTGTCCTCTAAATTTGACATGAAGGATCTCGGTGTTTCAAATTTCATTTTGGGCATGGAAATTAAAAGAGATCTGAAAAGGAGGAAACTCTAGTTAAATCAGAGAAAATATGTCGAGACAATATTGCAGAGGTTTAATATGCAGGAATGTAAACCTGTCAAGGTTCCTATTCCTGTTGGTGTAAAGTTATCTGCGGATCAGTGTCCCAAGACACATGAAGAAGAGGAGGACATGTCTCATGTTCCATATGCGAGTGTAGTTGGTAGTTTGATGTATGCAATGGTCTGTACTAGACCAAACATTTCACATGTAGTAGGAGTTTTGAGTAGGTATATGTCAAAACCGGGGGAGGAGCATTGGACAACAGTAAAAACGGTTTTTAGGTATTTGTGTGGCATTACTAGTTATGTATTGTGCTATGAAGGAAGACCTGGATTGGACAGAGTGGTGGATATACATGGCTTTGTGGATGCAGACTGGGTTGGAGATTTGGATCGTAGGATATCTACAAGCGAGTATGTGTTTAACCTGTTTGGAGGAGCAATAAGTTGGATGAGAAAAAGACGGGTTGTAGTGGCACTTTCAACTACAGAAGCTGAATACATGGAAGCCACTCATGAAAGTAAGGAAGCAGTATGGTTACAAATATTATGTTCATGTATTGGGTTGGTACAACAAGCTATAAGGATAGAGTGTGACAGTCAGAGTGCAATTTTTCTGGCGAAGAACCATGCTTATCATTCAAAGACAAAGCACATTGATGTTTAATATCACTTTGTGAGAGAGATGATTGAAGAAAAGAAAGTATCACTGATGAAGGTGGACACTTTGAAGAATGTTGTAGACTCATTAACAAAATATGTGAGCACTGAGAAGTTCTCTTGGTGTAGAGGATCCATGAACATTGTTGCCCTGGATTGTTGACTATGTAACCCTGCAACCCCCTGTATGCAAAGAAAACAACAAGTGGGAGAATGTTGGGTATGTGTTATATTATTTGCATGTGTATGCATCGGGCACACAGGGGAGCGGACCCCCCCCCACGTGGGGGTTAGGGGGCAGTGCCCCCAAAAAAAAAATTTCTGGATCGGGACCGCATTTTTTGGGACCACATTATATTTAGGTGGTTTTTCAGCACATGGTTTCTTTGTCGATGGTTTTCTATTTCTGGTTAAGGAATTAGGGTTTTGGACTAATCTAGGTCATTGGGTTAGGGTTTTGGATGTTGTTGGATCCTATATGTACTTTTTATTGTAAACATTATAACACGATGAATAATATAGAATATGTTGGTTTTCCCAGTTTGGGTTTCCAGGGGAAAAATCTCTGTGTAATGTTTGTACTTTCCATTGTATCTTTTCTGTTCTTTTTTTGAATATCTGTTTGCAGTAGATATTGTACAAGGTTAGAATTTACACCTTTCTCCTCTTCAAAAAAATTATGGACATGTCATGTTCCCTATGTCAGAAAGAAACTCAGGTTAGTCTAGGCTTGCAGGAAAAACTTCCCTTTGTTGTACTTTGGGTTGATAGTTTTCTATATCCCCGGTCATAGCCTCCATGCTTCCATTCATGGGGGTAGTTGATTGTTCAACCAATGGTCCTTCTTTCCTTAACTGATTCCTCCTTGGAATCCAAATGAGGCTTATTATCTCAGCAAAGAGAATTTGGGTCATTTGGACTAATGAACCCTCTCTACAGTTTCCCCACTCTTTCCTCTAGTGATATCATGGCCATTACTTCAAGGCTTAACTCCCACAGTCAGTTATTGGAAATAAAAACAACAATACATTTTAATTGTCCACATGCCATAGCATGGTGATCACAATAAATGATTAATTACAAGTTGGGGGAAACAAGGGTGTTACAATCCCCTCCCCCTTAAAAGGAACATTGTCCATGTCATGCCTTTGTCATTCAGCTGCTTCAGAAATATTGATCCTATTTCTTGGTCAGGTCCTTTCCAGACTCTTGGCCTTCATCAAATTACTTTAATAATCTTGGACAATAAGCATATAAATCACAATTTCGTGCAAAAACATTTTACTGTTGTTCAAAATTCAAGAGGAAAATTTCCATAATGTAGCACAATACTTATCTATGCAGTTCATGGATTTGCATGCACACGGTTGTCTTGTTATCTTGGCTCACTTTTTTTTGGACACACCCATTGTGGGCATGATCCCAATCAATAGTGTGTGAGAATTATCAAAGTATCCTCTTCCTTTCGGTCACTCACCCTCCCGGCCCAGGCTCAGGGATTCCCTTCTCTGCTATATAGTTCCTTGGGTGATCCATCATTCCTTGCCAAGGATTTATCGCACAAGAAGAATTTTAGAGAGTTCATTGAGCCTTACAGTCGAGGCATCCCTCATAATTTATCTAACGAGGTGTCCCTCCGGCTTGTGTTTCCACAACACAACAGATTCTAGGTGATCATGACTTACCACAGGGTTCTCCTGTCCCAATCAATATCCTTTTTTCATACTTTCCATATTCACAACCTTCACCTATCCTTTCGAGACAAATATCTTTTGTCTCAACTGTACCACAGGTATACAAAAATTATGAGATATTATCATGAATTTGAAATTCATAATTTTCTTGCAAATCTATCACCCACAGATTTCCAAATTCCACATTTTGTTTTTCAGATCTGTTCCACACAGGGACTAGATTCACAAGCATGGGATTTTTTTTTCTTTTGATAACAGTGTGGCTCAGTAGGAATTGGTCTTCCTTATGGGCTTACAACACTACCATATCCAAGACCCTTTTCTTCCTGCAATTTCAACATCCCTCAACCAAACAAATAGTTTGTTTTCATGCACTTTATATTTTCAAAACTATGCATACTAACAGTCCAAGTTATTTTTATCTATTTAAGGATACAAAGAAAAATGAGATATCATTATTTACATATGCATCCTTTCAACATACTAAATTTTCCAAATGAAATTTAAATATCAAATGTCTTTAATCAACGTGCCAATATTCATGGCCACATTCACACCCAATGCAACCTTACATTGATTTCAAGTTTTCCACACTTTATGACAAGAATGTTGCCATGGTGTGTTGGATATTAACCAACCTCTTCACCATAGGTATTATTCATTCTCATTCATTATTGCAGAAAAAATGTACTTCCTACTACAAGCTTATCATGATCCCAAATCATCACATATGAAACTATAAGTTTCTCTTGTATGCACCCAAGCATTCTTCCTTCATTAGTAACCAAGGTGCCAATACTCATGGCCACCCAAATTTTATTTTCTTTAACACCTATACAATGAAAGTAAAATATTGGAAGGTCCTTCTTCCTCAATGGAAAATCCATTGTCTTCCCTTTATGCAAACATGCATTTCCTCGAAGCAATTCCATGCAATGTGCTAACTATGAGCACCTTTATTCCCAATATCCCTAGATTGGTCATTGCACCCATGGTACTCTTTACTCATGCATTTTCTTGCAAGGATTATAACTCATCCTTGATGGGCATAGACTTCCTCTCTCTATTGTTCAGATTCTTCTTTCTTGAATCTTACCCCACTTGGGTAGCAATAGCATACAACAACCACTCACAATTATTTGCATATCTTTAAGATAATGAAATCTTCAGAAGGGATTCGTACCAAATTCCTTCATTCCTTATGCCACATAGGTATGGACATTTTTATACTTTCTTTGGATGCTATCACCCTCTCTGATATTATCTCATCAATGGTGATTTATGGGGACTTTTAAAGTCCCTTCAACAATCTTTTAACAACAACCTTATCATAGTCATCCTTTGCTCGAGGTCGTCCATCATTGGCAACTATCTTTCTCAACATATCCAATTCCTTTATACACATGTCATACATCATAAATATATTAGTTGTTATGTAAAATGAAAATCCATGTATCATATCAACAAAACATTTTCAGATATGTCCTAGCATATCCTTATGCACTTCTTCATGTTATCCTCAATGTTTTTCAGGAGTGAAACACTACAATTCTCAATTGTTTCTACAGTCATACACTAATCCTCACTATGTTGTTAAAACATTTACTTTTATAATCACACCAATTTCCCATTCAAGAGAAAATATAATATACAACAAGAAAGGAGTTAAGGGTTATCCCCCCTTTCCAACTCCTTCTACACAGTCTGGGGATTTCATTCCATCTGTGTTACTCCAAGGCCTCACTGCCCTTTACTTAACATTGCTCATCCAAGCCTATTCATTTAAATATGATTATTTATTCATTCTCCTTTTTTCAAGTTGTACTTATTCCTATAGCTTCTCTTATAATACTTACAACTTTGTTAAACAATTTAGAGTTCTTAGGGTGAGAAAAGTTTTCCTCCTTTTATCCTTCTTTGTTGGTGCAATTTACTCCATGTTGGGATATTCTTGATATTTTCCTTGAGAAGCCTTGGTTAGGCTTACCCTAACCTTTTGGATACATTAGCGTGCTTCAATTGCAAAATTTTTGTTCATAATGAATCATGAACCTGTGCATTATACACATTACCATTCAGTTATCAAAATGGTCAACATTCATTTGTTAGTCTTCCATTCATGCATGATGTTTTAAAATGTAATCTAGGATATATATATAGGTTTGCAGCCCACTGCTCAATTCTCAGCAGTTATTAAGGTTGTGACGATGTTCTCCCGACAGAGTCTTCACACAGTTCCTCCACATGGAACTCCTTCAGCATGCAACTTCCTTATTGCATATCCTTCACTATCTGTGATGGCCTCAACATTCAGTTAGCTTCAATTGTTTACCAAATATTCCATTTTAAATATAAACATGCATCTTTGTTATGCCTCCAGATTATTTATCCACACATATTCCTTGTTTTGTAATATTACATTCATGATGCACTTAACCACATGCATAATAATAAGACTATGTGTATCTACCATAGGTATATTTTGCAGCTCACATACATATTTTCATTAAAATCATTTAACTCATGATTGTTCACAATTGTTCTCATGCGCTCCTCAAAGGCATAATCATGTTTCCTTTTATCATGACAACAGATCATCCTTTCTTATTTACTCTTTCATCATATATGTGCATCACTTGCACGTTTAATATCATTCATTCATATCTATTTGGCATTAATATCAATAGTAATATAAATCTACCTCGCAATGCATCAAATTCATGCACTCAATCATATATAGACACAACTAAACATTCATCATGCAAGCTCATTGATTGTACCCCTTTCCATGTCCTTCATGAACATATCAAACTTCCAAATCCTTCTCCCAAGGATTTTACTGCCATTCTCATGACAAGTTACATAGAGATACTAAACATTGAGCTTCCCTCTTGGTTGATAACTTGCAAGCATTCACATAATATCCACTTAGCAGTTTAATAGACATAGTCATAACTATGTTTCTCTTTCTATACGATAACAACTAGAAAGAAAACACTCTTGCCTCAACTTCCATAAAAACATTTCCCAAATCATAAATATAGTCTGGGCAATTATAACCATGCCCAAGGTAACAAAACAACCAATCTAGCTTCCAACTGGTATTGATCAACAGACCTTTCGATCAAGGAAATCCTTTTCTATATTCACCTCACTATTATTCAAACTATATCTATATGGATACCATCCACCACTGGATGTCAATCCGACCCATTGGGCATCTAGAAGTGCCCCAAAACTCCCTTTACCACAATCATGATCAACATTTAATAAACCATTTTACCTTATTTATAATAAATTTTAATGTCTGATAACATTTGGACTATTTCCTTAAATCCAAAATATGATTTTGAAGTATATTACTTACTATGTATTTTAATATATAACTCCAGAGTATCTTTAGATCATAGTCAGTCTTGGGAATATGGTCCATCTCTTTCTTTTTAAATTTTGGTAGAGGTTCTTGTTGCTTCTGTCTACTCTCATTAAAACAAAAGATAGGATGCAAATGTAGATCAGTCTTAACCATTACACCTAGAACTCTTTCTTTTGTTCAACAACAACCAGGGACGAAGGTCACTCTCCTCCTCCCATAGGAATTCTAGTAGATTAGTTTCCTATCCACCAAACCAGGGAGGTTGTTGTGATTTTTCACTCAATCACTTTATATTACTACAACTTTGTTTATCATCTTGATTGGAAAAACACTGGCCAACAATTGCAGTACTCAGAAATAAAATATGTTTCTCAGTTCCCTTCTAAACCTGAGAATTACACATGCTCTCCCTTTTAAGAGAACGGTCACCAAACTCATTCCTCTTGCATAAAAAAAATCTGAAGTTAATAGGGATACACACTCCCCTAGCACAACCATGATCTTCTGAACTCGCTTTTGTCACTTCACTCCTACCCTCATGAAGGTTGTTCTCAATCTATAGGGTTCTTTTTTTAATGTCTTACTGGGTGATTCCAACAAAAAAATTCTTTCATTATAGTTCAAGTAAATTGAACTTACCACTTCCATAAATACTCTGATCGTGAGAGATCATACACATATACAAGTTTTAATCCTTCATTAAAGTAGTAATTATTATTTTTGTAGATCTTTTCAATCCATTCACATCCAAGTCTTGCTATTAGTTCCCATCAGCATAATCCCACTCCTATAGGATTGGATATCATTTCCCAAAAGAAATGATAGGCTTCCCTTTCCATAGACTAGCATGATTCAATCTCGTTGGGTATGATACCAAATAAATTTTAATTTGCATCCTTCTACTCAAGGAACTTATGCAGATAATTTCCATTCGACAGTAATATTCTCAACAGGCTCATCTTAGCCTTGGTAACCTAATCTTATGACTATTCAGCAACACGTAAAATTGCAAAGTGAAGTTAGCTTCTTTATTTGGAAACATTAACAACATAGAGTGTAGATTTCCAAAATATCTATCAAAAGTAGAAGGCTTCATTCCTTTCTTCAGTAGATGTTTAACTAAGCCTCTTAGGAATGGGAAAGATAGGGTGTCACCCTTGAAATTTCTATAATAATATTTTTATACGACTCGTGCATGAGCCCAAGTAGGCCAAGTGTTGTTGCCATGATCTGATACCAATTTGTAACACACCCAACCCCTAAATACTCTTTTAAGCGACGGGGCATCATAATTTGATTTTCCTTAACTGTCTCAAATCCTAATTCCAAGATCTCCATCGGATTCTTATCGTCAATATATTTCCAACCACTATCTCCATGATCCAACCTGAGCTATGGTTCGGAAGTTATTCCCTTCCGAAGTTATACAAGCCACATTGATCAAAGGCTATGTTGCACCCATGTGAATCTACCTCACACATATCATCTCCAAGTTCCTACATCCACAGTGGAATTCCATCCACTTCTTGATCCCACGATGGGACTCATTGCTCATTGAACACTTAAGTGAGGGGATACTTCAACGTTTGACACTTCAGCATTGAATGCCTCTTTTCCATTCTACACACAAATCCTTCAGAGTCTCGAAGTCCCACACTTCCGAAGGGTCCCCACTTACACATGGTGATGTGGTATATGCAGAGACAAGTACAAGTGGGTCTGGCCCTTCAACGGATTTAGTCTCAACGTTCCAGCCTCCCATTCTTCTCAAAGTCTCAGGTACTCCACCAACCTTTGACTGAACATACAAGCGACAGAAGGATGGCATGCGACAGAGGCTAGGGGTGACACGTGTTCTAGTCAGAAGGTGACATGTGTCACATTATAATCGCATTTAGGGTCTATGAGAAGCACAAATTAGGGTGACACATGGCATACAGGACAGGGGTCCACATCACCCTATGTGACCTCGATGTGCCATGTCAATCTGGCAATGGAAGCCTCTGGGGGTTCTTAGCTTCACCTAATTTCCAAACCTCTCGGAGCTCCAAAGTCTGAAGTTCTTGCCAATTTTCTCCCAATACCACTTACATCCCACAATCGAGGTGTGTCCACGTAGATCCATGAATCTACGACTCACAAAAATTTGTAACTTCAACATTTGGGGGTTTCTACCCACTCCACACTCCTTTCCTCCTAGATTAGGAATTCACCGAAGTGTTTGTACATAAGTCCTTCTTCTTGGTTGATCAAACAATTGAGGAGGATCTTGAAGGGTACTTAGATCGACGACCTACATTACTTTTCAACTTTGACATTCAGGAGTTTTTGCATGTACTTTCCAGCTTCCTCCCATAGTTTCAAACTTCGAACCATGCCCGATCTATCGCCACGTGCACCTAGCGTCCATGACCAGGATTTACTTTGGCTCGCATAGCTTCGGGGAAACTTGCACACTCTTTTGTTTGTACATCGATACCTCCATATAACCGGACTTTCGAATAGCCATTTATCCGTGGACACACATCCCTCTACTCTCAATGACCTAGATTATCTCCATGAATCTAACATTTGAGAGTTTTGGCATTAGACTACCTCTAATCTCCTGAAGTGGGACTTCACCAAAGTACTTAGCACTACCTCTTCACTAAGTTCGATCTAACAATTGAGAGTGATTCCCAGTGGATTCCCATATCCATGACCCTCATTGATTCACAACTCCGACCTTTAGCTATTTTCGAGGGTTGTCAAGTCATATGTCCCAGAGCTCCAAATTCCCCTAGTTTCGAAGACATAGTAACTTCACCCCTTTCAGGCTTAGCAAGGGGTTTCCAACCCTGGGTCATATGGAACCTTATCGAATTCTAGGGATACACTCATCCTTTGGCTGAGATTTGATTAAGGCCAGCGCACAAACCTGTGTTCTCTTGCGAGGCTAGGTTGAAGGGTCCACCTTCTAGTTACTGGCCATAAGTTCTAATTCATGGACAAGGTAATCTCATGGAATCAAAGAGATTGTGGAAGTCCCATAAAGTATGCTCCAACTCTGGAACTATGAGGTGATTCCCTGGGGAAAACACCTTGAGGGATTTTCTACTGGACCAAAGGCTAAGGTTGTTACCTTACAATCATTCAAACACAATATTTTACAGAAGGACAATAAACATCATTATCATAAATTTCACACAAGGCACAAGTTATCACATTTATATATAACTAAATCATAAATTTAAATTATATATATAGGGCATAAGAATACTTATCTATTACATTAAATCACCAACTGACTGACTGTGTGTGTTTTCCTTTCCACCCAACCATAGGCTTAGAGGCATTCATTACTAGTGCTCTGGCCAACCTCGTGCCAAGCCATGATATCACTAGGGAACCTTTGCAGTTTCTCATAGGTTCTTTCTCTATCACAGTCTATGTGAGGTTTATCATATGCTCCCTCAACATCAAGCTCACAAAATTCTTCTCAAGTTATGTCTTCTACAAATTATTAGAGATCATTTCTCTTATTCTCTCCAATAACTAGAACAATTGATCAAGCTTTCAATTCTTCGTCTTAGCTCGAGAGCCTCACGCGCTCTTCCTCTCTCCATGTGTCTTCTCTTCTTGTCTCCCTTCATTTGTATCCGTTCACACCTTTATCCTCTTCAGGAAAGTTTCGGACCTATCTTGTTCCTTCTGTCAGAAGGAAACTTGGGTCAGTCTGGGATTGCAGGAAAAACTACCCTTTGTGGTACTTCAAGCTGACAGTTTTCTGTCTCCCCAGCCAGACCATCCATGCTTCGGTTCATGGGGGTAGTTTATTGTTCAACCACTGGTCTTTCTTTCCTTAACTTCTTACTCCTTGGAATCCAGATGAGGCTTATTATCTCAACAAAGAGAATTTGGGTCATTTGGACTAATGAACTCTCTCTACAATTTCCTCACTCTTTCCTCTAGTGATAGCGTGGTCAGTACTTCAAGGCTTCACCCCCATAGTAAGTTATTTGCAATCTAAAAAACAACACATTTTCATTTTCCACATGCCATAGCATGGTGATCACAATTAATGATTAATTACAAGATGGGGGAAATGGTGGTGTTACAAAGTTTTAACCAAAAAAAATGTTGTTTCATGCCTCAAAATGGCCACAAAAGGTTCCAGACCCCAATTTTTCAAACTGGGACCTGCCACTAAAATGGCCCTTCAATTTGATTCCTCCAATTGTTTTCTACTTTGAAAGGATAAATAGATATTGCAAACAATATAATGATCCAATCTAGATCATACCTCCATATTTATAGAGGCTTTTGATCCCCAAAATCTTTATTGAATGAGGTGAGGAAATTTTTCCTCTACCTTCTCCCTAGAGTACCACTTTTCTTTTCCTATAAGTTTTCCTTTCAACCCAATATTCCAAAGGTCATGTTGCCCCTTTCTTGTAGTTCTAGACTGATTCAACAAAAATATGTCCTCTGCCAACTCTACCTGAGCATTTGGTGGTAATTCCTCTATGTAAGGTATGACCTACTCCTCCTCCTGATCCAATATGGAAGGCTCGTAGAGTTTGAGATTCTCCACATTCACTACTGAGTAAGTATTCATGTATGGGGGTAGATTGAGTTTGTAGGAATTATCTCCCACCTTTTCCAATACCTCAAAAGGACCATACCACAGATCCTTGATCTTCTTACCATGACCTTGTATCCTTTCCTTATTCAATTGTAACCATATTTTGTCTCCCAATCTAAATGTTCTCTCTATTTTGTGTTGGTAATGCCTAGCCTTGTACTTTTCTTGTGACTTCTTCAGTGTCTATTGTACTTTAAAATGGATCTATATAATCTTCTCAACAATTTTTTCTTCTTTTAATGCATCTCCTATGAGGTCATCCCTCATGCCTCCTTGCTTTCCATATACACCATTTAAGGGTGAATGTGGAAAATATCCAAAGCAAGTTTCAAAAGGTGACTTACCAGTAGAAGTGTAAATTTCTCTGTTATAAGAGTGTTGTATATAGATCAAATTTTCATATTATGTCTTCATATTCTTTTGATTGTAACCCATAAAAAGCTACACCAAAGTCTTGTTGACTACTTCTACCTTCCCATGTTTTTTTGGATGGAATGTTGTAGAAATCTTCAACTTAGTGTCCATCTTCTCCCACAATGCAGTCCAAAATGCTCTGAGAAATATGGTACCCCTATCTAAGATGATTCTCCTTGGTATCCCAAAGTGCACCCATAATTTCTCAAAGAACAAGTTTGTTTCTTCCAGTCCCTTGATGGTCTTCTTACAAGGCATGGGAATTCACATTTTGTTGAACATGTCAACTACCACAAATAAATAGTCATGTATCTTCCATGTGGTTGGTAAATCACTCATAAAATACATGAAAAATATTTCCCAAGGTCAAGTGGGTACATGTAAGGGATGACATAGACCTTGATTCATGTTTTTGGGATTGTTGGTACAACAAAGTATACATCCTCTAATATATTGTGTTGCATTCTTTCATTCTAGGCCAATATACATACCTATGTAAGTTGGCAACTATCTTTCCAACACCAAAATGTCCTACAACCTTGGAGGTGTGAGCCTCTCCGATAAGTCGTGATCATTCACCTTTAGGAACACAAATCTTATCTATATTGTAGACTAAACCATTTTGGAAATGATAGTTATCCTTTCCATCACCTTATTCTATATGAATTTGTCCCTGTAGCTATTGAAACACCTCCTTGATGTCCTCATCTTCTATGTATGCCTCTTTGTATGCATCATGGGTAAAAGGCTTCATGTGTATCATATTTATCAAAGATGTAATCTTGGATGTGGGTGACATTAAAAGCATGTCTTCCAACTTATTTGTGATGCCCTTCTTATACTTGATGACTAGATGATTTTTTTGTAAAAATCCCATCTACTTATAATTCTTGGTTTGTTGTAGGTTACTATGGGCCTGCAAATACTGTAGTGGTTGGTAATCTATGTGGATGATGGTATCCTTTCCCATAATATAGTGCTTCCACTTTTTGATAGCTTGTACTAATGCATATAGCTCCTTGTCGTAGGTAGGGTAGTTGAGAAACTCCCCATGAAATACTTCATAATGATAGTAGACATGCCTTCCTCTCTGCATTAAGACTTTTCCCATGGAATACCCACTTGCATATGTCTCCACTTAGAACGGATTATATAAATTCAGTAGTGTGACCATTGATTCTTTATTGATATTTCTTTTCATCTCATCAAAGGCATTCTATTGATTCTTCCCTTATTGGAAACTCTTGCCACTGCCTGTTATGCATGGAGTGGTGTAGATATCATTGAAAATGAAGCTATGAACTTCCACAAGTATTGTACTACCCCAAAAAAACTCCTAAATTCAATGAAATTTGTAGGAACTAGCCATTTCATGATGGCACCCATCTTCACGGGATCTATATTCAGCTCCCCTCCACCGATCACATACCCCAAATACACTAAATATTGTTGAGAAAACTCGCATTTCTTGAGTTTGTTCAGTGGTTGGTGCTTCTTTAGAGTCTATAACACTTTCATAAGATGTGAGATGTTCTCTTCCTAGGTAGCACTATAAACTAGTATATCATCCAAATAGACAATAACAAATGAATCTAGATAAGGGCGTAAAACATAATCCATTAGTGTCATAAATGTAGCTGGTGTGTTGCATAAACCGAATGTTATAAAAAACCACTCATACAAACCTTTCCTTTTCTTGAAGGAAATCTTCTAGGAATCTTTCTCTTTGACTTGTACCTGGTGATATCCTCATTTCAAATCCATCTTAGTGAAGTACTTGGCATGATGCATCGAGTCCAACAAATCATCGATCTTTGGAAAAGGGTACCAATTCTTCAGTGTAATCTTGTTCAATTCTCTGTAATCGATATAGATTCTCCAAGTCCCATCCTTCTTGGGTACAATTACATTGGTTGACCTAGAAGGTGAGATACTCGGTCGAATCACACCCTGCTCCAAAAAATTATTCAATTTCTTCGTCACTTCATTCTATTCTAGAATAGACTGACTATACATCCCAATATTCGATAATGAGGAGTATGGAAATAACTATATTTCATGCTCTACATCCCTCTTGGGTGGTATCCATTTAAGCTCCTTGAAAACTTCTCTGTATTCCTGTAGCAACTCCTCCAATTGATGTTTATTCTCTTTAGTAAACCCCTATAGGGATGTCTTCACTCTCATTGACTCATCATCAAGTTTATTCTCTCTTAAGAAAAGTAAAGCACAATTCTTACTATAACTAATCAACTTTTTGACTTGGTTGGAACTTACCAGTGAGATATTTGACTTGTCTTTATGTGCATTAATGATGTACAAATTCACATCCTTTATCAATCGGTACTGGTTGGATCTTCGCATGAATATTGCATCCTTCATATACATGTAGAGGATTTCAAACACTAGTCCACATACATCAAGGGGTACTACATCCAGTTCCACTTCATCAATAAAATCAACACTTACAACAAATTTAATCTTACAATGTTTCATTATCTTTATCTTTACATCCTTGTTTAACCAACCCAATGGATAGGGTCTAGGATGATCATGAACCTTCAATCCAAGCTTGCCAAACAGATTCGTTGTTATGATATTAGCTTGTTAACCATAGTCAAACAAAGCATTTCTCTCAGTCTTCTTAACCTAAATATTGATGTGGAAGAGCTTCAAGCATTTTTCCTTGATATTCCTGTCAATGTTGCAATGATTGTAATGGTTGTTGGGATCTTTGTAATGATGTGTAGTGGTTTTTCTATTATTATCATTTCCCCCTTTACACTTCTTCTTCCCCTCCTTGGAAGCTTCCCGATGCTCTTTCTTCTTCGAACCACTTGGATGCCCCTTCTTTTATCCTATGTTTTCCAAGTATTATGTCTGTACACACACATCATTCATTTTCATTGGCTTGAAGAGCATCACTTGATTTCATAGATGATTGTGTAAACCCTGAGATACTTGAGGAGTACATCTTGGTTCTTTAGAGAGATACCCAACATGATGACCATATTTCTAAACTCAGTGGCATACTCTTATACACTCCACCCCTTCCTCTTCCTGAAGTAGTGCCACCAGATCCATTGGTCCTTTACATACCTGATAGGGTAGAATTGGAACTTGATGAGGGTTTTGAAGTCCTCCCACCTAGTTATTGGCGGATCACCCTCTAGCCTAAGTGTTTCTGTGTCAATTTCCCACCAGTTTAAAGAATATCCCTCTAAATTCAATATGGAAAATGAAATATTTTTCCCTTCATCTATATGGTGAACGCTAAACTAAACTTCTAGTTGTTGCAACCAATGATTCAATTTTAACACATCGATCTCACCTTGGTATGTATTTATGTCCACTTTATCTTCCATATTATCAACACTCTTACTCAATAGGGAATGTGAAGTATTATCAACACTCTTACTCAACTTCTCTTTCTTGGATTCTTTATGTGACTCCTTTCTCGAATCTTCCCGATCTCCTGATTTCCCCTCTGATCTGATCTATGATTTAGAGCCTCCATCATCTCCAAACTATCTAAGATTTATTGTTAGAGCCTCCATGAGGAGTTTCATATTGCGACTGATGTCAAAAACTTGTGCTTCCAACTTCTGAAATCTCTCTTCTGCTGGATCTCGAGGGTTATTATGAACAGACTCGTCCACCATGGCTAGGTTTTTTGCGACTTCTCTTTAATCTGATTCCTAGATCCTGCAACTTCCCAAGAATACCCAAAAGGAAAACATTCTCTAATATCGATATGATTTTTAAACTTTCATGGATATTCGACTGGAACAGTTTGTCAAATTAGATCTAATAAAATACTGAAATATTTACTATTAAGGTTAATTTTCCTTTAGATCTCCAAAATATTTAGTTAGTGATTTTTTGCTTATGCATGAAATAGATAAAATGAAGAAAATAGAAAATAGAAAATAGAAAAACACATTCATACCATCCACAAATAAACACAAGATATGACTTGGGAAACCCAATATGGGTGAAAACCTAGCTAGAAGGTGAGGTTTCTTTGTTCTCTTTTCTCTAGTATAGAAATGACACAAGTACAAAGAAAGAGGCACACACCAAGGAGTTGCCTTTGATCTGTATGGATACTACATAATCTCTCCTCCTCTTTTATGATCACATAATATCAATGTAATACGTTCTGCTCAACTATGGAACATGATACCATGAAAAATAATGGAACCCCTTCTCCTCCTAGTGGCCCGGTATTTAACATAGCCTGATAGCCATCTAGGGGTAGGTTTTTTATTTCCTCAACCCACAATTGTGATAGGGTTTTGGACCTTATAGAATATTCTTGAAATTACATAAATGGCTAGCCCCATATGTGTGAGTAATGGATACTGACATGGCATCCCATCAGACCATTTTTGTGTGCATGGTAGGTCAACTTTTGAGAGGCATAACGTTTTCATACGAGCTTCAATTGACGTGATTTTTGCATGATTGGAAAGTTGTCGATGTATAGTATAATGTCATAGGGTTCGAATTTTGTTGGAAATTTTTCACCCAAAAAATGTCGTTTGATGCCTCAAAATGGCCCCAGAAGGTTCCATACCCCAATTTTCCAAACTGGGATGTGCCACTAAAATGACCCTGGAAGTTGGTTCCTCCAATTGTTTTCCTCTCTAAAAGGATCGAGATAGATGAAAAACAATATAATGATCCAATCTAGATTAGTCTGTCAGGAACCAAATATCAATATAGCATAGAAAAAACTCAGAATAAGTACTCAACACCTTGAAAAAGAGAGAAATTCAGATAATTAGCCTCTTCGAAGGGGCAACCTCCTTATGCCCACATAAATGTCTAAATACAAGATGATTCCAAATGAAAATTTCTCCTTGGTATATATAGAAGACTAGGAGGTATAATTACAACTAATGGACTAAATTTGACATAAATAAAATAACATTACTAATGTAATATGCCCCAATTAAGGGTTAATGAGCCACTCTTTAGGACTTAACACGTCCCTCCCCTTGAGACAAGTTTTGTCTGCAACACTTGAGTAACTTTGGATGCTTCTGTATAAAACTAGAATCTTTCCAAGTGGAATCTTCAGTCGGTAGTTTCCTCCATTTAATGAGATACTCTGAAATGGATCTATTCCTCAGCTGGCGAATTCTTGTGTCGGTGATGGATTCAAGCTCCAATATGATTTTTCCTTCCTCGTCAAGTTCTGGAAATATAGTTTGAACTAGGATCTTCTCACCTATAACCTTATTTAAGCATGAAACATGGAAAACTGGGTGTACTCGTGAAGATGCAGGCAACTTCAATTTGTATGCCATAGTACCAATCTTTTGCAACACCTTATAAGGGCCATAGTACTTTGGTGATAATTTATTATCCTTCTTGGCTTGCTTGAGGGAAATCTATTTGTATGGTTGTTGTCTTAAAAACACCCAATCCCCTACTTCAAAACTTCTTTCACTACGATGTTGATTTGCTTGTTGTTTCATGCGGTTTTGTACCATGGTTAGGTTGTCCTTTAATATTTGGAGAACTTCTTGTTGATTCTCAACGTGATCTTCCACTGCTTGAACCTTGGATTTTTATTTAAGAGAAGAAGTGATGGAAGGAGGGTGGTATCCATAGAGTTCCATAAATGGTGTCATTTTTGTTGCATTATGAAAGGAAGTGTTATGCCACCATTATGCCAAGGGTAACCATTTGAACCATTGTGTTTGTTTATCAGAAACAAAGAAACAAAGGTATCCTTCCAGAAATCCGTTCACTATCTTGGTTTGTCTATCATATCGAGGATGATAGGATGAGCTATGAGCCAATTGAGTACCCAAACAAGAAAATAATTATGTCCAAAAATGTCCAGTGAAGATGGGATCTATGTCACTTACAATAATCTTTGGGCTGCCATCTAGCTTTTGAACTATCTCCATGAATGCGGTGGAAATTGTGTTGGCTTTGAAGGGATGAGAGAGTGCACAAAAGTGTGTGTACTTGGTCACTCTATCAACAATCACCATAATGGCACTCTTTCCTTCAAACTT
Organism: Picea glauca; assembly: GCA_000966675.3. Lineage (NCBI taxonomy): Eukaryota > Viridiplantae > Streptophyta > Pinopsida > Pinales > Pinaceae > Picea > Picea glauca. The sequence goes on along the minus strand of JZKD02S1882091.1, from coordinate 328,413 downwards.
CAGTAACCCTGTGATGAAATCCATGGAAACCTCCTCCCAGCGCTGACTTGGGATGGATAATGGTTGTAAAAGACCCCGGGTCTTAATTGTTTCCGCCTTATCTTTTTGGAAAACCAAACATTCTGCCACAAACCTTTGAACATCAGTTTTAAGGACATCCCAAAAAAATTCCTTCTTGACACTATGGTAGGTTTTCAAAAATCCCGAGTGCCCTCCTACTGGAGAGGTGTGCAATTGCAATAGTACCTTTTGTTTGAGTTGGGAGTTTTTACATAAATATAAGTGATGTTTGTACCATAGTGAATCATTTTTCCATGTAAATGTACATGATGCATTGGAATCCTGCTGCAACCTTTGAATGAGAGTACACACTTTTTCTTCATTCTTCCATTCATCCCTTGCTTCTATTATCCAATTGGGTTGGATGATCGAGATAGCATAGAGAAAGGCCTCAACATCTTCATCCTTTCTTAAGAGTGCATATGCCACAACATTTTGCTTCCCTTTTGTATAGACGATTTCAAAATAATAACCCAATATATTGGTTACCCATTTTTGTTGTTCTTTTGAATATAGTCTTTGTTCCAAGAAGTATTTAAGACTATCATGATATTTTTTGACCTTGAAGTGCCTACCTATTAGGTAAGGAAACCATTTCTTCAATGCATGTAGTATTTCCATCATTTCCTTCTCATAAATGGGTTTGTGTAAGTCCTTTCCCTTGAGTGGTTTAATTTCAAAATCCAGGGGCCTTTCTTCTTGCATCAGGACAACACCAATTCCATTTCTCGAGGCATCACATTCCACAATAAAGGTTTTTGTGAAGTCTGGAGCGGTCAAGACAAGAGCTTTGCACATCACCTCTTTAAGTTGTTCAAAATATTTAGTTGCCTATGGAGTCCATGAAAATGCATCCTTTTTAGTTAGTGTCATTAAAGGTGCTACTATTCTTCCATAGTGCCAAACAAACTTGCGGTAGTAACCTGCAAAACCCAAAAAATTCTCTAAGATTATTCAATGTTTTGGGAATCGGTCAGTCCATCATTGCCTTAATATTGTTAGGGTCTACCTTGACACCTTCATGAGATACAATATGACCCAAATACTCTACCTCCTTCACTCTAAAGAAACATTTGGATGTTTTGGCATATAGTTGTTGCTCCTTTAGTAGTTGTAGAACATTGTCAACATGTCGCATATGATCCTCCCAAGACTTTCTATAGATGAGTATATCATAAAAAAATACTAACAGAAATTTTCGAAGGAAGGGATTGAAAATGGAGTTCATCAACCCTTCGAATGTGGAAGGTGCATTTGTAAGGCCAAAAGGCATGACCAAAAATTCATAATGGCCTTCATGAGTTCGGAATGTTGTTTTTGGGATATCTTCTTCCTTCA